>CM070828.1:31927799-32320624 GCA_036326025.1 Chrosomus eos
AGCGTATATTTTGTGCTGTTTTATGCGTTTGTGACATGTTTTTTTCCCCCTCAGTGCAAAACTTACATTATACAGTTATATTCTCCATCTGTAAATGTTAGAAAGTCCATTTTGCTGCTAATCTTCATATTGAACGAGCGCTGCTGCGCGCATGCGCGCCAAATAGGTCTGCAATAATTCTCACTAAAATATACTGTTTGCTTGGAAAATTAATATGCAATATTTTATAACACGAGGATTATCTTCTAATTATAATAATTTATCTTTAGGATGTTGGATAAGTTGCAGTGAACTTCTAGCTCATTACACTTATATATTTTATACTTCTAATAAAAAAAGAAATTGAACAGAAGTAGCCTAATTCAGGGATTTTTATTTTTTTTTATTAGATCATTTCATTTTTTTTTAACAAACTAAATATATAAAGATACAAAATATAGTTTTGGGTATAGGATCTATGCTACGTAATAAAGATGATGTATTTTGATGTATGATGTAAGATGATGTAATTACAGCTTTTAATGCAATAATTTTTTTGAGAAAGCAAAAATCCCAGTTTTAAATGAGTGGTTAGATTTAGTTTCTAAAGTACATTATGGAGAGGATAACATTAAATTAAGAACAAATGTATACATTTTGAAAAGATATGTGCAACTCTAAAATCAAAGAATATTCCATAAAATAAAGGAATATATATTAGTTTACATTAACTACATTTTTATGTAACCTTCCCTTTTATTTCTAGGTATTTGTTATTTTATTTATTTACTTATTTAATATTGAATATTTGATATTTGAATAATATTACTTGAATAACTATTAGGAATTATGTGTCATTATAAGAGTTTGATATATGTGAATGTTATATTTTTTATTTATTTATTGTTTTATTTATATGTATGTGTTGGTGGGTATTATCACATAAGAAAAAAAAAGTAGAAGGAAAAATAAGGAATATTTATTGGGGGAAAATATGATATCTTTAAAGGAACTGTCCATTTGTATAATTGTGTTAAATGTGTTTGAATTGAAAGACATAATAAAGTACATAATATATATATATATATATATATATATATATATGCTAAAATATTTGTTAGTTGGATATTATATGTCCCTTATTTAGAATTTTAAACCTACAAGTGTATTTGGGGTAAATCAAATGTACAATATACTGTCAATTACTAAGCTCAGATTAATCTTACCAGTTAAAATTTATACTGTGCTTTTGTAATTATTTATTTTGTGATTTTGTGATTTTAACTTCTGCTTTAAAAAGATTTTTTTAAATTGTGTTCTAATGTTCTTCTAATAATCATAAACATGTACTAAATAAAAAAACAGACAAACTGCCAAATAAAACAAGAGAGAAATGTATTCATAAATCTTTAAAACAATCTAATTAAATCTTGGGCACAAAACATTCAGCCAGTAAAAAAACAAAACCTGTAGTATGTATATTGTATTTATCTATATATCTATATCTATAAATACAGTACACACACACATATATATATATATATATATATATATATATATATATATATATATATATATATATATATATATATAGTGTAGAGTGACAGTGTAGAGAAAGAATTCTCTGATAACCGAGGCACTCCTTAATTAAAAGGGCTTTATTATAAAAATGACATGTCCTAAACGACAACTTTAAAACGCCTTATATATGTGTCTATATTGTCTATATTGTAGCCTTATTTAAGTTTATTTTCTGTATACTGTGTATTTATTTTTGGACTAATAGTGGTTAATAAAGTCCAATAATGGTATAAGAGAGTGTCAGTGGTAATATCTTTGTGTTCTTGTCGGTCAGTGTTGAGGATCTGTGTAACAACTGAGGCTTAGCCTGACAGTTAGCCTGCCCTGGACCAGGCTAGTTTCCCAGCATAAGTTGCCAGGGAAACTGAGTTTGAACTTTTTTAAGTTTGATTTATGAAACCGAATCCACCAAAAATAAGCCTGACTAACCGAAATAAGCCTGGCTGTGTCAGTTTTGATAAATATTGTGTGCATAAGGATACATAACATGAATCTTGCAAGACGATGATTAATGTTATTGAAAATATAAGATGCCAAATTTAGTTATCCCTCAGCCTTTGTATTAGAAACACCCTTGCAGTGTTAACTATGTTTTGTTTGTAATTTAATGCCAAGATATAATAAAATTAAGTATGTTAGAAATGTTTATCAGTTTTAAAAGGGAATCTAGATACGACATTAATAATGTGAAGCCGGTAAATCGTATAACGTTAGATAACTTTACAGTGGGCTGCATGCAGGGATAGGCCTACCCAGAAAGAGGTTTTTTTATTTTTTATTTTTTTTATTATATTTAAATTCCTTTTACAAAGACGATACAAAGCACTGCATTAATACATTAACAACAACAAAACAAAAGAAAAAGACAAAAAATAAAAATAATAATTAAGAAAAAAAACAAATAAAACAAACAAAAAAAAAGAGGTTTTACAAGAAAGAAAAAGACGTACATAGTTCTTAAGAAACGTATTGTTCTTGCTGTTATCAATGAGTTTAAGAGATTTAACTATAATGGAAATCTCAGCAACAAATACATCAAATCTAGGCAAAGTCTTGAGAAATTTGTTTTTGTGAATAAAAAATTTACAATGCAACACAAAGAAATTAACAACATTATCAATGGCATAGTCACTCCCAGAAAAATAAAAAAATATATCTTTCAATGAAAAGTTTAAATCACATTTGATAAAATAAGAAAGATAACAACCCAAGCGCTCCCAAAGAGGCTTAATCACATTGCAGTGGTAGAATAAATGAAGCAAAGTTTCTTTCTCAACCTTACAAAATACACACAGGTCAGAGATATCAACAAAAGAGGCAATTTGTGAGTTGGTTGGGTAAACATTATGAAGAATCTTAAAGTGAACCTCTCTAATTTTATTGGACATACAATATTTATCTGGGAGTAACCACGCCCTTTTCCATTGAATACTGTCAAACAAATTATTCCAGAAAAATTTACATCGAGGGGATGTGTAAACTTTGTAATGTAACAATAGTTTTATAAGTTTACCATTAAATTTTTTATCAATAAATCTAACTCCATCCAATAAAAGTTTGGGCATAATTGTTTTTCTCTCATTAAAGAAAAGGTGTGTTTTAAATAAATGCACATAACTCGGAGACAAAGCTTTGATGACAGAGTTGAAAGTTCTAGCAGGGAGAGGAAAATTATACAAAGTCATAAATTCTTCATATTCCAGTATACTGCCATCATTTATAAATAAATCCAAAACAAAAACAATACCTCTATCATACCACTTATCAATAAAAAATGACTTGTTTCGGATTAAAATGTTTAAATTATTCCACAGAATTTCCTTATGGGGACACCCAGAAAGAGTTGTTATTGAGTAAAATGTACGAATTACGTCAGAACAGGAGTTTGTAATCTCGCTGAATAAAAGACGACTTTAGAGCACTTTACATTATCATGTCGTCTATTAACACAAAAAAAGGATTTTGCCTCGTTGAGAAGTTAGAGAGTTAACTTATAACGTTATATATATATATTATATATATATATATATATATATATATATATTATAGAGAGAGAGAGAGAGGAGAGAGAAGAGGAGAGAGAGAGAGAGAGAGAGAGAGAGAGAGAGAGAGAGAGAGAGAGAGAGAGAGAGAGAGAGAGAGGAGTGTGTGTGTGTGAAATTGTCGTTATGGTGGGAAGATGCTGACCAATGACGTCACAACAAAGTAACTCATTCAGTTATGCAGTTCCTTACCTGTCCAATAGAGGGTGGTACGAGATTTAAAATGAGTCTAGTTGTGGTTTTGGTGAATGAATTGATCCTTAATAAATTGTTTTCAAATCCAAATCAAAGGATTTAAACAACTGGCCCCGGGGCTGTGCTGGGGGATGGTCAGGCTGTTACCCGAGGCCAGACAGTGCGCCTGCTAAATTTGGGGCAAGAGGGATCGGGTTCCTTCAGCAAGCACACACGATCCTGTCCTAGTTACAGGAGCCTTCTCTCTCGTTTGCTGCTCTCACATGCCCTCTCACTTGGATAGCAGACAGTCTCTCAAACACCAAACTCTTACATCATATACTCTTACTGCTGCTTGTATATCGTTTAGTTTCTGATAGGTTAACGCACAAATCTGACACTGACCTTCGCTTGAAGATAGCTTGTAAAAAGAAGATCTTCCAGGTGACCCGACCTGTGCGTCCAGCTTAATCCAACTTCAGAAGGATCCTTGGCGGGTAGGAATTAAGGTACCACACTGACCCGCCATGTTTCTGGTTCTGGTAGTTACAGAGGAGCTGAGGGAGTTCCTGTCCCGGGCACGAAGTGGAACCGGCCGCCTCATCCAGGTGTTGATCAGAGACGGTGAGTGAGAAGGAGGTCTTAGGGGTTCACTCAGTTCAAAGGGAATTTAATGAATCAGAAAGGTGAAGGTGCCAATATTGGTATCTTGAGGAGTAGGACAAAACGAAAATCCAGCAGTAATGCTTGTGCACACTTGTTGACCAATACATCAAGTTCACTCTTTTAATTGATAGATTTAAAAGAGTCCTGCCTGCTTGTAGATCAACTCTTAACCATCTTAATCTTAATGAGGCCTAGAAAATATTAGCAATCAGTGAGATAAAACTTTCAGTATTCCTGTTCTGTTAACACACTAACACACTATTGTTTTATGGTACACTGAGGGTGTCAGAGGGATATGGTTTTGAATGATTACCATATTAATGCATCATGGCATGATTGCCTGGTCCAAGACTGACAAATAGCCTACATTATATATTTATAGTATGGCCATACCTTGTCCAAAAATCTTGGTTGTACCATTGTACTATTTAATACCTTTTGTTAGTGGAAGATCAATATTCACTAATTTAATGGCCTTAATTTTATCTTCCTAAATGTTCAAGAGCCATATGGGAGGATTAAAATGGTCATCAATCAAATTTGTGTAAATATGTAACAATATTTTCCCATGTATGATCCAACTAAAATCTGTACTTCAGCAACAATAAGGCTGTTAAAATAGAAATATGCTCGGACCATTAAATTAATTAATGTTAAACTTCTGGCTTCTGCCAATAAATAGGCCACTACTGATATATACTGTTGGCTATAGTTGTCACATTATCCACTGACTTGGAGTTTAAAGTATTTATCATAAATGCGTGATTTTACAATTTTAATTTAATATTAATTAATCATTTATGGTGTTGGTGGTCATTTGTGGTTTTAGTTGGGTTTTTTATTTGTTGTTGTTTTTCCGCCCAGGTATCAGCGGACATGATGAAATAACCAAAACACATTTCACAATGTAGCCTATTTTGATTCTGCATTCACATGTTGATAGTAGGTCGGATGACGCGTCATTTGACGTGGAAACTGTATGGTTCTTGAGGGATTAACTGTAGGCTACAGAGGTCACGGAACGATAAACGGTTCTCTGTTGCAATAAAAGCGCTTGTGTGTGAGCGTGCGTTTGCGTACGAGGCCGAGTGTCAGGTAGGCTACTGTTGAAATTTTAGCTCACTAGTCACTATCATATGACAATATCCAGTTGCTGGGAAGGAAAGGGCAAAACACTATCAAATTTGAGTGAAGTCACTCTGCCATTACCTAACATGACGTATTGATGCACGTACTCACACATAGATCCGATTTGGCTACTCCGTTCAAAAGTTTGAGGTCAGCATATTTTTTCAAGGAAAGAACAGGGCGCATTAAACTGATCAAGAGTGACAGTAAAGACATTCTATTTCAAATATGCTATGCTAATGTTCTATTCATAAAGAAATCCTGAAAAAAAACTTTCTATAATTTCTACAAATCTACGATTTCTACAAATATAACCTACTACAACTGTTTTCAACATTGATAATAATAGAAACAATTAGGCTAGTTTTAAAAATATATTAAAAATAGAAAACAATTATTTTAAATTGTAATAATATTAATTGTAACACTTTACAATAAGGCCGCATTTTTTAACGCATTTTGTTAATTTAATTCATTAAATAATATAAACTAACAATAACAATGTATTGTTATAAAATTTATGAACCTTTCTTAATGTTAGTTAATACAAATGTTCATATTCATGTTCCTATTAGTTCACAGTGTGCATTAACTAATGTTAACAGATAGAACTTTGGATCTTAAAAAATGTATTAGTAAATGTTGAAATTAATATGAACTAATATTAATAAATGCTTCAGAAGTATTTTTCATTTTTAGTTCATAGTCAACTAATGTTAACAAATAAAACCTTATTTGAAAGTGTTACCATATTTCACAATATACTGTTCTACTGTATTCTTGGTCAAATAAAAGCAGCATTGGTGAGCAGAAGAGACTTCTTGCAAAAACATAAAAAACCCCATAAATTTCTAGAAGCTAATTATTTGGAGATTTTACCTTTGAGTATACATTAGCTTCAAACTATTAGTGATATAAGGCTACATTTTAAATGAAACTATGTAATAATGTAGGACTGTTTTGTCCAGGAAAGATGATGGTTGCTAATAGATAAGATTTCTAATCAGGTAGACTGTGTGGCCATATTAGACAGCTCCAGCCATTCTGACATCTAATGGCTGTCACAGGTGGATAGAATTTATGTTGGTTGTTGCTATATGGCTCGTCTACTGCCTGTTTGACGCCTGGGTATGAAGACGTCTGGATCTGAATAGATCGGGTTGTTTTGGGTTCACAGGCTGCCTTTGAGTCTCACAGAGATGATATTTCAGGAAACATAAAACAGGTCAACACAGTTTTGGATCTTTCTGGTGACCAAGTCACATGTGTGTATCCCAACCCTTATTGGTGGGTAGATCAAACCACATGGTCAGGTGCCAGTCAGTGTTCATGGTGATAGAAAAACGTGAAGCCATAGCTTTCTGGACAGTGTGCTGACATACGGTTTAGACACTCAGTTATTTAGCCGGATTGTGTTTATGTGTGATATTCTTTGGAATGAATGTATCTGTATGACAGAACTCAGGGAGGTAGACATATGTTTATCTTTTCAAATTGGCACATATGTGTGTGCAAATAGCTTTCTATCCGTGTGTTTTTAAGGGGTGAGTAAAAGGCTGATGGAAAGTATGTGTCTGTGCTGATAGCTGGAATGTGTGCAACCTCAGACTAGCAGCTGCTGCAAAAGACCATCAGGAAATCCCCCCTCCAAGGTCATTCGGACTAGACATGTATGTGGATGGATGATGTTTGCATTAGATGTGGTTATTGACGCACTAGCTGTTTTTACGGTGTGCTCATTAATGGTTTATTCCAGTTAGGTGCAAAATCTCTCTCTGCCCAACCTTTAGTTGATTTAATCCAATATTGACAAAGCTGTTGTTTGGACGGCTGTATAAGACTGAATGAAATAACATTCCTGCTATGACAGGTTAGACGAGTGCAATCACGGCCAAGGCCATTGGATTGAAACATGGCAGGGAAGCGTTTTCTCACAAATTATGGAAATTTCTGTCAATGAAGGAGTTAATAGTGAGAATCAGACCCTAAACTAAAGTGTTACCGTTTGCGGGTCAGTAAAATGTATCTTACTTATATCCTACATCATTATGTTTTAAACAAAAACAGCATTTTTACGTCTGTGTACAAAGAAAATCTGAGGACAGCAGGGAGGGAAGTGAACAGATGTACTAGTAAGTAGATTATTGATGTGATAAGCGATGCGTACTGAGAACCATAGCTGTTAATCTGAGTGTTGACGGCTGAAAGCAGAGGGTGGGGCTCTGGAAGACGTGCACTATTCTCAATGAATCATAAAGAGGACCCATTAGAAAAGATGAAGCCTACTAGTGTTCTGGTCGCACTCTTCAGGAAGCAAATAACGTGCGCTTGAGTGTGATGTGATCAGTGTAAAGTTTGTAAACCGAGATACTGGAGAAACAGTAGGATCAGGTATAACATCTGTAACATTGTGATACATGCAGTCCTGTTTTTCATGTGGGCAATGGGCATGCATCTTTGTGTTGCTTAACTGGCTGATGGGTGAATGCAATGCAGTCTCGAGAAAATAGGAAATTATACGTGATCTATTCATTTGTTATTAGAAATGGTTACCAGTGGACTCTTATAGAGTCTTCTTTGAAAACCTATCTTACAAGTGTTACAATGGTCTGCATTATACAGTACACTGTACATAACAGAATTTATAAAGCCCAAGGTCTCATAAATATGACCACTTCTTTTCATGTGGGGATGAATTGCTTCTAAGAACTGTTGTGATGAGCACTTTATGATGGCAATTTCAGCTTTTCATAGCGAAAGGCCCTTAAAAGTCACATCTGATTGGTATCATTCTCGGTGGAACTATTTCATATAATTTTTCCTCCAAAGTAATTATATCATATTATAAAACATCAGCTGTATCAAAGTCACCATTATACCATTGACCAATTTGATCAAAAACAAAGATAGACTAAATATGGTTCAGTTCATTAAAGATGATATGATTGTCAGTTTATTATTGACAAGAATATATTGTGATATTAGACATTTCCCAGTACTGGGTTGTTTAATACACTAGGCTATATAACTGAAGATTAAACTGATGTGTATTATTGTGTATGTGTCTCTAGGTGACCTAAGCATCATGTGCTAAATTGGGTGTAAGATATGGTGTGTCATGCTCTTTTTATAGCAGGATGTAGATAATGGATAATATTTCACTTATTTGTTATCAGCAGTAGGCCATTACCCAAGGCTAGCCTTGTAAACACATATAGATTGATCTATTTGATGCAATATAAAATTACGCATTATGCAACAGCTTTTTGGAATTGTTGTGTGCAAAGTTGGTTGCACCAGGTTTGTAATGAGAAAGCTATTTTATGTGTGTTTCAGAGCAGCTGGTGCTGGGGGCATATAGAGAGCCACGCCAGACCTGGGACAAAGACTATGACCACTTCCTGCTCCCCCTGCTGGACCCTCTCGAGCCCTGCTACATTTTATACCGGTTGGACTCTAAGAACGCTCAAGGCTATGAGTGGCTCTTCATATCCTGGTCACCTGACCAGTCTCCTGTAGGTTTAAACATCCAGACATGAAGATGTAAAGCTTGACCTGATTAGCAGGAACAGCTAATGCAGCTGTTCATATAGAAACATGCATTTAAATAATGTAGGCCTAAAGTGTAACACCCCCACTCTTAAAATGGGGTTATAGAACCCTAGGGTTCTTGGGCCTCATTTATAAAATGTTGCTTAGAAACTGTTCATTGATCTAAGATCCTTTCTCAAATTTGTGTACGTGTGATTCAGACAAAACAAACAGCCTACACATAAAAAACGAACATGCTCACACAAAAACACAATTTGGCCAACACAATTTACAAGTGTGAAACCACGGTATAAATACTAAATATTTGAACTTTAATTCTGTGTCATAATGCTAACAGGGTTTTATTATTATTATTCATGCTTAGATTTCCAAATACCTGCAGTACTCTGACTCTGCCACAAGGAAAAAGTGCGTACGGCTGTTTAGAACCTGACGTTGCCCTTAGAACATTTTCACATAAAGACTGAATGTTTTTTTAAACCAGCGTGGATTTTAGCGTACGCACACTCTATGATCAAATCTGTGCATATGCACGTTTTATAAATAAGGCCCCAGCCCAGGACTAAATTTTAAAGAACATTTTATGCCAAAAAGGTTTTATATAAGGAGAAATATCTTGAATGACTTTTTTTTTCTTGTGACATTTTTCTTTTCCATACAATTTTATTCAATAAAAAAATGAATTAAAACTAAATTAATTAAAACTAAATCCATAAAATGATGGGAACCCCTAAAAGGTTAAATGACATGCCTGAAAGGAACCCTTTAATGTTCTATATAGAACCTTTTCTTCTAAGAATGTAGCATCCACAAAACGCTAGCAACTGCATAAATGTATTTAAAGCACTCTTAGAAGCATAGATTTGTGAGATGTTTTTTTTTCTAGAAAATGTAAAAATCAAATTAATTGTAATAGGGTACGCTTCATTGTGGTTAGAGCTGTGAGTATTTATTTGGTTACTGTTAATTTACTTCATAAAGTGCTTTTGCTACAGGTCAGACATAAGATGCTGTATGCTGCCACTCGTGCCACAGTTAAGAAAGAGTTTGGCGGTGGACACGTCAAAGATGAAATGTTCGGCACAGTTGAGGTACTAGTATACACTGGAATATCAACAACAAATAATATTGGTAGTATAATTGGTAAATGGTTTTCTCTATACTATCTAGATGTACAAAGGGACAAGCTTTATCTATCATTTTCAATATTTTTGATTAATTTTTATTATTATTTTCACCTCCACCAATTGTATATATGGACCACAATTCATTTGTTCAAACAATTTTGCCTATGTGAATAGTTATAATGAGGGATCTGCTGATAAATGGACTGTCAACCTGTCATGTGTCTTCAGCTGTCAGTCAAATTCCCTGAAGCTGTATTATTTACAGTTGAAAAAGATTGCAGAGTGGACCACCATGTTTCTTAATTTAGAAACTGGACAACTTGTGGCTGTTGGCAGTATTCTTGGAAATGCTTACCAGTCATGGCCAACACAGAGTGGACTAAATATATACTCTACACATACAGTACAATATTGAACAAACAACAACAAAGTTTTATGGGAGGAAGGATTTATAATTTTTATATATTGAAATGACTACTTCAGGTTGTCTGGGAATTAATCTACAATTAATTAAACTACATTTATTTATTTTTGATCAATTAATAATAAACCACATTATAATTATGGCTAAATACACATACAATTTGTGAGTAAAAAAATTTTTTTTTTGCCCATCACCAGGAGGATGTTTGTCTTCAGGGCTACCTGCGACATGTGACTTCATGTTCTGCACCAGCACCCCTGACTGCAGCCGAGCAGGAGCTACAGCGAATCAGAATCACAGAGGTGAGAAACGACTGTTTTATATTTCTTCTTCTGCAGAGTTAAACAGGTGGGTACTGTGTATGTGTGCTAATTATATGCTGATTACAGTGTCCTTTCAACTTTAATTAAAGGACAAACCTCAAATACTCCAATTAATCATTATATTAACTACACAAATACTTTTTAATTATTTTTGATTTGGAACATACAGTACATTGTGCCTAAAAAAAAGTTTTTTTACGACCATTAAGATAAATATATATATTTTTTGCATCGTCACTATTTTCATGACGATAAACAAATTTGAACAAATAAAGATAATTGATATGTCATGAAAAAATATATATAATATATATTTTTATTAGTTTCTTATGGATTTGGAGTCAAATATGGGGTGGATTTTTTCATGACTGGTTTTGTGTGATCCGCCCATATGGACATTGTCATCTACACTCATCCAGCATGTTAACACTGTACTTTTCCTTATCCACCATCTCTCACCCTCATAAACAGAACTGTCATATGATAAGTCTTCCATGACATTCTAGGGTAGCTCATAGGAACTGTTTGGGAAAATGTTTTTAATGGATTTACAGGAACCGTTTAGGTCATAATTTACAGTGCTGGAATACACAATTGGTTGTGTCTGTGTCTGTAGGTGAAAACCGAGATCAGTGTGGACCCCAAACATCAGACTCTACAGGGTCTTGCCTTCCCGTTACAGGCCGAGGCCAAACGTGCTCTACAGCAGCTCGCAGAGAGACGCATTAACTACATTCAACTAGTACGACACATTTATACTTCAGTGTGTTCTTACCAGATACTTTCTTACCAAACTGACTACAAATTTTTGCTTTCTATTTAGAAGTTAGATACAGAGAAGGAAACAATTGAACTAGTGCACACTAGCCCGACAGACATCCGTGATCTACCCTGCCGGATCCCCCTGGATACACCCAGATACCACTTCTTTCTCTACAAACATTCACATGAAGGAGACTACCTCGAGTCTGTGGGTTAGTCACTCCGTCCACCATTACTTATAAGTATGTGTAACAGTTATGTAAATCTTTTCACATGTCTTCCTCTATCACTCTCCGTAGTGTTCATATACTCCATGCCAGGATACAGCTGCAGTATCAAGGAAAGGATGCTGTATTCCAGCTGTAAGAGTCGACTTCTGGAAGGAGTAGAGAGGGACTTCCACCTAGAAGTGGCTAAAAAGGTAAAACACACTCTTTCACACTTCTCACATGTTCATTTTGGTTTTTCTCCTGATTTCTCCCAGATTTAAAATCCCAAAACTTTGTTTAAAGTAAACATGCAATTAAAGGTACACTTTGTAATTATTGTCCCTGTAGTGGTTGTTAAACAAAACTGCATGAGTTTTGCGGAAGAACATTGTTTGGTTGTGCTTCAGCACAATGTGGTTGAATGAATGAACCATGAATATGGTTCCGTATCAGTCAGTCACTTTCGGCATTACGTCGGGCAGACTGACCGTCGTGATGATGAGATCGAGACTCCAATACCTTGAAAACGGTGGAGTGCCCTATGTTATTCCCCCATCTGGTTTCTCTGCACCACAGAGGACCAATTGGGTTAATACTCAGGGTGATCTGAGGATTATAGTGGGAGTTTTGCCAAACCTTGTGGCCCTGCTGGGAAGAGGGGAAACAAACTTCTAATAAAAGGAGGTGGAGAGAATGGTGGCAACAGCTGGGAAAGACAGAAAGTGAGAGGGAGATAAATAAACTTCAGTTGTACCCTAATTTTCCACAGTTCCCTATTTCCACCTGTTTTCAGGCTAATTTGTTCATCCTGCAGGTATAGTAAGGAAAAATTGGGATTCTGTGCTGACGTTGTGGGATCTCACTTGGTAGCCCAATCAACTTCAAGTGGTAAGAAAACAAGCCAATAAGGATTCGGTGAGTGAGATTTGCATGGGCAGCCCCCCCCTGGACATATGGGTATATAAGCTCGCCTGCAACTCACTCATTTAGCTTTTTGCTTCAGAGCAGAGGGTTGATCTTCAGTGCTCTGCCAATCTGCCTTCGAGCTGACAAAGAAGAGACTTTTGAGTTGGAGAGATGGCGCATTCAGCGGTGTGTTTATGCAGGAAGAGCAAACGTGTACAGTTAAGTGCAGCGATCACACCCCTGGGTGCTTCAACAAACAAAAGAGCAGTTTCCCTAAAAGAGTAAGCACAGGTGATGTTGTGTCATTTTAAAGATGGCATTTCACCCGTGTGTCTCTGGATGCGGTCATTTCCTGGCCCTGTCTGACAGCCACGATCACTGCCTAACGTGTCTGGGCCGTAAGCACATGAGGCAGTGTCTGTTGATGACTCATGTTTCCACTGTGGGAACATGACCATTGCGATGATGAGATTGAGACTCCAATACCTTAAAAACGGTGGAGTGCCCTATGTTATTATACTTATGCAACGCAGAGGACCAATTCGGTTAATACTCAGGGTGATCTGAGGGTTATAGTGGGAGCTCTCCAGTTTGTAGAGCATTACCAGTATTGCAGTACCAGTTTTGGCCACAATCTTACATACGGTTCCTTTAAGGATACTTTAAAGGGGGGGTGAAATGCTGTTTCATGCATAGTGAGTTTTTTACACTGTTAAAGAGTTGGGTTCCCATGCTAAACATGGACAAAGTTTCAAAACTGAAGTTGTAAGTTTGATGGAGTATTTCTGTTCCAAAAATACTCTTTCCGGTTTGTCACAAGTTTCGGAAAGTTTTTTTCGAGTATGGTTCTGTGTGACGTCAGGTGGGGCGGAATTTCCTTATACGGGTCTTAAGAGCACTTCTCCCGGAAGCGCACGCGCAGCTGTAGCCTAGTGCGTGCGAGAGATCAGAGAGATCAGAGCGCTGGGCTCGGCTGCACTGCAATAAAAAAAATGGCACCAAAAAAGTGTGTTTTTGGTTGCCAGGGCAAGACAACACTGCACAAATTTCCAAAGAACCCAGAGTTAAGGGACCTGTGGATGGATTTTGTTTTTCCAGAGCAGCAACGGAGTTGTGCAAGTGTTCTTGTTTGTTCCCTTCATTTCAACGGTAATAGTTGTATAAACAAAGCCCAGTTCGACGCCGGATTTGCAGATCGCCTAATACTTAAAGATGGAGCAGTCCCAACGATAAAGGTTCACGGTCATGCGTTGGAACCGCAGGCTGTGAGTAAAACTGCTTCAAATGTCTGTGTGTTGTTAACTATCGGCGTGTAACGTTAAGCACAGCAAGTAAACAACATGATCACGTACACTTAATGTATCGATGGAGCATGCGATGTATGGTGTTTGTGTGTTTAAATACATTTGTTTAGCTGGCCACTGTAGGTGTCAGTTTTGTTTATTGTAAAAATAAATCATGTCCTCATAAACCACAAGTCTGTCTGTTTACAACACACGCAAAAGCTTCGCGCTCCCGCCCACACGGCACGCCTCCACCCGCTCGGCTTTTTCCGGAAAGACTCGGTACAGCCTGTCTTTCTTTTATAAATATAATAAAACAAAGACTTTTTGGAGATATGAAGGATGCAATACTACTCTATAGGTACTCAAGATTAACATGAGATTGAGTGAAACTGAGTGTTTCACCCCCCCTTTAAATATGAATTTATTTGAAACTGCCAGTAGGTGGCAGCAAGTCACTGTTGATGAGCGAATCATTGAGATTCAACCGATTCATTCAAACGGCTGATTCATTCAAGGAAAGAAGCATTTGACTATCTTAATCTATCCTAGTCAACTGATTCGTTTAAAAAGTAAGGAACAACTCAGTGAGGAAACACCGCCATGTGTGGCTTTGTTTTGAACTATTTTCGTTGGCGAAATAGAGCAAAAACAGGCAATATGGTGTCTAAAATGTAAGTCACTTAATATAAACTTCTTGTATATTAAACTTGTATAAAATCAATATCACATTTTTTATCATGGTTATTATTGGAGAAAACCTGCACTCTTGTGATATTTATTACCAAATTATATACATTATATATATATATATATACACTCACCTAAAGGATTATTAGGAACACCATACTAATACTGTGTTTGACCCCTTTCGCCCCCAGAACTGCCTTAATTCTACATGGCATTGATTCAACAAGGTGCTGAAAGCATTCTTTAGAAATGTTTGCCCATATTGATAGGATAGCATCTTGCAGTTGATGGAGATTTGTGGGATGCACATTCAGGGCATGAAGCTCCCGTTCCACCACATCCCAAAGATGCTCTATTGGGTTGAGATCTGGTGACTGTGGGGGCCATTTTAGTACAGTGAACTCATTGTCATGTTCAAGACACCAATTTGAAATGATTTGAGCTTTGTTATATGGTGCATTATCCTGCTGGAAGTAGCCATCAGAGGATGGGTCCAGATGGCCATAAAGGGATGGACATGGTCAGAAACAATGCTCAGGTAGGCCGTGGCATTTAAACGATGCCCAATTGGCTCTAAGGGGCCTAAAGTGTGCCAAGAAAACATCCCCCACACCATTACACCACCACCACCAGCCTGCACAGTGGTAACAAGGCATGATGGATCCATGTTCTCATTCTGTTTACGACAAATTCTGACTCTACCATCTGAATGTCTCAACAGAAATCGAGACTCATCAGACCAGGCAACATTTTTCCAGTCTTCCAATTTTGGTGAGCTCTTGCAAATTGTAGCCTCTTTTTCCTATTTGTAGTGGAGATGAGTGGTACCCGGTGGGGTCTTCTGCTGTTGTAGCCCATCCGCCTCAAGGTTGTGCGTGTTGTGGCTTCACAAATGCTTTGCTGCAAACCTCAGTTGTAACGAGTGGTTATTTCAGTCAACGTTGCTCTTCTATCAGCTTGAATCAGTCAGCCTATTCTCCTCTGACCTCTAGCATCAACAAGGCATTTTTGCCCACAGGACTGCCGCATACTGGATGTTTTTTCCCTTTTCACACCATTCTTTGTAAACCCTAGAAATGGTTGTGCGTGAAAATCCCAGTAACTGAGCAGATTGTGAAATACTCAGACCGGCCCGTCTGGGACCAAAAACCATGCCACGCTCAAAATTGCTTAAATCACCTTTCTTTCCCATTCTGACATTCAGTTTGGAGTTCAGGAGATTGTCTTGACCAGGACCACACCCCTAAATATATTGAAGCAACTGCCATGTGATTGGTTGATTAGATATTTGCATTAATGAGAAATTGAACAGGTGTTCCTAATAATACTTTATGTGAGTGTATATCAGGCTTGTGCAAAATTCAGAATTTCAGAATTGGCCTCCATTCAATTCATGAATTGGAATTTGAATTGAATTGACTTCATCCCACAGGAAGCTGAATTGGAATTGGAATTGCAGGAAGTGGAATTAAATTCATAGCAATTCAAAGAAATTCCACACAGTCACTCAACAGAAAGAATGTGTTGAGTCTTGTATGCATTCAGTGTTAGGAAGGTTACTTTGGAAATGTAATTGCTTACTTTTATAAATTACCCATTATACATGTGGTTTGGATTACTTTATTTGGATTACTTTATCAATGAAAAGCAATTTCATTTTAATTTGATTAGTAACTAATTGAATTACACATTTTACCTCAGTAATACAACTAAATATATTGATTTTGTAATTTAATAACATAATTTCATTACACGCAACTAGTCACTCCTCAACCCTGTATACATTTTTGTTCTAAAATATAGATAATGATCAAATTCTTGAAATAAATTATCCACTCAATGTTGATTATTTCGTTTTGTTCCAATGTAATTTTCATTTTAAAGTAATCACACAAACACAAAGTTGCTGTAAATGCAGTTATCATTTATTCCAATGCAAAACTCAGTGAGCAACACTGTTGCATCTCATTCTCAATAGCTCCTCAAATGTGGTATCATTGAGTCTGCACCGTTCTGGTCTCAATATCTTTCCTGCAACACTAAAGATTCTCTCAACAGGTGCAGAGGAAGCTGGTATCGCAAGATATTTACATGCAAGTTGAGCTAGGGCAGGAAAATGGCTTTGATTTTTTCTCCAATAGACCAAAGGATCTGTATCCTCTGTAAGACAAGGGGTACTCAAGTACACAGGGACATCATGTGGGGCTGTGTCAGCTGACATGGCAGATGATTCACTTTCCATGTAGGAAAACAGTTTTGTGCGTTTCTTTGGGTGACCACTGCCATTCATGGTTGCTTTCCCTTTTGAGGAGGCAGACTCAACTTTTGCAGTAAGGAGGTTTTTGATTATTACCTGCTCTTCACCAATACACCAGTCCAACTTAAACCTTGGGTCGAGCGTTGCAGCCACCTGGAAGCATTCCATGTCTTCAAATTTTGTTAAACGTCTCTCAAGTGAGGATTGTAGAGTTGACACAAACTTTTTATTACCGGTCATCTTCATGTTTTTGATTGCATGCCTTAAGCCCCTGACACAAGGGATGATGAAGCTGGAGGTTACTATTTTCTCAGCCTGGCATCTATCTGTAGCCTCCTCAAAGGGTTCCAATACCTCACAAATCTCCTGGATTATTTTCAGCTCATATGATGTCAGCTGGATGGGGCAATGGAGCTCAGCAAGTACATCATTTGGAACATTGAGAACAGACCTCAGCATCTTTAACTGGCTATTCCAGCGAGTGGCATTTGCAGGCTGAAGTTTGTGCCCTCCCTATAAAGCATCAGTAGCCAGTATGGACTTGTGACAAAAAGAAACCAGTTTTTGGACCTTGCCCAATAAGTTTTTTATGGAGCCAGCATCATACATGGCATCACAAACTACAAGCTGAAGAGTGTGGACAAAGCATGAGCTTCTCTCTGATGGAAAGTAGACCATCTCCTCTTCAACATCCACCACTTCAAAACCAGATGTCTCATCCTGCTCGTCGTCTTCACTTTCAACAACATGCATTGGTGGGAAGAGGGTGAATGCCTTTATCATGTTGGAGGCATTATCAGTCACAATGAATGACACTTTGTTCTGAATATTGTAATTTTGAAGAACATCCTCATACATTCTACAAATGTTTTCAGCTGTATGCCTCCCTTTAAAACGCTGTCAGCTCAGCATTACACTCTGCAACATGAAATCTATAATGAAATGGCCAGTCATTCCAAAAAATGACTTCATTGATCGGTTTGACCAAAGATCTACCGTCAGGCAAATATGCTCAGTTTTTTCCATCAGATTAATCAGATGTGATTTTACAGTAGCTGAGCGCTGAGGGATAAGGTCCTGGCTGAGAACTCTTCGGGATGGCATTGTGAAGGAGGGTTGGGCCAAATGCAAAATATTAATGAAATCCTTATTTTCAACAGTACAGAGAGGGAGGAGACCATTTGCAATATATGTAACAATGCTGTCTGTTAGAGCAACTTGTTGTCTATTAGTTGGTGACCACTTAGAGCTGGAACTGGCTGTTTCAGAAGGATTACCATGATCTTCATTCTGGTTTGGCTGGATTGTGTAACCTCTGGTATCACAGTCCATCAAGATTTCCTGATGTTTCTTCTGTAGGAAAAGAATACCTCAATGTATATCCCTTTAAGACAACAAATATTTCTATTAATTCCACAATTCACAATAATTGTTTTCTTGATTTACAATAAGCAATAAGTAAAAAAGTGTGCTTGCGTGCTTTTAAATGCATATAATATCCAGTGTTGTGGGTAACTCCTTACAAAGTAATGCCATAATATAATCATTTTTGGTTGTAATCGAGTAATGTAACACATTAATATTACTGTTACTGTTGTGTTGTGAGTTAAATGTGGATTTAATCCCATTATGAGCTATATGCCATGCTATTGTTGTGTTGCACTACACAGTAATGTAATGAGTATAGTAACGAGTTACTATTCATAGAGAATAACAAGTAAGGTAATGCATCATGGTATTTTTAAAACTGAATAATGTGTATTACACATTCTTGAGTAGTGACCCCAACGCTAATGATATTGTTGTGGCAAAAACTTCTGTTAAGCATCATCACTGCGTAAGAGACACTCAGAGTCAAATTAATAAAAAGAGAAATATTTATTCTTGCAAGAAGGCCCAGTCGCCATCACAGCCGTTACATTCTGTGAAGTGAGTGGCGCGCACCAGGAAGACATGAGACAGGCTTTATACTCTTTTCAAGGTTCCTTCTCACCCGCTGTACTTTTCCACCCAGATAAGGCCCCCACTTCTGTTCAGTTTCTACTTAATAACACAAACTGGTACTGGAATAAACCAGCCAAATCTGACCATTCCTAAGGTCAAGATGTCCTGTCCCATATATTCCTGAAACGTCACGCACAAGCACGTACACACATATACTTTTACACATTGAATAGATTAGGAATAAATGACTATTAAAATTTTTCCACAACAATCTCCCCACTTTTTATCATTCTGATTACCCATAATCACAATAATAAACAAAAAGACAAATTTTAAGTCATATCATCACACTACTCTTCATCTCTGTTTTCACATAACTGATCACTCTTCTTAAACATTTGTGAAAATACCATTTTGAAAAGAAAAAGCTTAGGCTGTTTTTGTAAGGATAGTCCCTTAAGTATTAGCAAGCAGATAAAGAATTCAACTAAAGCCGGGCTAGATAAACAATCACTGTTGTTGTACCTCAAGCATAGCTTGACCCTCAGTCACCTTAGTTAAATAAGAAATAGTGTACAGACTAGTTAGAAAAACAACAAATCATCAATCCACAGTGGTTACATCAAAATATAAAGTATAAGAAAAGTATAATAAAACCCTTCATTTCAAAACCCTCTCCTTGTACCTTATCACATAGCGGATAAGCACAGCTTTTAACCATCTGTTCATAACAAAAACATTCATAGGAAGAAGAAAAAGAAAAGAAAAACAAACACCAAATGTCTAACACATGTCACTGCAGCTTCCACTACTAGAATCATCATCATCACCTTTCTTGTCATTGTCATCATCATTTGGATAAAACTGTCATTTTACCAATTTAACTGAGCTGGAAACACACAATATTGACAATCCTACCCCGAAACCCCAAAGAGTAATCAAACAATCCATTCATTTTCCTAAAATACTTTCTAATTAATCAGTGACCAATCAAATCTTGTTGGCGTTGTTTAAGGTGAGATGTTTGGACGGTGGTGTTGCAATCTCCATCCTTGCAACCTTGTTTGTGGAGTGGACCATAGCCTCTGTCACCTGTGAATGGAGATCTTAAGTGTTTTGTTAGTGCTGCTGGTCGTCCTTCTGGTGTGACCTGTGGAATTTTCACCATTTGTTTACTGATTATATACATTATTAGTTCCAAATTTATTCTCAACATCTGGCCACTCCAACAACCTGAAACTCATTCAACTATTACATTAACATTCAACCCGCCTTACTCATGTCAACAACACAATATTTATACATTATTGATTTCCGGAATCTTTGGACATAGCTGTCTTTACATTTTACTAATTTGCTATTATCATCAACACTGATTACAGAACAAGTGCATATCTAACATCCAAAAAGCCGGGCTGAATAAGAAGACACTGCTCCTGTACTCTCGACCTTGATCGAACCCTCAGTCACTCCTCAGATATTAAATACAGACATTGTCTGCAATCATAAACACCAGGATATGCATTATTGCATTATTTTACCATTAAAATATACAATTGTTCCCCATTTTGCTTAAAACATTCTTCATATCATGTTAATCCCTTTCAATCATACAATGCCTTATTTTATTCTAAAACTGAATTTTCATACCAATTAAACAGTTAATTTGACTTCCATAAATTCTGTCAGACATTTTATTTTCATCACATATAGTTTTCTACTATATTTCATCTCAATCTTCCCTACATGCCATTTTCATTCTGTATCCTCTCCTTTCTTTTCTCAAACATGCCAGTTCCTTCATTATCTAACCAGAACATGATTGTTTGCACAATCCCCACATAAACATCTCTCACACACCAACCTTCTTGTTTTCCCTTCACTTCCCTCTTCCATCAAGTTTCTCACTTACAGTTCCACTCTATTTCTGTCACTCTATCATTCTATTTCACACAGACAGCCTTATTGCTGCTTGCTACTTCAATCCTTATCGTATAACTTTAAGTTCTATAGACATCTAATGTCATGCATCCATTTACTGGATGAAGAAGTAAAAACATTATTTCTCCTGGCAGTTCGACATTTTATCTTCAAGCCAACATTTCATTATCTGTTCACATTTTTACACACATGTTGAACGCAGACACTTTTATTTCTCACTGCCCTGTTCAACTGTTCCCCGCACCACCTTTAATCTTGTGGCGCTCAATATCATACATTTCTGCCCTTAATTTTATCTCATTTGACAGAAAACCGGTGTACCAAATTTCGCAAGCTTGCTTTTGAGACATCCCCATACTGCTGCTTCTCTGTTCTCTGTGGATTTCTCTTCAACGCGCGTTTTCTTTAGTCTGTTAGGCGTCCCCAACAAACCCGATTCTTTTCTTTTAACCCAAATCGGTCGGGTTGCACTATTAGTGCCCTCCTAACTATGGTTAACCAAAAAAATCTGTTACGATTGTTCTGGTTCCCCCTAATTAGCCTCAGCACCTAAAAACAAATTGCTCCGTGGTGGAACAACTCATTTTCAGGTTACCTATCTGTTTGAAATCTCTTGATCTGTCACAGTTCTCAATTAATCCCAGATTATTTATCTGCTTGAAATTTCTTGATCTGTCACAGACCTCAATTAATCTCAGATTATTTTCCCTCGTATCTGTTTGAAATTTCTTGATCTATATATAGATCTCAATTAATCTCAGATTACGTACCACAGAAACAGCCCTCAGCCAGTATGGTTCAGTTTCACTCTTTGAAAAATATTTTAGCCCAAAAGAAAAATATTTTAGCCGTCTCTTACCAGAGATGTCTTGAGTTGCCACGGGTTCGTTTTCATCTGATTCCAGTGGAGCTTCTCCTGGCCCTGATAGCGGTCGGCCCCTCTCTCTGAAACTTACGAGGTAGAGCTGGAACTGCTCAGTCCAGGTGGCCAAACACCGTCCGCTCTCAGGTCCAGGAGGTACTGCCAAGGAATCCCACTCTGACACCAAATGTTGTGGCAAAAACTTCTGTTAAGCATCATCACTGCGTAAGAGACACTCAGAGTCAAATTAATAAAAAGAGAAATATTTATTCTTGCAAGAAGGCCCAGTCGCCATCACAGCCGTTACATTCTGTGAAGTGAGTGGCGCGCACCAGGAAGACATGAGACAGGCTTTATACTCTTTTCAAGGTTCCTTCTCACCCGCTGTACTTTTCCACCCAGATAAGGCCCCCACTTCTGTTCAGTTTTCTACTTAATAACACAAACTGGTACTGGAATAAACCAGCCAAATCTGACCATTCCTAAGGTCAAGATGTCCTGTCCCATATATTCCTGAAACGTCACGCACAAGCACGTACACACATATACTTTTACACATTGAATAGATAGGAATAAATGACTATTAAAATTTTTCCACAACAATATCAAATATCAGCTGTTGCATAATGCCACCAAGAGATGTTTTTCAAAATAGACTGTCTGTCTGTTAACTTACTTGTAGATGCCTTTTGAAATTTGAAGTAGCCTTGATGGAGCCACAGACATGTAGCTCTGCAGTGCTTACATGTGGCACTGTGGTTTCCAGGTGTTCTTGGTGAAATTGGTTCTTCAAAATGAACTAATATAGATGACCTTTTAGGCCTGCCATTATTTTCCATGTCACTGTTGTTAAAGGTGTCAAATCTCTAAACTTTTTTAATCTGAAGTTGTAAGGGACTTCTGAAACTTAAAAAAGTTCAGTGTTGTGTAGAAAAGAAGCTTTCAAACAAATGTCCACCTCAAATTGTTTGGCAACCATTTTAAATACTTAGTTAAAGTAAGGCATTCTGGGAAATAGAGTCATGTTCCATCATGTTCCACAAAATTACAATTACAATAAATCAAACTGAATTATTTGTTCTGTGATCAGAGCTTTTAACATTTATTGCTGGGGGAAAATATATCCTTTTTATGTAATCTGTTCAAGTAGTTCAAACTAATATAATTTATAATGCAATCATATTTGACATGTTCCGTAAAGCTTCATTTTTGAACACTTAAAAATGTGTATATGAATTTCTTTGAATTTGTATTGAATTGCAATTCTGCTTCCTTTAATTCAAATTTGAATTGTAATTCTGGATCCTGTTTTTCACATCAATTCAAATTCAATTCAAATTCAAGAATTGAATTGGAATTAAGAAGGCATTCTCAATTCAATTCAGAATTGTGCACAAGCCTGGTGTATATATATATATATATATATATATATATATATATATATATATATATATATATATATATATATATATAAGACTAAATCACGCAGTAAAATCTTGCACTCTAAATGCGCACCCGCACTAGTCTAATCTACAAGACTACATCACGTAGTATGCATGGATTCTCTGGGTGTTTGTTTGTGAGGGATAGGCTATACTCAATAATGTCAAATCGCACAACGTTAAAACAACAATTATGATATTATCGCAGACAATATATATCACACACCCCAAGGGGTACCCTCTGCATGGATGCACTGGCACACAGCTAGCTCTGAGACCTATGCAAATATGTGTTTTCCTAGTAAACCTGCTCGCACAGACACTGGGCAACTGGCCCACCCGGACCTGATGCTCTCACAACAGCCTCTACCTGGTGAATTCCCCTAAAGAAGGACCTGCTTTTTCAGGGACGGGACACCCTGTGGCACCAGCATCCAGATCTCTGGAACCTCCACGTGTGGCTTCTGGTCAGGACACGGCAGACTTAAGTGGCCTACTACCAGCAAAGGCAGACACTATCACTCAAGCCAGACCCCCCGAAGACTCCATAGATGCCCGTTCAGTTCTGTGCTTTCTTTCCAGCAAGAGAGGTTGGAGCGAAGGCTGTGTCCCTCCAGCTTGTAAGTGTATGTTGCTGCAATTGCGGTACATAACGATCCACTAGGCGGTAGACCTTTAGGAAAGCACAACCTGATCATCAGGTTCCTGAGAGGCACCAGGAGAGTAAATCCTCCTCTGCCACTCGTCATCTCCTCTTGGGACCTCTCTAGGGTGGGTTACTGATGTAACCCTCATTACCTGAAAAAAGGAACGGAGACGTTACGTCCCGCCTGCCACAATTCTGTACCAACGCTGAATGGCCATCTCGGCTCCTTAGCAGAAACCTGAATGAGTGAGTTGCAGGCCCGGGGGAGTGGCTTGCCATGAATATTTCACTCGCCAATGTCCATTGGCTTGTTTTGTTACCAGGTGACTGGGCTCCCAATTTAGAAGAGATCCCACAACGTCAGTCTTTCGACATAACCTCGAGGCGTTAAATGGTGACAGAAAATACAACAATTGATGTAAAGAAGTGACTGTTTCAGTCTTTTGTTACCCAGGGTTTAGAATGACCCAGGGTTAACCATTTCAAAGTGTGAAAAGCCCTAATATGGACAAAAATGTGTGTGAATGCACTGTGAATGTCTTTTAATGTTGACTTCAACAAATAAGAGACAATTTATAAATAGTTACACTGAAAATTTATTCTGAATTTTTTTGTTCTTGCAAATGTGTCTATGTTCATTTAGTTGGAGATAGACAGTGGAGAGGAGCTGACAGAGGAATATCTGTATGATGAGGTCCATCCTAAGCAGCAAGCCCACAAGCAAGCATTCGCCAAACCTCGTGGCCCTGCTGGGAAGAGGGGAAACAAACGTCTAATAAAGGGAGGTGGAGAGAATGGTGGCAACCGCTAGGAAGGACAGAAAGTGAGAGGGAGAGATAAAAGAACTTCAGTTGTACCCTACATTTTCCACAGTTCCCTATTTCCACCTGTTTTCAGGCTAATTTGTTCATCCTGCAGGTATAGTAAAGGAAAAATTGGGATTCTGTGCTCAGTTGTTAAAAACGTTCTACTTTCTTTGGCTTGTATTTACTCAGTGTTATCAGATGCGTATTCATTTGGTGTGTTAATGTGCTTATATTTAAGAGAAAAACTCAGGAATTCATTTTATCTCAGTAAATTTTCTGAGAGTATTTTTGTTACATAATCTCATACATGCACGCACTCAACTCAACTAAATTTTAAATATTAAGTGTTTACTGGGAAAGATGGTAGACCGCTCTTATTTTAAAAGTGTTTTTTAAAAGTCTAGAAAATAAGTTTTGTCCAAGAAGCTTTTTAAAAAAAACTAAAAAACCTGAAATAGTCACAAGTACAAGAACTACAGCCATTTCATAGAAAAAGGCACACTCACACGTACAGTACTCACCAGAACCAAATGTGACATAGACAGAATGTTATACTTGGCTACGTGAGAACCAATCAAATTACAGTTAAGTAACAGATATGTATGCATACTTGATTCAGATTCATTTTAGGATTAATATTTAAAAATTTTATATGATGATAACCTTTCATGTGTTTTATAGTTACAGTTGGTTGTTTTCATTTTTTTCTTACAATACACAAACATGTCTCATAACTCCATTTTTTGATTTACATGGCCCCTAGTATTTACTGTGAAACACATACTTTGTGTATAAGCTTCTGTTAGTAATCAGAACAATTCCAAATGAAATATTTTTGTATGTCATAATATATACATAATAATAAAATTGTATTGTAATTTTCAGCATTGAAAATATGATTGTCTAATTGAGTGAATAGTTCAGGTAGTGAAATGTTTAAAATCTTCATGGTTAGCAGAAACAAGGTAAAGCTATATTTAATTCGTTTCATGTATGTTATTGATAGTTGCCCCATGTTGACATGGATCATTTATATTTATCCCCCCCCCCCCCCCTTTTTTTTGTCTGTCAGTGATTAGAGTAAAAGGTCATACACAAGATAATCATACATAATACAAATTAATTGTAATTAACAGTAAATGAAAATCTACAGCCCTCTCTTGCATTCTTTATGAACATATTGTTGCATAAATAAAACAAACTTTCACTGAGTGTTTGGTGGTAATTATTATTTGGTAAATCAATATCTATTCTCAAATTAGATCAAAAATGAATGTAAAATCACAGAGGAAAAGGCATCCCTACAAAAATACTGCAATTTACAATGGGATACACATGATAGCCTCTAGATGGCAGTGAAAAATAAGCGTTTGGAATAAACTCTCCGGTAGAAACGCTAATAAATCAAGTGGCTACTAAAATATAAATGTTGAGGAAGTTCCACAGACATACATACATACACACACATACATAAGAAGAAATGGTCAGGGCCCAAGCCATATTTCATTCACTTTCTCCAGGAGATCAAGGACTACATCACTTGTTTGGATTGCCAATAAAAAAAGCAAAAAAGAATAGAAAGAAATATTTATATGACTATAGTTTTTGATTAATGAATGAATATTTTCTGTACATTTCTGTATACTGTTCTGTAAATAAATAAATAAAAACTAGAATATATCAATCGCTAAGATGCATATGTGGACAAAATTTCACAATGTTTTAATGCAAGGGCCTAATCAAAAGTTTAAGTTTCACATTTAAAAGAAATAATATTCCTCGAGATCCAAAGCGGGTGTGTCTTTTTTTCAGAAACTCATTTCAGCAGTAAACAAATGGTTAATTCGTGACCGCTTGAGGGGGCGGGGCCTCAGCGAATGGGAGGGACCTGATTGGCTTAACTCAGGGCAGGCGCTCAGTTTTCCTGGAAAGTTCTTGGAACGCAAGACATGCGGTTTCACGAGAAACGCCGGTTTCATCCCCGAACGTCAATCACAAACATCAGTAAGCAATTACCGACCATCATCACAATAAAACTCCCCAATTAATAATTCCAGTGCTATTTCATTACTCGCGATATTGCTGCATGCTTAAATGAGGAAGAAGAGGGGATTGATTCTGTGGGTTTCACAGAGCTGTACTTGCTGATGGCGTCAGAGGCGCTAAACACGGGGGGATTCTGAGAAAACCAGTTCTGGGAAGTCAGACGAACTGAACAAGCCTAACCCTGCAGTGTTCCGCTTCTTGCTCAGTTTTAGGGCACGAGCTGAACAGAAACGCCGCTCGTTTTCGAGAACCATGTCCGTCTGATCTACTCGCGTAGTTTAAACACATCCGTGGACAAGTCGCGCACTTATAAGAATCCTGACCCTCTTCAACAACCTTCCAGTCGGACAGATATCATTATTGAGCTGTTTGTCATCGCTCAAGAAAGAACATTTTATTTTGCCAGCCCGAGTAAAACCTCAGGAACAAAGAAACTTTAAGGAATCCGGCAGATATCTAACCGGACATCGTCACAATGATTCTCTGCGTTCAAGGGTGAGTTTTAGCGGCTCATCTTTTTTTAAATATCACAATAAAATGAATAACGTACTATCTAATAGTTCATAAATACAACACATTCTTGAGGATGGCGCTAAGCATCCTGTGAAAGGTATGGACTCCTAAATTATTTAGCAATTATCTTATTATTAGTAAATATTACATTGTTTATTGCATTAAAAATAGTGAAACACTTCAGACAGGTTACATTCATAAGAAATTTAAAGCTGTCTGCAATAATTCATATAATTTTGTTAATACAACATAATACCATAATATATGGTAACAGGGATTTTTACAGTATTTTGTCTCACACGATTTTTCATTATGCTTCTGTGAACTGAAACGGTTGAAATCCATGGCTCAGAAATTAATTAACATTAAATTGAACGAAATTAAAAAGCTTAATTAGCAATTTCTGAAAATGTGTATTACTGTGCGCATTTGAACAGACAGTAAGTCAAATGAGTCAGTATAGCCTATAGACTAAACAAATATTGTTAATACAATAATGTGGCTTCAGTATTTTAATAAGTTTTCTTTTTGAAGTGATTGTAAACTTTTAAGTCCTTAAAATAGTTTTGTTTTATCATTATTTTTTTCCAGCCCAAGAGCTCATTTGACTGATACCCCGATCCAACGGTCAGGTTTCCGGTGGTGACTTTCTCTTCTCCTCGCCGCCGTCGCTCGACCCCTTCCACATGGGACCCTAACCAAGATATAAGAGTTATCACTAAAAATTTATCCTATCTGGATGCCTCAGGTAAGACCAAAAAAAATATTCAAGGGTCATTCTGTAAAACTGGATGACATACTTTCCAGTATGCACAATGTGTCTACACACACACACACACACACACACACACACACACACACACACACACACACACACACACACACACACACACACACACACACACACACACACACACACACACACACACACACACGTGCATACATACTGCTTTTAGAAAGGTCTTTTTTTTTAGCTATCAAAATGGACCTTTCTGAAACATAATTATCATAATGTGTATATACAGCAATGAGAAGTTGGACATGTATGGACTAAAAGCACCCATTTTCTTGGACAGTGGTTCCCAACCTTTTTTCCAGGAGACCCCTATTTTAAACATTCAAAATCCTTTCTGGCCCAGCCAACCTCAACTAGGATTGCCAACTTCAGGAAAGAAAAATACGGGACAATCGTGGTTCTTTATAGGAAAATAAGGTTCACCCAACATATTTGTACTGTATCACAGTGTTTTTCATTTCATGTCTGCAGTTAAGTATGTATATAAAAGGTTCTCAGACATAAACACATTTGTTTTGCTTAACCTATTCATGTAGGCCTACAATTTAATTCTAAAACTAAAAAAATAAAAATCACATCACAAACACAAACCATCGTTCAAAATAATAGCATTTATCTGAAATAGAAAAATGTAAGAAATTAAAGTAATAGCCTACATTTATTCAGCAAAGATGCATTAAATTAATCAAAAATGACAGTAAAGACATTTTTAATGTTACAAAAGCTTTCTATTTCAGATAAATCTCTGAAATAATAAATGTCTATTCATAAAAAAAAAGTTTAAACATTAATAATAATCAGAAATGTTTCTTAAACAGAAAATTACATCATATTATTCCCACAGGTAGATTGTTTTCTTGCGTGGCTGGATGTTGGACTCATGAACAATAATCACGTTGTTTGAATTCGCCAAAACTGATTAGCCGAAATCAATCGAACCGGGAACGACCAGACAGCAGAGGATTCTATTCGCAAACCAAACAATGATTTGTCTCAAAAGAATGATTAATTCTCATAAAAATTTAAATCTACTTTCTGTCAGTAGGTGGCGCTTATGAAACAACAGAAATAAAGCTGTTTCCATGGTAACCTCTGTAAACAAAGCAGCGATATGCTTATAAACACTACTGTTACACGGAGGGATGATGACAAGAAAATGCCATCAAAACATTTCTCATGGCTGTCAGTTCCCTTCAGAGATACATTCATAAAGCACTGTAAAACCTCTCTCACTTTCCGCCATTTTTACAAACAAAACAGAACCTATGCTGCGTGCTGTTGCTTACATTTCGCTTAATGTTTACTGTGTTACTGGGAGTTTTCAAAACCTAGCTATCAATACAGTTTTAATGATGATTAAAATACTAAACTGTAATACCATTTCATAGCTAAAACAAAAGTAAGCTTGGCGACCCCTCAGGTTGGGAAACACTGTTCTAGAATGACCTCTTCTGGGGGGAATATTATTTCTACATCCATAAAAGTCTCCAGTAATAACTAATTTCAATAATCCCTTCCTTTTTTCCAGGTTGGTACTGGGGTGCCATGTCTGCCAGTGAGGCCCACTCTGTCCTACAGGAGGCATCGAATGGTACTTTCCTGATACGGGACAGCAGCCACCCTCTCTATATGTTGACACTGTCCGTTAAAACCAGCCGTGGGCCCACGAACGTACGCATCGAGTACATTGATGGACATTTCCACCTGGACTCCAGTTCCCTGGTCAGACCTCGCCTGCAGTCCTTCCCCAGCGTCCTCAGCCTCGTGCAACACTACGTGGGCTCCGGGAACAAAGAGGAGGGGGAAAAGACTGAGGAGTCTGATCACATAACTAACTTAACACCCAAGGAATGTGCAGTATTGCTAAAACTCAAAAGGCCGATCCAGCATCCTCAAGCCTTTCCTTCTTTGCAACATCTCACTCGCTTAGTAATCAACAAAAACACAACTTGCACGGAGCACCTGGCTCTACCAAGACCAATACTTAAATATCTTAAGGATTACCCTTTCCAGCTCTGAGGTCACCATGGAATCGCACACCACGGCCAATCACGAGGTGGATGCTGATGTTTTGAAAGAGGCGAATTAAATGCACAGCCCCAACGAGAGGTTTGGGGTCAAAAAAGAAGTGTTGACTTGTTTCTGGAGCAAGTTTTTGATGGTCAGCAAGTCTATATAAATAGATATATACTTTGTTTTATACCCAAGTGGGACTGAGTCAAACCAGGTCCAGAATGGACTAAATGAGAAGCAAGTTGTGACTCGACCTTCATGTCATACTGTTAAAAGTGTGACAGTTAAACCACAGACTTCTGTTTGTTAAACTTTTGTACAGGTCACATGACCCTTTTAAAAATGGTTTTAAATGAGATCACACAGCTTGTCTGAAACTCACGAGAAGCACATACGTGGCTTGGTCTTCTGCACTCTATAAAGGCAAGCTGTGTCACTGCGCTGCCTTGACTGGAATAGTTTCTTGTCTTGAAAGTGTAATGCAGTGAAATGTTTTTTTTTTTTTACTACTTTAATCAAGATTTACATATTTTTTTCTATGCCCACAATGTGGAGTTTGTATGTATTTATGGATGAAAGATCCTTTCATTTTATAATAAAAGGGACAATCAGATTTACTTGACGTCACTGTTTTATCCAAACACTATCAATTTTGTGTCATTTGCCACTTCTGAGAATAATTATAAGAATTATTTATAGAAGAGTATAATCATGTAAAATGCATGGCATGGAGAAAACGTCTAAAATGATGAGGGCAGGTGCTGATTAACTTTGAAAGGGAATAAATTGGACCTTTTCGCAGAATGAAACAGACGTGATACACAGAATCAAACAATCTGACTCACTCCTCTCTAAGTACTGGCTTTCCAGTAAGACTATCAAACAAGGTCATTCAACTGTAATCTCAGAATAATAGGATTATTAGATGAACAAATGCGCTTGAAATTGCTGTGCAATTTAGTTAATTTCAGGACAAAATGTGTGTTATACAAGATTATTAGATGGCATTCTGAATGTGTCCCGACCATAAAGGTTTCACAGCTAAACAATGTCAAAGAAAATAGAACATTTCTGTGTATTTATATGCCGACAATTTTGAGGTGTGCTGAATTGAATTCTGAGATCGACAAGAGTAACAAAACATTAATGAGAAATGAAAGACATGTCTGCGAACAAAAAAAGCATTGTTTCCTCATAGTGAATCATTCTTACTGCACACCGTGATTAGTACTTCCCAGAAAGCGAGCAGAGCTTTTTCTGAAACTCGATCTCAGTGCTGCGTAAGCTTACATAAATTTGCTGGTGACGTAAATATGTAAATAATCTTTGTGTGCAATATGTATAGAACAACAGTATTAAAAAGAGTGATCAATAAGAATTATTTAAACAGTTGCACTGCAAAAGGTTCTATTATGATCTAAATCTAAACAATATTGCCAATATTAATCAGCATAAAGACAACAAATGTATTAAAAATAGTTTATTTATGGACATTGTATGTCGACAAGAACAATAAATAAAAAATGTCTCCGCAATATTTTAATACATATTTACATACTAAACAAGAAAGGCAGTGCATGTAAAATTCGGTTTCACACATTCAAAGAGAACGACAGATTTGGTGTATACATTGTGGTAGTGGAGCATGTCTGGTTTGTCTGTCTGTCTGTCTTTGTGGGCTAGCTGAGCAGAGCGAGTTAGCGGCAACGGGCCAGCTGTTTCGCAGAATGAGTGCATTACTTCCAGGGAGTGACTAGCGCAGGGTTGGGAGGGGGAGTTCTTAGAAAAGGCCTCAATAATTACCTTCAGCCTACTGCACCCTGACACTTGCACACTGAGCACAAACTCACAATCAATACAATCTCACCACAACAAACCACAGCCACACACACGCTTACCAATTAAAATGAAAGCGAATATAAAAGATATAACAACAGAAGGTTACAGCACAAGACAAATAGAAACCCTTGTTGGCAAATTTCATGAAGGAGCTTCTTGGTAGGATTGGCAGGTTTTTAACTCGGTGCATGCTGGGAACAGGCGAGGAGACTGGCAGTGTGCCACCTGCAATTTGACTGAAGGCATTTTACATGGGCAGTTGCTCATGGTAAAGACTCTAGCTCTACTTAATATGGTTCTTAATGTGTTTTTCCTCTGTCCTTTGTTTCAGTCATCCTCTCCTTTCTTCTGTAAAATGCAAAATCGTGGCCTGTAAAAGAAAAAGCATAGTGTGTTTACCAGTATACTGTAAATGGGATACTGTGGACTCAGCATCCAGAGATAACAGGGTACTTGAGTTGCCTACTAAGGTTGCATCAGTTTTTATTTACAGAGTACTATACCAAATAATGGAGTGATGATCCAGAATGACTTGGACAAAAGCTTTTGCACATGCACACTTTAAAGGAGTAGTTCCCATTTTAAAGATCATCATAACTCTCACATCCCATTACAGTTATTGAGCAATATAAAATATGCATATGTACAGTATTATATATATATATATATATATATATATGACACACTATATATATATATATATATGCATATATAAAAATGTAAATAAAAAAGTTTAATTAGATATTATTAAATAATATGCATATAAATAAACATAATATACATATAAAATATTATGTAATTAATTTCAAGGGTGATCAAGGGGTTAGTGCGTTCTATGGACCACTTGCACTGAGCATCGTTACTCGTTACTTTAATCGTTACTTTCAATGTACATTGTAGCTACAGTCAATGAGTTAAACAAAAATGGTTGTCCGCAATAAGATTTAAAAATTTGGCAATTTTTATTGATAGGAGAAGGTATATTCTGATGTTTACTCTGTGCAGATTTTTCCAAACTAATCGGAATATGAAGTTTTAATCAAGTGGCGCGCCATGCATTTCACACCTAGGCCTTCAGTGGTGTCCTACCTGAATTAATAACTTTGAATAGTGTAGCAGCGCAAAGACTCTGTATAATTGTTGTGAAATTGCTGTTTTTATTTTGCACCGGCAGTTATTGGGTTAATGCGGTGAGTTCGAGAAACGAGCGAGTGAGTTCGGCTTGTGTTGTACGTGCAGTTGTTCTTGCGTTCCGATTATAAATTCAGAAACGGAGCCTCCCTTGTCTTGTCGTTCAAGAGTTACAACAGTTCCTTGTGAGACGTTGCAATAGTATGAATGTTTGGAAATATTCAATCATAAATTTACAAGAAAAATGATGAAGAAAATAATATTCACCACCACGGAAAAAAGGGCGCAAAAAAAAAGCAATATACCCCCCCCCCGGAACTACTGATTTTTTTTTTTTACACAAAAAACATCCTATTTTCTTTCCTCAAAAATACTTTAAAGGAACAGTCCACCGTTTTATGAAATAGGGCTTATTCACCATCTTTCCTACATTTAGATAGGTGGGCAAACACATTGTCGTCTTAGTGCATGCATTATTTTAGTTGGCAGCGCCACCGCTAGCTTAGCTTAGCAGAATGAATGGAATCCTTTATTGCCAGATATTTATTTATTTATTGTTTATTTAACAGGGACTTCGCACAACAAATGTGTTGCACAGACCAGAAATAGCTAGAAGCTAATTTTCATCTGTAGTCCCCGGACAGAGGCAAGGTGACAGCAGGTTAATACAGTGGACAATGAGCATTCCCAATGATGAGTCCTTTCACAATACAAAATACAGATAAAACACCTACAAAAGGATCATCTCAACAAAACATGCAATTGCACTACCAGTAGTATTTACAACTATTTACAGTTTCCTTTTAAAATTACCTTCTTACATTTTTTACCCAACTCCAATAACCAGTTTTGTGCTAATGATTACAAATCTGACTGTCTTTCAACCATTTCTTCAGGTTAAGTTTAAACTGATGCAAGGTGCTACTCTCTCGCATAGTTAAAGGCATAGTTAAATAGCATGTTGTGAGTAAAAGTGATAAATAAATAAAAATATATAACTTCTTGTGGCCTGCGTATTCACAACAAGTACAAATAGCAATGCAGATTAAGGCTAGGCGATTTCCTAAGCATATATTGATTTGAGACTATATTGGGGTAAAGCACTAGCAAAGCACTGCTACTTGGGCACAGAGATATCACGCAACACCTGAAATCCATCAACATACTGTCTTGACCTGCAGAGTTATCTTCGCTTTTGGATTGTGATGAGTTTGAGAAGTTACAGCTACAGCAAACATGGTAATTGCCTACATAGCAAAAGGTTGCGAGAACAAGCAAAGGACATACACTCACACCACCAGTTCGTGTTGGATCTCAACCTCATTTCTTCAGTCTGTTGAGTGATCGCAATCACCTCCTGTCGTTCTATATCCAAAGCATGCAGCTCCTCTTCTTAAAACTCTGGTTCATAGAGGTATGGTTCTGGATCTTGTCTGTCTAAGAAGTCATCCTCTTCGTAGCAGTGCAGTGCAAATAGAAATCGTAGCAGTGCTTCGCCTGTTTCCCCCCAATATAGTCCCCAATTTTTTTTAATGTTTTTTTATCACTTTTACTCACGACATGCTAGCTGGCAACAAAGGATTCCATTTATTATGCTAAGCTAAGCTAGCGGCAGCACTGCCAAACTAAAACAATGCATGCACTGAATAAGACTAAATAGGCTTCATTTGTAACTTTACAAAGATATCCATCTATATTTAATTTATACAGTAATGAATATGCAGTGTTTTTTCCCCACATTTGATTAATTTATACAAATGTCTGTAGGCTACCTGTTAGATCTAACAGAAAAACTTTCTTTGTTTTATTGGGGTTTTTTTGGTGCTATTTTTAATTTGATTATTCTGTCTTATTTTATTACTGACTTTATACTTCTCTTTGATAATGTTTTAAATCTACATTTATTAGGCTGGAGTTTTTGTTGTAGTATCAAAATTGGAATAAAGAATTGATATTTCACTGGTGTCTACACATTTGTACCACTGACCCAAACCTCAGCACTACGCCCTGCTGGAGCTGCTCTAATTATCTGGTGTGCTATTTAATAAAAGATAAAATATGTTAGAGCAATAGAATGAACAGTGAAAGTAACAGAGGCTCATAGAATGCATTTTAGCAGGCTTAATTAAGCATGAAAATAACAGAAGGAAATATATATTTGATGAACAAGCCAACTAATATGATATTTCATATTCTTTCAGGATCTCTACCAATACATTTAAAAATCAGAAATGCAGTGAAAATACAGGTATCGATATCGGGGAGTAGCAAAAATATAAGTATTGCTATTGGTATAGGAAAAGTGGTATCGGTCCATCACTAGTTATAACACTCCACAAGAGACAAACACCTAAGTACATATTTGCTATTTCCTGTTGAGCAAGTAACTCATGTAATTACACTGTAACATGGACTCGGTCTAAGAACAAACATTCACGGAATGAAAAACTTGGATTAAAAAAATCCACACATTTTACAGATGTTTGAAGCAGAGCTTCATTGAAATCAAGTAGACAACAACAACACAAAAAGGGCAGGTCACATTAGCAGAAGAACCTGACCTGTTGGTGAGGTCACAATGGGTTTCCAGATAAAGCAACCCCGGCATCATTTCCTCTATCAGCTGCTGAATGACTGGAGGATGGCATGGATCAACCTCGAGGTAAACCCGTCTGGGCAGACAAAGGCATTTAAAAAGTGAGGGAGGAAAAGGTTGGGTGGACAGGATGTTTTTCCAAGTAAACAATCTCACAAGCCATTAGTCATGAAGAAGAATAGTAGGTCTGAGACAGAAAACCTGAAAGCTAATGCTAGGGCTCTCAGGATCTATAAAAGGACAGCAATGTGTCATTTCTGTGAAGAAACAAATCTTGAGTGGACACATAATGAGAAACCCTCAAGGAAATCGGAAACCCTACCACTAAAGTTCTCAGCATGCACTGACAAGAAAAACAACACATGCGATGCTCTCTAGGCTTTACTCTCCCATTTGGTAAAATGCTTATTGAATTAGTCATTTTACGGGCATGGAACATTCCACAAGACAGGTTTTGCAACTCTCGTCACCAAAAGCTAATTGTGTTATTTATTATTGTGTATGCATGCGCATATGTGTGTGTTTGTGTGTCTTGGGAGTGATAAGGGTGGGAAGGAGTACTGGGAGAATGATCTGGTCCCTGGAATACTGTTATCAACTGAACTACAGAGAACTGTGTAGCACTCGATTCCCTGAAGCATTTAAGGTATGCTGGGAAAGCTTCTTAGCGCGATTATAGCATACTATTTATAATGTATTTGGCTACAATGCCACTCATACAAGAATATTCAAAGACAACCAGACATTCTGCCAAACCACACATGATGACGTTAGACAAACACACACTTCTCACTTACCCTCGCTTTGTTAAGAGCTTCGAGCCCAGACCCAAAATCGGGCGAATCACAGACAGCCCGTCCAAACCCCCGTGCAATGCGGCATGGTCTTCAAACCTTCCAGAAAAAAGATGTGGCCGTTTAAAAGGTTACATGAGGAATTTTCAAACACACACCAAAGGTTAAAGCACATGTTGAGTGTGTCCGCATGTTGGCCTAACCTGAGTATCTCTGTTTGTAAAGTCTTCATGTCCTGACTGAGCAAGTAGGGAGGGTTACTCACTATAAAGTCAACCGGGTCACATTCTCTCAGTATCGCATCTGCATCTGGGAATACAAAACACATTTTGTTCTCTCGCTGTCATGTGCAAAACATATTTGCACTGATGTAGCTATTTCATTAAATGATAAAATATAATTGATATGGAAATTCAAAGCTTGAAACTAAATAATGTTGACCAATGAGGAAAATAGTTACATTAATGTTGAATTATATGCTTGTAATGTCTGGGGATATATTCAGATGTTGTGTTTGAATCAAACACCATCATACTAAACATAAACAGTAACATTCAAAAGTTAAGGGTCAGTAAGATTTTATTTGAAAGAGATTAATATTATTCAGCAAGGATAAATTCATAATGTTGCAAAAGAACAAAATAATCCTAAAAAAAACATGGTTTCCACAAAAAATATCAAGCAAATATCAACTGTTTTCAACATTGATAATAATAATATATGTTTCTTGAGCACCAAATCGGCATATCAGAATAATTTCTGAAGGATCATGTGACACTGAAGACTGAGATAAAGATGCTGATAATTCAGCTTTGCAATCACAGGAATAAACTAGATTTCAAAAATATTTTAAAATAGAAAAGTTTAAAATAGTAAAATAGATTACTTTTATTATCACTATTATTGCAAAACAGTAATATTTCACAAAATATATTTGAGATCAAATAAATGAAGTATTGATGAACATAAAATACTTATTTCAAAAACATTTAAAAATCTTATACCAAAACCGTAAGACCCTACAAGTTTGATTAAACCATCAAAATATGAGGAAAATATTTGATCTTTTTTAATATATTTAAAACTTTTGCCACTACTGTATATACTGTACACACATAAACACTGCCAAAACAAATATATTTGTGTTAATGATCCATGAAACTCCTGAAAAGCCTCCATTTATGTTTGCTAGCTCAATAAAAACAACACTTAAGAAGATCTCTAACCTTTCTGCAGAAGTACCTTCATTTATGCAGTGAGTGAAGTGCAGCGATTAAAGAGAAAACAACATCTCAGAGCTTAATAATAGTAATGTGGTAAGGACGCAGAGTTAAAAATCGGATATTTAGCATTCAGGAGAGCTATTTTTAATGCCATCTAGTGGGAAGAGAGGCACAAGCTTTAACAGGAAAAGCCCAATAAATCCCTGGAATTAGCTGAACATTTCCATGTCACTACGTTAGAGGCCCTTCTAGGATTCGGGCTGAACCGTCTGGCTCGATTCCGCAAAGTCTCGTTATCTACTAGCACACAAGTCGCCCTAATGCTAAATCAATTATGAATGTTATGACAAGGTCCACAATGAATCTCTGCACCTTTTCAGCTTCTTCCCAGATTGTGGATGGAAATTTGTGTCATGGATTAATGGAAAAATAGAAATGGAGATTATTACTGGCAGCTGAAAGCATGATGAAATAAGTCAAAATATTTAGTAAACAAACATACAAGTAGAGTGTGATGCCTGGATGACTGACATTCAAGTTCTACAGAAATCCGTGGAGCTTTCTGGGGAATTTTGTGCGTTGAATTACGTGCAGTTCCACTTGTGACTCTTTGGCCAGTCATAACAAACCAACAGAAAACAAAAGGAAATGGGGCAATCATAAAAGCGAGTTACTCCCTCATGCTGCATTTCCTTTGGATTCATTAAATTACTCATTTCAAAAGAAACTAACTATAGAATCAAAATAACATGTAATGTACATCTAGTCTTGACATGACATTTATGCAAGATCAGCATGGAAACACAAACAGCACATTCTAAATAGAAATTCTACACTTTGGGTTTTGTGTTCCGTCAAAATTCATTATCATTTGATCCTAATGCGTTTCTCTTCCTAAAAAAAAAATCATGGAATTTCAGTAGCTCTCGATAGCTCATTCTGGATAACAATTTTTAAAGGAGATACTCAATGTGGTGACCCAAATGTCATGTTATTATCGGGTTTATAATATATTATATATATATATATATATATATATATATATATAATATATAATATATATATATATATATATTATATAATATGTTTATATATATATATATATATATTTATAATATGTAACTACACCATTGTTAAGTTTGCAATAAAATGTTCTTAAGTCATCTTGCATTTATAAGTTATGTTAAAAGCTGTTAAAAAATTAATCATCAGACTAGTCAGTGACGTAAAATAGACGAGATGCCCAGAAATGACGTTTGTTTGTTGTGTGAAAGTTGCCACTTTCACAGACCTGTCAGTCTTACAATAATCACCAATTGTTATGATTGATGACTAGTCATTGTGGAGTGTGATTTTTCATGTCACTCTTACCCTTAATAACATCTAAATGGTGAACATCTAGTCTGTCCTGTAGACCCAGTCTGGAACAAACAAAAGAGAATGATAATTATACATATGGAATAGGCAAACATAATAAATCATCAAGTAACAAAGATTCATTTATACAAGCTTTATATAGTCGACTGTGAAAGGTAGTCACCTGTCTGCATTTTCCGTTGTAAGACATACTGCTGTGTGGCTTTGATCCAATGCAAATACCCTGAGCTTAAAGAATCATGGGTACAGATGTTACAGAGGACATGCTACATTACTGAAGAGCAAGATAAATAATTAGGAGAAAGACACAGTGCGAACCTGTGGAATGCTGTGTAGTAAACTAAGAGAGATTGCTCCAGATCCACAGCCCACTTCCAGACCTCGTAAATCAGTCCTGTGTGATTCCCCCTGTATCAACCGGAGGTCCTCTAGAACCAGACTAACCAGCTCCTAGATGCACACAAACCAGCGGGTCCAAGCGAAATAAATGTTTTCAAACACGTCTGTGATTATCCAAAAAGTCACATCTATTTGAAGTCCACTCTCAGTTTGTTGCAAAATTCGGACATGTGCTAAGAAGGTCACTGCAGTTTTTAACCTCTGTTTCAGGACGGGGTATGAACACGGGATGCTTCATCTTCAGGGTCAGGTCTCTGAAGTCCCATTCCTCAATCACATACTGCACAGGCATCCTAAAAAAAACATGCACACAGGCTTGATAAAGGTCAATAGGCAATCGAACTTCTCAGAGGCGTTTATAAATTTGTTTTCCATTCTTTTTCACATCATTGATTTATAACCAGTTCAAGGGTTGGTTCACCCAAAAATGAAAATGATCCCATAATTTACTCACCCTCACCCCATCCTAGGTGTATATGACTTTCTTCTTTCAGCCAAACAGGAGTTATATTTAAAAAATATCCTGGCTCTTCCGAGCTTTATAATGGGAGTGATTATTGCCTGAGTTTTTGAAGCTCCAAAAAGAGTATCCATCCATCATAAAAGTAATCCTTAAAGGCCTTCTTAAGTGAAGCGATGTGTTATTGTAAGAAAAATATCCATATTTATGCTTTATAAACTAAATCACTGGTTCCGGTGATGGCCGTTCGCAAGTTCTGATGGAAGAGTGACCTCTGACTCTGACTCTTCTGCTTAATATAACGATTGTGTTTGGCTAAGAAAAGTCATATACACTTAGGATGACTTGAGGGGGAGTCAATTATGGGATAAATTTTCATTTTTGGGAGAATTAACTCTTTAATGTTACTAACAATAGTCTAGTCTACAAAAACATGTAGAAAACAAAAAACATGTACAAAAAACAATTTTGGGAATTTGAGGAAATATTATAATAAATGTGTTAATTTAATTTGTTGTTTATATCTCATTGCGACTATTTAATTTGTACACTTTTGTGTAAACGCTTTACAATAAGGTTCCATTTGTTAACTAACTTAGTTAACTAATGTTAACATGACTTAAAAATGAAAAATATACTTCTAAAGTAATCTGTAATCTTAATGTTGATAATACATTCAAATTAAAAAGTTGTATCTGTTAATACTATTTAATGGACCTGAGCTAATCAGTGTGTGGAATAAGTTAAAACTCCTCGGAAATGGTTTAGTGTTAATCTAAGAACGTAAATGTAACAATAACAATTCAAAAAACTTAAATGAAGTTCTGTGAAGGCCTTCACTTATGCGCACGCACAGGGTCTTACTCATTAAAAAAGTTGCAGTGACTAGTGAGTAAAAATGTCAAATGTAGTTTTACCTCGTTAGGCGTTTGGAGCATAATTTCCACACTCTTTCTATCTCCCTGTCAGTCAGGGTGTCTCTCAGCCTTTTCCTCGGCACACATTCCAGCTTTTAACAAAGAAAGACAAGGGCATGGTGTCATGGAAAGGGAATGTGTAAAATTCTCAAAAAAAAAAAAAAAAAAAGTGTAAAATTCTCTTAAACAGTTATTATACACTTTGTAACCACACAGACTATGCCTCCACACATTTTCAGGTGTGTGTATATACACTCACCTAAAGGATTATTAGGAACACCATACTAATACTGTGTTTGACCCCCGTTCGCCTTCAGAACTGCCTACGTGGCATTGATTCAACAAGGTGCTAAAAGCATTCTTTAGAAATGTTGGCCCATATTGAAAGGATAGCATCTTGCAGTTGATGGAGATTTGTGGGATGCACATTCAGGGCACGAAGCTCCCGTTCCACCACATCCCAAAGATGCTTTATTGGGTTGAGATCTGGTGACCGTGGGGGCCATTTTAGTACAGTGAACTCATTTTCATGTTCAAGAAACCAATTTGAAATGATTCGAGCTTTGTGACATTGTGCATTATCCTGCTGGAAGAAGAGGATGGGTACATGGTGGCCATAAAGGGATGGACATGGTCAGAAACAATGCTCAGGTAGGCCGTGGCATTTAAACGATGCCCAATTGGCACTAAGGGGCCTAAAGTGTGCCAAGAAAACATCCCCCACACCATTACATCACCACCACCAGCCTGCACAGTGGTAACAAGGCATGATGGATCCATGTTCTCATTCTGTTTACGACCAATTCTGACTCTACCCTCTGAATCTCTCAACAGAAATCGAGACTCATCAGACCAGGCAACATATTTCCAGTGTTCAACTGTCCAATTTTGGTGAGCTCTTGCAAATTGTAGCCTCTTTTTCCTATTTGTAGTGGAGATGAGTGGTACCCGGTGGGGTCTTCTGGGGCCTGTTTCAGAAAGGAGGTTAAGTGAAAACTCTGAGTATGTTAACCCTGAAATGAGGGAAACTCTGGGTTTTCGGTTTCAGAATGGGAGGTATATCAAACCCGAGAAAGCAGAGTAAGTCAAGCCCATTTCTGAAAGAGAGGTAACTTATACTCAGAGTCAGTTACCATGGTAACTTACTCTGTGAACCTAACCTGGTCGGGAGCAGGTTTACTTCAGTAAACCTAGAGTTTCTTGCGGTCTCCTCCCCTTTTTTAAAGAGGAAGTGGTGTTTAAACACCAACAATAATACTAAAATGACACATTCTTTAAGGAATATATATTGTTTGTCCATGGTTTAATTGACTAAATCTGTTTTGCAGCACTTTGCCAAAAAAATAAAAGGATTAAAACGTTTGCTAAACTTTTATGTGATTACCAGCGTTTTTGATAATATATTTGTATTAAATCATTAAAAAAAAAATCGGAATAAAAAACATTTCATAGAACTCAATTATTTTTTAAACATAATTTAATAAGTTATTTATGATAAAAAATAAGATGTTAATCTAATTCATAATCAATTATTGAAATTAGTTGATTAGATATGTTTTATTGAACAAATGTTTAATTTATTTAACTGTCATTTTAACTGATGATAATAATAACCGTAATTTAATAATGCAGTTTTTATATTTAATAATTGTTTAATACCATAAACCGTGATATTTTCTGAGACGGTTATCATACTCTGAAACTCTCATACATTACAACCCTACATGAGAGAGTCCCCCCACCCCCAACCCAACCCAATCCAATCCTACATGGGAGAGTCCCCCACCCCCACTGTTGAACAAGTTACTCAGCAACTTTTCCTCACATTTTAAATTAGCAACTTTTTACTTTTACTTGAGTAGATTTTTAGACTGGTATTTTTACTTGTACTTAAGTAAAAATTTATCAAAGTAATAGTAGCCTACTTTAGGTTGAATAACATTCTTCCAGTTTCATCTTTGATATTATAACAATAGGTTACTCTAAAATAGTTATGAATTATTAACTAAATGACATCTTCAAGAGTGTAATTAGATTAATGTAATAATTACTATCTTTAGAAAGTATTGGTCTACATATTACTAATTACTAAATCCTATATCAACCTCAACCACTTGAACAATACAAGGAGAGAAAAGAAACTGCACTTTTAATGCTTTCAAATTAACAATATACAATTGCATGAATTATTCTTGAATTGATCAAAGTGTGTAGAGGGAGATGGTTACATAAAAAATATACATTTTAAAAATGTATGTTAAATCCACTATAGTTTTATACTGAATTGGTCTATAGTTTATGCAGTATACCTATTTAATGTAATTGCATCATATTTTATTTTAAATTACAGAAGAATTAAGAGTGATCCCTTTAATTAAATTACAATATTTAGATTACTTGGTAATTAAAAACACCCAACACCTCTTTTTGTCTGGCGCTGTTGCCATGGTGACTCATAATATCTGTGCTCCATTAATAATGGCTTTTTATAGTTGTGGTGCACGCGCTTAACTCAGAGTCAGTCAACTCAGTGTTGATTGAACCAACTAATTTCAGCTGTTCTGTAACCGAAAACTCAGAGTTTCCCATCTCAGGGTAAGTCAACTCAGAGTTCAAGTTTTAACTCAGAGTTGGTTGAACCACCTTATTGAAACAGGCCCCTGCTGTTGTAGCCCATCCGCCTCAAGGTTGTGCGTGTTGTGGCTTCACAAATGCATACCTCGGTTGTAACAAGTGGTTATTTTAGTCAAAGTTGCTCTTCTATCAGCTTGAATCAGTCGGCCCATTCTCCTCTGACCTCTAGCATCAACAAGGCATTTTTGCCCACAGGACTGCCGCATACTCAATGTTTTTCCCTTTTCACGCCATTCTTTGTAAACCCTAGAAATGGTTGTGCGTTAAAATCCCAGTAACTGAGCAGATTGTGAAATATTTAGACCGGCCCGTCTGGCACCAACAACCATGCCACGCTCAAAATTGCTTAAATCATCTTTCTTTCCTATTCTGACATTCAGTTTGGAGTTCAGGAGATTGTCTTGACCAAGACCACAGCCCTAAATGCATTGAAGCAACTGCCATGAGATTGGTTTGATTAGATAATTGCATAATGGGAAATTAAACAGGTGTTCCTAATAATCCTTTAGGTGAGTGTATATGTTTAAAAGTTTTACAATGTATAAAACGATTTAAAAAAACATGGGGTGAGAGAGAAACTCACAGTTTTTTGGCCAAGTACATGGGATATTATATATTGACTAGAGAGGAGAGGCTCGGAGATGCCGTGCAGTGTGAAGTGTTGAGCCCACAGTTTGACCGCCTGCTCTGCTGTGATCCTACAGTTTGCCGGAGGAGCAACAGCGCCATCTGCTGCACTCGACGACAACCTCACAACACTCTGCAAAAATCATCAACAGCACATTTATTGCCAGTCACACACACAGTAAACATTTTTGGATATGCTATATGATTATTTTATTACAACAATAGTGATCTTTAAATACAAAAGAGATCAGGAACTTACTATATGCTTTGACACTCCACTGTATCTGTGCATTAATCGAAAAAAAATGGTCTTGAACAGCATCGTTCTTTACAGTAAGCTAATCGAGCAAACTGCTTTAGCTGCTTTAACATTCGTGGAATAGCTGTCTAAAGCAATAATGTAACCTGCATGTGTCTTAGCTCTGGATGGATCCAACATCGCATACCATGTGCTCCGAATGTCCGAATCGTTTTTTTGAGTCGGATCTTTTGAATCAGTTAAGCGGCAACAAAATTGTTCATTTGAATAGTTTGTTCACATATCGGACTGAATCGACTTTGTTTCTCAGTAATTAAATTTAATTGAATACAGTTCTTTTCTGTTTCAGGAGACAAAAAAAGAGGGTCGACTAATTCACATGTGCATTTATTTTTGGAAACACCTAAATCACGCATAGCTTATTTCCTGCCTCTTTACATCTCCTGTTGCTTAAATTTGCTTTTTGAATATCATACATTTCACGTATTTCAGCTGGGCATCTTGCGTTATTAAGATTAAGATGTACCCAGAGAACCGTTCGAATCTGTACGATATTACTAGTTTGTTGAGACGAGAAGGACTTTTAATAAACAAAAATATGTGTCACTTTATTGGAATGATGTCAGCCACTTTGATGACGGGATTCACTGAATCAGTTCTTTGAGCTGTTCAAATGAACCGATTTGCGTTCATAAAGCGGACTTCCTGCCACTAGTGCGCAATGAATGCTCTTACATATTTCAAAATAAAAGCCATAATTATCTAATACGACAACCAAACGAAAAGGAGAAACCTTTTTATTGAAAAGGCAGTATTTTGTTTATTATGTTTATGCTAAACTCTGCAAATAATTGTGTTAAATTGGATGTAGAACGTTTACACTTTATCTCCAAAAGTGTAATTTTGATATTACCACTTGAGGGCGCATTAACTTCACGTAAATCTGCGACATTTAGTGGGTAAGGGACTGCAAAAAATGTATCTGGTCCTACAGTGTATGATAATAAAAAGTATGTTGATACATAATTTGTTTACAAAGAAATTTAAATAACTTTGGGACACATCTTTTCCTGATCTTTTCCTGGTTAATTTCAATTACTTTTGGTATTTCATAATATACAGAAAACAACTTATACATTATTTGGCTATTAATAAATTGTTGGTGTACTACATCTTCGAACTACAGTTTTAGTTCATGCATATTATCCCATAGTTTGACAGTACAAACTTCAAAGACACAAGTTCTGAAAAGACTTGTTGTCTGCAGTCTGAGCTGGAGAAGAGAGAGATCACGTGAGGAGAGACTGGATTGGGGGATGGAGAACTGGTGCTGTCAGCCAGATGGGACTGATTGTTATTGTGTGCTGCAGGGGTTTCAGTGTGTAGCCTCAGTCTATTTGTGAGCACCACCACACATGATTTAAACGATAGCCCTGTGTTTCCCTGAAACACTGTCCCTCAGAACAAACACTTTCCATATATGAATAAAGAGGGATGAGATAATAAGTCAGATTGAGACGTGTGGAAGTGAAAGTAAATAACAGAAAGCTAAGGGAGGTTAAAGTACAACATAGAAGGAAGAGAATATGGCAAAGTATTGAAAGAAAACAAGACATAAAGAGCTTTTCAGACACATTTTTGTCCTTGAAACAAATCTGTGATAACAGCTCACAGTGTGTGTGTAATTAAGGCAAACTGGTGATGCTTGCCAAGAAAAGTGTGTCTTCACCGGTTTGATGGTCTGTGATACTCCAGTATAGTTCAGACAATTTATCATTCAAAGAAACTGCAACAAATGCTACTGTTTGTCAGACCAGTGATCAGCTAAGTTAATCAACCTTAGCCAAGAGTAACTGCAAAGTATTAGGGATCTTAAAGCTTTTTGATGCCAAGGACCCCAAAATGTGAGGATTTTCTTGCAAGTGATCTCTTCCTAAAATATATAAATAACTATATAATTTGATGTTTTAAAACAAATTTATATTGTGAGAAAAAGCTATTATATTATGTTATTTGCAAACTTAAATAAACTTTTTTATATTGTTACTGTAATGAAGCCAGGGCCACATTTTACATATTACGTTGGAAATACTGACTTCGTAATTTTTTAACCCTATATAAAGTTTTTAATGCAATGTAAATGTATTTGCATAGCACTTTTTCTACTATCTAAACTAAACATTGTTTCCAGAGCTGTTGTAGAGTTAACTTTGACAGCACTAAAAATACATTTTCATGCTTAAAAATGTAAAATCTTCTAAACATACATTGTAAAAATATATTTTTCCCCACAGTGACCTGTTAGCAGTGGCATGTCAGTTTAAATATGTGTCATATCTGATACTGTGGGCATTACCAACCACCACCATACTCATCTCTCGTCTTTTATATCAATCCATCTCTGTCGCTCTTGCCATTTTTCTTATCACTTATCTAGATAAGACACACAATGCAGAGTATAGATAAGGCCTTTGAGCAGAAGTGTTCGGTGTACTAGAACATTATTAAATTTTTTTGTTAGATTTTAAGATTCATATGGAAATTATATCATAAATACTACAAAAACATAAATTATACAACCCAGGTTGTATTCTTTTGTTCTTCTTTATCCCAAGTTTTACTTATGGTATGACCCTATATGGTATGTATTATGCTTCCTGTTTTTCTAGAATTTTAAATTTTTTAAAAAGTTGGAGTTTAAAAAATTGTGAATCTGAAACTGGCCAGAGATATTTCCAGATGCCATTTCCATCGTTTCCATCGTCTCCTTCTAATAAAAAGTGGGAGTGTTAGTTCTTTACATTTATATTAATGCCAGAGCATTACATTGATTTTGTTCATGCTATTTTTGCTATTATGACAGAAATAATTTAACCTGGATTCACTGCACAATGACAGGGAATATCCCAGTGCATCTGAGTGCCAGATGATGATAAAAGAATGGGAATGCAGGAAATATTCAGGATTAGGTAACACTTTTCAATAAGGTTCATTAGTTAACATTAGTTAATGTATTAACATGAACTAACAATTAGCAATACATTTGTTATAGTATTTATTAATCGTTGTGAATGTCAGTTAATAAATTGTTAGTTTGCAGTGCATTAACTAATGTTAACAAATACAACCTTTGATTTTGATAACGTATTAGTAAATGTTTAAATTAATATTACTTAGATTACTTAGTATTGTTCATTCTTAGTTCATGTTAACTAATGTTAACTAATGAACCTTATTGTGAAGTGTTACCATGATTTCTAACCAGCTTTTGGCATTATACTTTGGCATTGTGATTGTATACCAACATTTATGAAGGATTTTGTCTTGTTTCCTCTTGGTATGTGCTGCAGTGAATCTGAGCAGCTGAAGGTAAGATTTCATCTTAATCCTCTCATTTCCGTAAGATAAATGTGCAGCATGCAGATATTGGACTTGTAATCGAAAGAAAACATAAGACTGTACATCCAAACATCTTTCCCAGCTTCTTAATGTGTCTAAATTTCATTTATTTTCAGTCGCCTAATACCCATTGGTCCAGACAGAATCCTCTATGGCACATATATTCTCAGCAGTGACTCATTCTGGTGTTTTGAGCCTCTCGGAGGAAGCTCTCTTTCTCTCTCTGCTATTCTTCAAGCTGAAATACTGAGAAGAACTTCACAATGCTGCTTTGTCCCTCAAAAACACTGAAGTCATAGTTTCCCAGGCTGCTGCCCCCTGAGATGCCTAGAAGTGATGGAGCGAGAGGAGGGGCACAGATCTTGGTAAATTGCTGGGTAATTTTTTTTTTTGCCATGAACAAAAGGATACAACACATGATTGTGCCTCTGTAGGGATGTTCATTACCCCGGTATAGCCCTTGATGTTCTATATAATGTTCCCCAGCCTCCTTCAAATTGATAAAGAGTTAGGCAAAACTAAATTGAAGAATAGATCTTTCTGTCCGTCCATCATTTCTAATTTCTATCTGTCTGTCTGTCTGTCTCTATCTATCTATCTATCTATCTATCTATCTATCTATCTATCTATCTATCTATCTATCTATCTATCTATCTATCTATCATCTATCTATCTATCTATCTATCTATCTATCTATCTATCTATCTATCTATCTATCTATCTATCTATCTGCCTGTTTGTCTGTCTGTCATTTGTCCTATACTGTATGTCTGTCTGTAGATATTGTGCTTTCCATCGTTCATTTCTGTTTAACTGTCTATCTGTCTGTTGTTCTAGCTAATGTTTATTGGACCTATCTGTCCGTCTATCTGTCTGTCTGTCTATAGTCCGTTCTATTGTTTGTTGTATCCATCTGTCTGTCTATGACCTTTAAGGTCTTGCTGCAATTCAAATTCAGTAATTGAATTTGAGTTTTAAAGCATTCTCAATTGATAGTGATGGTTCAAAACACAAAAATGTGACCAAACATATGGCAGCATTGATTTTTAATCATTAAAATATCAATAATTACTGTAAGTTCACCTGAAGGCTGGATATTGATATCATAAAAATTCTATTTTCACATCAGAAATGCAAAGTCTAACCCTTCTGTTTGCATATCCCATTTTAAATTCCTAAGGTAAGCTTGTGAAAGTGCGCTTTGAAAAGGTCAAGTGTCTTGTATATGTTATAAACACTGCTCAAGATGCTCGTGTGGGTTGGCTTTAGGAACAGTTAACTTTTAGGAAGAGATCAGTGATACTAATGATATGTTAGTGACACACACAAACCTCAGCTACATGCACATAGGAGTAATGCAGCCAAAGAAATGCGCTGAAAATAAATTACAACATAACAGGTGAGATATAGGCCCTATAGTATTTGTATTTTTTTTGTGTAAAAGCTATTGTATGGCTCTGATGCCCATCCATATAACTATTGATTTTGTAACTGAATTCTAAGTTTGCATCTTATTTTCAGTGTCACTCAGACCATGACCCATTTCACTAAGAGCTTTTCTCTTGCACTGCAAGATCACAGATAAAATGGCATGATGACAGAGCTTTGATGTGGGTCTCTGAGACCACAGGTTTAAAACACCTCGCTGACAGGAACTGTCAGGCCACCGTTTCACTTCTCAGAAGATCAAATTTTTGAACATATCTGACATCTAAATCAGAGCTCTTGTCATGCTCGTTGCTTTTGGACATTTTCCTAAATTCATCTTGAGCATCAAGGTTATAGATTCAAAACAAATTAGATGTTAGATTAATACTTCCAAACGCATTAGCACATGCTGTCATGTAATGCAAATCAAACTAATTATGAAACACCCACAGAATAAAAAATATTTTAAAAACTTGAGTGTGAATTGAAGATCTGTTTGTTCCCTTAAAACACTCCCCTTTGTGCTTCATTTTAGACCTCACAGTGTCCTCATGAACGGCAAGTTTGGAATGGATGGAGTGTTAAGTTGTTTATAGCAATGCACTCTTTTAACCACATTTCTGTCTAAACTGACAAATGCAATGTTATGTAGTGAATTAGAGATACTGGTGATTGATAGTATCTCTTCCCCGGAGATCCTTTCACTCACTTTAGAACTTGAAGCTATTGCATTATCAAATGCATTTTTTCACCCTCATGTTGTATTACAGTAAGCCCTTATTTGTGTTGTTTTTAAGATGCATCTCTGTAGAATACTTTAATAGGCCCATTGCAGCAGAATGATATTTCTGAATGACCATCGTCCGCCTGTTTCTTAAATGGCTGATCTTAAGTTTGGTGCCTCTTCAAGCAAGGTGGTTTAAAAGTCAAATCAATATTTCATGTCCATGTTAGGTCATTATTGCAGAATAAACACAAGTACAGATCAGTAACTATTTCATGTCCATTTATTTATTTAGTATAATGTACAATCTACTGGTTATTATTGCAAAATAAACCCTTTTCAGGATTATACAACATATGATCACCTTGACAGGGTTTGATTTGCAACAATGACCGATTGACTGTACATGGGCCTATTAATTGTCATTTATAGGGAGTGATGCATTTATTGCCTGGTCTTATTGATACTCACAGCCCTATTCAATCTTTTGTGTCTATAACTTCATATGTTAGTTAAGTTATTAGAAATGTAACAAAAATACAAACATGCTGATACCTCTCTGAGGAAAATGATACCTTGAGCTAAATACATTGGCTTCAGAGAATGTAAGTGTAAACGAAACGCCCTATGTGTGTGTGTGAGTGTGTGTGTGTGTGCGTGCCCAGGGAGGGGTGCATATGGAACTGATTGGATTGGTTGAGGGAGTGAATTCGACAATAGGAGGAGTCACATACGACGCTCGGGCGCTATATTCTGTTCTTTGCTTTGCCGCTGAGATTCTAATGCATCGGATCCCAATTACGCGCAGATTATGCCATCTCAACTCTTCCTTTCAGAGCATGCGGACCTGAGGACCACATAAACGGCATGGGCACAGACACAACGCCGCATCTTTCATACCCAAACCTCTTCTTGTAGATAGGAATTGTATTTTCTTCAGTCACTTCAGATGGCAGATCTTGAGCAAGGAGGAGCAGCCTCTCCCCGAGCCCAGCAGCTCATCTGAACGCGAGGGATCGGATCTGAGAAAGTGCAGGTGTGCCCGGGGTGCTTTCAGCTGCTTCTTTCTGAAGGGAAAAGTATCAGGATTTACCAGCCGATGTAACATTGAAGGACACTTCTTAGAGTAACTGGTGAGGAAAAAGGGGAAAAGCTGCAAACTGTGACAGTGGCTATCGCGCAAGCTCAACATATCACTGGATTCTACATAATACCTCAAGAAAAATGTCATCTCAGACGAGGATTAAGAAAGACAAGGAGATCATTGCGGAGTATGAAACGCAAGTGAAAGGTATGTAGGCTTGTCTTTTATGCATCGATCTGAGGAGTTTAGATGAACATTATTTCACATGGCCTGCAGCGAGATACTTGGATGTTTACTGATCCGATTCATAACCTGCTTCTCTAAATAAACAAAGATTAGGCCACTTTGTTTTGCCCGATTGTGTAAAAATCAAGCTGTTTTACGTTTATCCCTTAAAATGAGCAGCTATTTCATAACCTAAGCATCCATGTTTTCAATTTAGTAGCCTATCTATTATTAAACTAACTACTTATTAGATGCTGGTAGTCTTATTCCAGTCCTTATCTATTCTGTAAGTTATTCGTATTTTTTTCCATTACATAGATAGCAATTATTTTTCTTCTAGTCAGATGTAACTAGTCCATTATTTCTGGTCTGTGGATATCAACTATTCACTTCCAGTACTGTATGTTTTCAATAGTTGTGGATCCTATTGCATTCGTGCTAGTAATTATTCTATAATTTTGTGATAAATGTAGGCCTATTAGATATTACCTGTTTATAACTTTCCCAATAGTTAGTAGTATCGACTTTACTAGTAGGCCTACCTATTTATTATATACCAGCAGTTGTTAGACACTAGAATGAATTTGGGTTGTTGCTAGTAACAGTTATGATTTCCTTAGTTAGTAAGTAAGTAACTAAAGTAGCCATTCTGGCTAGACTCTAAGGAGAAAACTACTGAGATAAGAAATATTGCTAGTAGCAATTGTGATAAACACTTGTGTCTTGTACAGCAATGAAGTCCATGCAGTGGTTTGTTTTCATCAAGACTTGATTGTCATATTCTGGCTTCTTTCTGACAGTTTTTACCCAAATGTTTGACTTGGTGTTTGTCTGGCTGAAGTTGCTGCTTTGTAGCCATCTGTCCTTTCCTCATGTCAAAATGTATCAAATTATAACAGCATTAGTAACTTTGATTCTGTTGACATGGGGTTTTGTGCAACCACAGGAATTGTTTTATATATTCAAATGTGTTAAATTGCAGTGACTCATTCCTGCTATTAATGGTCTGCACATTAAGTGTTTGTGCATACATTGTTTTGGTGAAAAACCAGAAGGTTGGGTCGGGTGAGGTTTTTTTGTTGCTGGCTGGGTAGAATGGTGTATTGTATTGTCACCCTCTCTGCACAGATGGGTGGAACTTCAAGGCGACCAGCGAGCTCAGTTAATTCTTCTCCTTTGTTTACAATTTACTTTTGGCAAATTTAGTATTAAAGGGTTAGTTCACCCAAAAATAAAAATTCTGTCAGTAATCACTCATCCTCATGTTGTCCCAACCCCGTAAGACTTTCGTTTAGGGCTGTAGCTATCGATTCTTTTTGTAATCGATTAATCTAGCACTTAATCGATCGATTAATCGAGTAATCGGATAATTTTTTTTGTTTTTTTTTTAAACAACCAAAACAAATAATGCATAACGAAAATAATGTAGCTGTAAAATGATCAAGCATTTGGCTTTTATTTCTCCAAAAAAAAACTGGTATTTATTCCAACTCCAACATTAGGCTCCAAAACTAAGCCTTTTACCCATTTAGTATAAGTGCCAACAATGTTCTATGCTCAATTACTTTGGTAGCCGATTAAAATGTCTCCACCCCAAAAGTACGAGTTGATTTGGAGAAGCAGGCTGGGGAATTTCATTTTTTGTTGTTGTCTGTAACTATTTGGAAGACGTCACGTGACATACAAAAAAGGTCTCGCAAAGACTGCAATACAATATTTGTTCCTCCATCATGTCGCGGTGTATACAGTGAATGCATGCTGAAATTATTGTTGCGTGGCTACATAGAAGTTTAAGCATATGTGATGCATTGCCGCAATTGATCTGACTGGCGCGTCAGAGAGACGAGGGTGCATGCGTGTGTGTGTGTGTGTGTGTGTGTGAGCGTGAAGGGGTTTACACATTTATTTACGCGAGTAGATTACATACAAAGTCAATGCAAAGACGCGAATAGACGCATCATTCGCGCCGGGCGTCACGCGAACGTCTTCCGCGCACGTTGAACATTTTTAACTCGAGCGAATGTTTAAGCGTCTAACTAGACGCTATAGACGCGTATTTGACGCTCTACTCGCGTTCGGTTTGAACACATCAAGTTACCTTGTTTCAGCGACGTTTGGTGAGAGCATGGTGGATGTTTTCGGTTCAGATGCTGATTCATTGCAGTCCTACTGTTGTGGTAAGCCAGTTCTACTTTGCAGTAGACACATTGCACCTTGTTCTCTTCCTTTTTAAGTATGTAATGATCCCAAACTTTAGACATTCTCTGCCGTTTATGGACATCTTTACTCTCCGCCATCGCGCCAAATAAATTCAAAATGTATCACGCGCTATAGATCCGCGTATAGTGCGCGTCATAGGAATTTAACGAGGCTTCGAGGAAGAGTTTTTGCCTCGAGGAATTTTTGTGATCGAGTAACTCGAGGAATCGTTTCAGCCCTACTTTCGTTCATCTTCGGAACACAAATTAAGATATTTTTAATGAAATCTGAGAGCTGTCTGACTCCTTCATAGGCTTCTAGGCAATTTCATTCTGCCGGTCCAGAAAGGTTAGTAAAAACATCGTTAAAATAGTCCAAGTGGGTCAACCTTAAGTTTATAAAGCGACGAGAATACTTTTTGTGCACAAAACCCCCCAAAAATAATGACTTTATTCAACTACTCATTTTCTTCTGTGTGGGCCTATGACGTGATTTCAGAAGATGACGCAGAAGGGTCTCGATGTAGTGTTTAAAATGGTTCCAAAGTGTGCAGTTCCTGGATGTCCGAATCGTGAGAAACCAACGGGAAAACGTAAAAGCGCAAAATGAATGGTTAACCATCAAATGATCGTGAGCATCATCTCAGTTCTCGCGCATGCGTCGGGTGCTCTCGTGACGTGACCTCGTGTCAGAGGCCCACACAGAAGAAAATGAATATTTGAATAAAGTCGTTATTTTTGTTTGTTTTTTGTGCACAAAAAGTATTTTCTTATTTAACTTAAGCTACTGTAGTCACTTGGACTATTTTAAAGATGTTTTTACTAACTTTTCTGGGTCGGCAGAATGAAATTGCCTAAGCATCCTATGAAGGAGTCAGACAGGTCTCAGATTTCATCACAAATATCTTAGTTTTTGTTCCGAAGATGAACGAACGTCTTATGGGTTTGGAACAACATGAGTGTGAATAATTAGCCTATACTGACAGAATTTTAATTTTTGGGTGAACTAACCCTAAGGGAAAGCAAAAAAGGCCATTAACACATCCTTATATAATCAATGTGTATGTGAAGCCTGTGTGGAGACAAGTATTGTAGTGATCAAGTGAGGATGTTTCGATGGTGATCTGTTTTCGTGAACAAGATGCACAGATGTTATATTGTTCCCTCCTATTTACAAGAATCTTTTTCCACCTCAATAGAGTCCAATGTCAGTTTGTGTTTGAATAAATGCATCCATTCACAAAGTATTTTAACAGCTCTAGTGTGTGTAGTGTATATTTGTTGTTTGTCCAACTTAGCTTGTTTAGAAACTAACTAGGTTTGGTTTGAAAGGGCGTTCCAGAAGCAGTTCATTGATTGGCTACTCAACAATGACAGTGAAGTTTCAAAGGACCCTAGCCACTGAAATGAAAAGGATGGATAATTTGTAAACTTCAGAGAAAGGTTGGATAATCACAGAGATTAGTCATCAATTATTAATGGTTCATAGTATTTAAATAACACTTTACCAGTTAGCATCCATTTAAAATGAGTTTCCTTATGCAGCAGAACAGGGTTTGGTAAATTTACTCAGTTTTTTTTTTTAATATTCAACATTTAAAACTGGTGAATTCCTGGGATTAGGCTAAGTGTAATGTGATGCACACAGAATCTGCGGTGGGATTTACAAAGTCTGTTTCTCTACTCAAGGATCCCTTCACACTAAACGCCTGTGATTCTCGCTTGAGTAGCTTTTGTTAAAAAGGGAGTCTTGCCCCTCAATGTTTGAGAAGGCCACATGGCTCTCAAGCATGGAAAAGCCCGTCCCATACTTTGGATTTACATAACTTGTGATCTATAATACTGGCAATCTCTTCTTGAACAAATGCCATTAACATTAAAATGTGGATAACCAGACCCCCCCCCCCCCCCCCCTCATCTGAAATGAAATGGTACCCAAGAATTTTGTAAATGCCAGACTAAATATATATATTTATTTGTATATGTATGAATACACCTGGACTTGCTTAGATTAGTTGTAGTGATATCTTTTTTATTAATAGTAATGATAGTAAAAAATAATACAAACACAAATAATAGTAATAATAATAATAATTATTAAATCTTTTTTTGATACTGTATTTGCTTTTGTAACACATTTGGTTTGGTGATCTTCAAATTCAGAAGGTCACAGACCATAGTCAGTCTTTGTCAAGAGGAGATCTGGTGGTTACACAAGGGAGATGTAGTCTGGAATAGTAATGAGCTTTATCTTCAATCTTTGGGAGTTTGAGCAGCAAGCTACGAATGACACAGATTGGCTTGTTAATGATAGACTGACCCCCATGACACAGACCCATGTTGGGGCTCTTTTAGCTGATGGAGACACTTTGATTTTCTGTAATTACAGCAAATTAACTATAGCATATTGATTGGATAAAAACACCAACAACAATATAATCTTGATGTGGTCAAAATCATGTAGCTAATTTCATACATTTCTTTGTAACAATCAGTAAAGCGTTTGGTGAATGAGATCCAAATATACATTAACACAAAGTGCCCTACTGTCTTGCACCTCTCTGTTGATGTAAACCCAAGAGAACGATAGTGAATTAAAACATGTGAAGTGAAGATCCAGAGACATGAGCTGGTGAAGGGCCGCATATATAATCATAATAGAACATTTCACCTACATTAATATGTACGAAAAGGAGGTTGGAAACAGATTAGAAACTTTAAAAAATAAAATATTCTGAATAATTGAAGGCACAATAAATTATGTAAGAATTAAGATTGAAATGATGAAGGGTAAAGAAAAGAAAGAAAGAGGAAGGGTGGAGAGACGAGAATGAGGAGTAATCTGCACACACATCTTTTAAAGGGGTCACGATATGAGAAATCAAAATTGCCTTGATCTTTTGACATATTTTTTGACATATTTTGATGAGGTCTTTGTACCATTAGAAAATCCTGCAAGTTTCAAAGATTAAAAACAAAGCATTTATTTAATCAAGCTTAAATTTGTTTCGACACTGTATCATTTTTGATGTTTGAAATTGAATTTTATCAATGTTAATAAATAACAACTTCTATTTTAGTCGTCTAACAAAGATATCACATGAGAGTGATTAAATGATAACAGATGTAATTTTGTATAACTTGTATAACCCCAGGGGCCGACACACTTCAGTGTTCTTTCATGATGTCATACTGGTAATGATATTTAGTCCAATTTTAATCCTCATTAATGCATACTACAGTCAAATCACCAAGTGAATAACAGAGCAGCAATCACCACATTGTCCTGATAAGTTCCATCTCTAGCGTATGAATCCAGCCAGGTAGCAATAAATCACACCATGACTCAAGTGATTTAAATCTGCATTTCATTACGAGCTTCCTGAAATGGCCCTAAAGAGACCTAACCATCGCAAACCAATCGCTGTGCAAAAACTAGCATAATATGCATGCTGGTAAAATCCCCTGTTAGGGTGATAAACAATCCTTACGAGCAGCTGTGAGTAAATTAGCATAAACCCTCCCACTCCCTGCTCGTGCATTTTCTTCATGTGGAACCTTGTTTAATTAAACAGAAGCATCGTGCCCCTGACACATGCACATGCAAATTGCATAATTAATGTTTTGAAATTCACAGGAGCCTTTCAAGCTGTCAAGATGAGTACAGAAGAGGGTCAAATGCAAATTCAATAAATGTACTTTTTACATGCGTTCAACAATCAGATTATCTCACTCATCAAGACCAAATGAGATTACACTATCGTGTGTCATAATTTCTTGGAACCAAAGAATACATTTATCCCCCTATTATGCTATTTTAAAGGTTCCTAATTTTGTATTGGAGTTCTCCTACAATAGGTTTACATGCATCCAAGGTCAAAAAACATTATAAATTGCACATCACCTAATATCTCAGAGAGAAGCCGGTTATTCAAAGTTTCAGTCTCTTTAAACCCCTCCTTTCCGAGGGCTCTGATTGGTCAGACATCCCAGACAATATTTATTTGTCATGCATTTTTATCTTTAAAACTTTGCAGACATTTTACATTCACAAACAGTTATAATACTGCATGAAAGGATAATATCCGAAAAAGCATAATGGGGCACTTTAAAATGATTATAAAATTGTAATTTATGTTGTTCCAACTGTTTGATTTTTTTTTTTTTTTCTTTATGTGTAACACACAAGGAGATGATTGGCCAGAATGTCAGAGTTCAAGCTGCTCTTGGAAAGTGGATGGTGATTTGTACTTCTAAGCCCCAAAAAAGACAAAAAGCAACATAAAGCATCAGGAAGGTTGTCAACAGGAGTCACGCACTATAATTCTTCTGTAGCTATAAGAGAGCTTTCTCTTTGTTTAAAATCTTTCATCCTAAAATCACATTTGTGATCGCAGACATTGGTGCCTTGAGATGCCTAACTCCAGATTCAACATTTATGACAAATGCTGTGGGTTCTCGTGTTTCTAGTGTCCACAAAGATTCAATTTGCACAAGCTCTTTTTGGAGTTTAACAGCCCCTGGTTACTGTCTGTTTTGTTGTATGAAAAAAGAGCAGCTTGGACATCCTTCTAAACATTTACTTTTGTGATACACAGAAGAAAAGAAAATTCATATACAGATTTGGAATGACTATTTTGTTCCTTTAAAATCAGTTAAAAGATTTACTTTGGGTTATTCATGAACCAGAGATTTTATTGAAAAAAATCTGAAATATTCAGTGTTTACTATATTGCAGTTTTTTTCCATTCCTGATTGTTTTACAGAGCAAAGTTTTTGGTCATACTGGTGCCAATTAATTGTTTCACTGAGTTCATTGATAGATAAAGACAAGACACTATATATTTTTTAACTTTGTTGGATTGTATTGCAGGACACAAAACCTTACTATTTACAAGTTTTACCAGTTTTGTTTGTTTAGTGAGGTTTTCTCAGAATTCCTTCCATAGTAATTCAAAACGTTTAAAGTTGAAAGCATGCATGCTAAAAAAAAACAGGTTTAGCTTGATAAAACAGGTTTAGCTTTACCCCAGTTACTTGTTACCCTCAATGCTAAGAGACAAAATGAACGATTTGTCTGTCAACTTTCCCACGTTATATTTCCTCAGATCAGGTGTTAGATTTTAGCTTGTTGTTGACAGTTTGATCTTAATGAAACTAAGTATAATTGGCCCCGATCAAACATGTTTTCAGGGGGCGTTTGCACTACATGAGATGCGTTATTGCTTTCAAAAATTGCTAGAGCAAGTGCAAAGGAATGGAACAGACAAACGCAACAGTCATGACAGGATGCTTAAACATTTGAATGACTACATATCAATGATGCTTTAAAAAGGATATTTGAAAGCTTTGTAAATACAAGAAAACAAGTAGACCTATTGTATTGTAACACAACTGTTTAAACATATGTGCCTGAGTGTCTGTTTTTTCTTTCCCGTTTGTTTGAACAACTTTTCATCATTTGTGGCTTGTGAATTGGTCTACCTGCTCTAAATCTGGGTTGTAGACCCTGCTTGACCATACATCACACAGCAGGAATGTAAATGACAGGTTAATGTGATACAGGCCGAGTGGCCAGCAGTGATTCATGGTCCTACCACACACAAACACACTCCCAGGCGAACACACCACTCAATAGTTTGTGCAGGGCTGCTTAGTGCCGCACAGTTATGTGATTCATAGAATGCCCTTCCCATTCACTCTCAATGCAAGCAGACAGTGACTATTGCCATAGCAACTAATATTCAATCAAAGCCTTGTACAAGGATGTCCATTGAACCAAACCAACACTGACCAATATTTTTAAAATTACTTTTTTGTAACCTAATCTGATTCATATTCATATTAAATTAATTTTAAATAATTGTTTTGAGTATATTATGTTTTTTTGTATATTTCTCTAATATATTATAGATATGTATGTAATAATAATAATAATAAAACAAGAATAAAGTAATGAAAAATAATAATATAATTAATAAGAAATGTAACCAAATAAAAAAAATGTTTTAGGTTACCTGACAAAAGTATATTCTTTTAAACTTTAATTGTATATTTTATTGAATAGAGGTAGTATGGCCTTTAATTTTAGAGACTATTTTATACTTATTCGTCACACTGCAGGACCAATTTAAATGAACTAGCCAAAAAGGCAATTAAAATGCTGAAAAGAGAAATGCCGACCTTTTTAGAGGAAATTGTGTATGTTTTGCAAATTATAACCCAAACTCTTGATATTAGTTCAAGTAAAAGGGACACGTTATGCATCAGCTACTCACAATCTTGAATTTGCCTGAGACCCTTGATTTCCTATCAGCTAGTTGCTTATTAATAAACATTTTTAAGACCCAGCGGATGAGCGCCAGGCCAAGGGCCCCAGAAGGACCAGGGGGCTGTGCATCTCACCTCCGTCCAAGCTGTTCAGCTGCCACACAGCTTTATTTGCATTTAAATAGAGAGGCTCTGAGTGGAGAAGTAGCTGGAGCTGTACAATTGGACTTTTTAGTCTTTCCCTTCACGCAGAGGAGCGAGGGATGGGGAGGGTGGATGAGGCTGTTTCCTGCTTGTCCTCTCTCCTTTTCAGGCTTGTCATAATCAGAGTGTCAGTACAGGGAGTGTGTTATGTAATGGGTCAGTATTTGGCAGCGAGGGCTTGCCAGCTTCCCATCGCCTCTTTCAGTAGCAAGGCAGGACAGTCCAAATGCCTCCTGTTACACCCCAATATAGGACGTTATTAGTACTGGTTTTATTTTGCATGTGAAATGTCTCATTGATTTTGAATTTGAATTGCAAGAACTGGAGACACTTTGTTTTCCTGGTGGTTTAGAACTATACATTCGTGTTTACATTATATTGGTAATCTCTGTCACAGTTTTGAGTAGTCAGAGTTTGGACTTGACACACAGTCTTGTGAATTTTTAAAAAAAAAAGTATTTATCTGGCTGAGAATTGACCACTTTGAGAATGTTAAAAGAAGGTCTGATGAACTATAAAGTGGAAAAACATGTTTTTGTTTGCCTTTAAGCTGCTAACTGTCACCCCCCTTTTTGAGTATAGATATGAAATGGTTGTTTTCATGAATGGTTTGGAATACGGATCGAATGGTCTCTTTTAAAAGAAGACACTCAAAAGATTATTGCAGAAGTGAAAGTACTTCAAAAGGTGAAAAAAGTGTAAAAAAAGTTAAAGTTTACTGTAAAGAAAATAAACTGAACTAAACATTATTATTAATTTATTATATTATTAAAGCTGCAGTCCGTAGCATTGTCCCTTTTTGTCGCCATCTCTTTTACGAAATCTGTAACTGCAGTGATTCGCGGAATTATAATCTTTACGTGGGTTGTAAATCGGCATGAAACAGCGCGGATGAACACAGTGTTTTGAGGCGAGTGCTGCTGTCAATCACCGCGATGTGTGGATACTGTCATTCAGAATCACAGATTCACGTTTTGAAAGCTTGACCAACATAAGAATTTTCACCGGAAAATGTCTTCTGAACAAGTAAGTAACATCCATTTTTGTTCTGATCAACTAAGGGTGGAAAAAGCATTCGACATGACAAGCGATCGTTAGATTTAATCAGCTCGATTGAACGTTACAGCAACCGTGAAAATCATAGCCTACTTTGTTCTCAAATTGTTCATGTTAACAACATCAGCATTGCGTGACTAACGTTATTTAATGTGTTTTATGATTACCTGTGTAGTTCAGAATTCATATTCCCATCTCCATAATAGCTAAACGAGAAAGACACAACAAAGGAAACTCCATAACTGTGTGAATTAAGAAAACGTACTGTTACACGATTGAACTATTGAAATGTCTTACTTGTTCAGCAGAAAAAGCCGTCTCTTCTTCCGTTTCGAACCCCTTCAAAACACAGAGTTCACGCACCTTTCAAAAGCCCCACCGATGTGTATCCTTGTGTTCGCATGAGACGGTTTCTTTCTCTTTCCACCTTAAATCCGAAGTACGAAGTCTTTTGGTTTTTATAACTGGTTAATCTCCAGTTGACACTGATGATTGTTGTTTGGATCTTTCTGGATCCGCCATGAGTTTAATCATGTAAAGTGCTGCGAGAAAAGCCCATCTCTACATCTCCTCACGCGCAGTATAGCCGCGGCGGCTAGCCGAAACTCCTTCTTTATGTGTACGGATGTGACGTAATGACGCAAAGACATGCTCGAATTTCCCGCGAAAACCCACCAGTACCACTGGAATTAAAATCATTATTACAACCGTTTTGAATCTAGCTATGGCAAGCAGATAGTTTTGAACACTGGCTGAAGATGTTTTTTTTTAAATAATTAATTTGGATTATTTTTAACTTAAAAATGTTACGGACAGCAGCTTTAAGTGTTCCGCTATCAGGACCCCTGATAGTTACCTGGAGGTTCACTGTCCTGCATAAATCTTCAACCCCAATTAAACACACCTGAAGCTGCTCAAGGACTTCAGGATTACTAGGCTGTGTTCGAAATCACCCCCTATACCCTCATTCTCTATTCCCTAAATTAGTCCACTAATGTAATCTACTTGAAGGAGTGAATAAAAATGAGTGAGTGAATTCAGACACGGAGTGCCCGGAAGGACTGAGGTTTTTCTTAGTTTGTGCTTGCTGTCATTTGACACTTACCAAACTTGCAGCTTCATTAGTTATGAAAAGATTTAGCTTGATCTTGTCTTATAAACCTCTAACAATTTAATAACAATTAAGAAAGGAATTTATACCTGTATGATATTACGCTGTTCCCACATTGGACCAGCGGTTTGGACCAGCGGCATCTTCTGGTGGGACGTGGGAATTCGTTCGGCGTGACCCTCACAGTGCATTGTGGGTATTCTCTAGCCGTTGAGCGTACATCGGTTTACGCTCATTATTGCGGTGCATAATGGGATTGAATGAGTGCACTCGATAACATCCACTATGGTTTCGGACACCACTACAAATGGCTGTTCCCTCAAATGGTGCCCTGGGGCGATTTTAAACACAGCCCTAGAAACTTTCAGAAAAATGTGCATAACCTGTCCATTGCAAATGCACTAAAAGTTAACTGATTTTTTTTTCTTCTTCTCACTATTATTTTGATATTAAAGGGTACCTATCATGGAATTTTGAAAATTACCTTTCATGTAGTGTGTAACATAGATCTAAGTGAACGAAAACATCCTGCAAAGTTTTAAATATGAAAGTTCACCGTATACAAAGTTATTGTCTCTCAAAAGTAAGAGTCGACTCTGAGTCGCTGATATGAATCGATAGACGAACGATGCATTTTCTCTAACTTTCGTACGTCACTTGTACAAGTTATTTGAATAAGACACGCCCACTCATTGCGCGCGCCAGAAAACAGTGAAAACAACATGTTGACGAGCTGTTCTGAAGTGCGAATCAAAAGCGAACTTTTTTTTCACTGCCCATGAACGAGCATGTGAATAATCTGGCTAGAGTTTATATTTACAACTATACCACACAGGTATAGCCACCTTGAGCTGTGTTCGCGTTATTTTAATGAGGATTCCTTTACAAACATAAATGCTTTCAAGTGTGGATTCGCGAGTCGGCTGATACTGAGGAAAGGTTCAGTACCAAGTTTATTTGGATCGGCTTCATCCTCCGAATCACAACCTGTAAGTACTGTTAATAATTGTTGCTTTTATGGGTTTTGTAGCATGCTCAATAAGTGTGTGTGTGTGTGTGTGTGTGTGTCAGTTACGCTCAACGCAGCTTAGGTCTCCAAGCTGTGTGTGTGTGTTTTTTGAAATATGTAAAATGTTTGTCGTTGTTATTGGAGTTGTCATAAAGAATATAGCGTATTGTAGTACTGCGGTGCTTTATCAATATGTTTAAGCTTTGGGTTAACGCGAAAAATAACTGCCTGGGTCATCTGACCAATCACCGCAGATTAGCGTCACGCAAAGGCGGGGTTTGAAAAATGAGTCGTCAAACGAATCATTTGGGAATCGCTGAGCAAATCAGGTAAAAATAAATGCATATTATAAGACAACAAAAGTGTTTTTTGTCATTGCATGCATGTAAAACTGTTGTTGGGGACTCCCAGAACAACATTAGGAATATTTTAAATGCCATAATAGGTACCCTTTAAAATGGAATCAAACCAACAATAAAAAGGTAGGTTAGGTGATTACATCAAACGTCCATAGATATTGAGATCAGTTCATATTTCACTTTCTCGGTCAAGCTGATTCGATGAGACCTGTTTCCTGTTTGATCATGTGACGTTCGGCATAAAACCTATTGATGTGGTATGGGGGGGAAAAAAAAAAACACAGCAGCATCGGTTGACAACCAGGCAGAATAACATTGGAGAAAATTGCGTAGACTTTATCAAAAGTACCAATTTTAAAGATGTAACTTAGAAAACACAGTGTGCAATTATGCTAGTCTGGTTGTGGAAATTTGGTTTGCTTGCTATTACCAACATATCATCTTATTTCAAAGATTTGAACATTGTGTTAACCTTGTAAACAACCCAACTCTAAAAAATTGCACAAAGCCAAAATGAAACTGCAAGTTTTTAGACAGTTTTTGCCCTTTTTGTGTCAGTATGCATCAGATGGTTGTGAACAGACTGTGGGTGGTCCGTGGGTGTGCTGTCTGAGTCCGAGTCTGGCATGACCATATTCAGGCCTTCTCTTCATAATTGTATTGATAAAGCCCAAGACGCATGACAAGAAACTCATAAAAGTGTACATACTTCAGTACTTCTTTAAATCACTTATTGTGGTAATGTGTGTTGGTCATGTGATCTGAGCTTTGTTTTTAGGGCTTGAATTTGATTTCTTTTTCTGTCATTTTCCATGAGTTTCCTCCTCTGTGATCTGAGTTAAGGGGAGAGCAGGTGGTTTGTGTTTTTGGCTGGGGTCATTGGCGCCAGACAGAGTTTTAAAACCTCAGCAATGGCTGGGGTTCAGGATCCCCTTAAAGGGTACCTATCATGGAATTTTGAAAATTACCTTTCATGTAGTGTGTAACATAGATCTAAGTGAACGAAAACATCCTGCAAAGTTTTAAATATGAAAGTTCACCGTATACAAAGTTATTATCTCTCAAAAGTAAGAGTCGACTCTGAGTCGTTGATATGAATCGATAGACGAACGATGCATTTTCTCTAACTTTCGTACGTCACTTGTACAAGTTATTTGAATAAGATACGCCCACTCATTGCATTAGGAGACACCAGGCAGAACATCATGTCGACGAGACGCTGCTGTGTTTTGAAGTGCGACGCAAAAGCAAACTTTTTTCATCTGCCCAGTGAGGAGCATTTGAAGACAGTGGCTACAGTTCATAACTATACCACAGAAGTATTATAGCCCGAACTTGTTCTGTGTTCGCGTCATTTTGAAGATGATTGCTTCACAAACCTAAATGCTATAAAGTATGAATTTGCGAGCCGGCTGATACTGAAGGAGGGAGGTTCAGTACCGAGTTTATTTGGATCAGCTTCCTTCTCCGAATCACAATCTGTAAGTAGGCTGTTGCTTTTATGTTTGTATCATGTTCTATAATTATTTTGTGTGTTGTGTACGCACAGGCACAGCGCAGCTTCTAGCAGCTAACTTAGGTCTTCATGTCAATTGTATTGAAATATGTGAAGTGTTTGTCGTTGTTAATGGAGTTGTCACAGGGCTCTCGAGTGTCACGTATCACGCATTGAGTCACTCATTTCGGTCTTTTGTCACGCTCTCCGGTCACACATTGTATTTCTCACGCTGAAAAACTATTTGTAATATATTTAATATGCCGCAGTGCCCAAAACTCACTCACTGTGGAACCGGCAGGATTCAAGCGCGTCTCCTCCAGTGTTGCCAGGTCCGTATGCCTGCACTGTTTCCGCGGGTTGTTTGTGTAGTGCACGCTGGTTGACGCGATTGTTTTATCCACTGGAACATGATTGTTATTGAGGAAACACCCGGGAACGCTATTTGAATATTTTTGGCCGTGATTGGGTTAGTTTGATGAGCAATTGGGCTGGTTTTGTTGTGCAGACCTGGCAACCCTGGTCTCCTCTGGTGTTGTTCGTCTGGTGTTGTTAGCCAATCAGAAAATAGCACTGTTGTATCTGGGTAAGATCTAGCGCAACAACCAATGACACCCCGTCGGCTGGGTGTCTAACATATCACCACAGATTAGCGTCACGCAAAGGCGGGGTTTGGAAAAATGACTCGCTAAACGATTCATATGGGAGTCGGTGAGCAAATCAGGTAAAAATAAATGCATATTATAAGACAACAAAAGTGTTTTTTGTCATTGCATGCTTGTAAAACTGTTGTTGGGGACTCCCAGAACAATATTAGGAACATTTTTAATGCCATAATAGGTACCCTTTAATGTGTATCGAGTACTCACTAGAAAGATACGGCCCCAAATTATCACTGATAAGCTCCACACAGCCTGAAGGTAGACATAATGGTACTCAAATACTAATTGTGTATAATTGTTTATTGCTGACTAAATAATTTGGGGTTGCAAATAAACATACATGCATAGGCTAGCTTTTTAAGGTTTTGCTGTTGAGTTTTCTGTCATGGTCTGCTGACTGCTTTCACACCTGTAAACTTTACTGCTTTAGTTTATGCTTTGTCAGTTTTCCTGTGTCAAAAAGTTTTTTTGAAAAATGGTCATTTTCATCCACACATGCAAAGTTTTTTAGACCGGAATTCAGACTGTCAATCCAAAAAATGTCCTAAGTACTTAATAACATCAACGTCTTAAGGAGTTTACAAGGCCAATACAAAAAAGAAAGAAAATCAGATTTATGAAAAGCGGCACATATGCCTCATTAAATGGAACTCATTAATGACAACTGAAGCAGAGTTGCATGTCATGGCACTTAAAAAAAATAGCTGATGCCCAGCATGAGAGTTGCTGATACTCATTTTAATTACAGCTTGCCTCTTTCTCCTCAGTTACATTATTGACTGGACAGCTTTAGTTTTTAAATGTGAGTATCGACAAACATGGCAGCACATTTTAGTTTAAGTTAAAGTTCAATGCAGAATTTTCTGTCAAACCCATTTTGTAAGGCAATTTGTGAATCGACCTCTTTGTTCCTCTTTGCAGAACTGTTGATAAGCCAGACTGATGCAGAAAGAGAGCTATTTTTACATGGCAGCTTTCTGGAATGAGGTAGTCAGTTTTCTGAAGAACATATTAATCGTATCCTGAATTATTCCATTGTGGTGAATTGCACCTCTGTGCTTGACTGCCTGTTAGCAGCATATGTCATGCTACATATGAGTTCCTCATATCCAGTCCTGGAGGGCCACTGCCCTGCAGAGTTTAGCTCAAATCCTGATCAAACTCTACTACCTGTGATTTTCTAGTGATCCTGAAGACCTCGATTAGCTTGCTCAGGTGTATTTGATCAGGGTTGGAGCTAAACTCTGCAGGGCATTGGTCCTCCGAGACCGGATTTGAAGAACCCTGCTGTAGTGAATGTTTTAACCAGAGCGTCTCAGCTGAGTTTGCTTAAAGGTGCTGTATGTAACTTTTTCACTCTACTAAAGTATAATATGTTTGCATATATTGCGGAAACATGCGAAGTTCACACACTTGTTTTTCTGAAAAACACTTCTACAGCCAGTTATTTTCCTTTGAAATGTGCGTTTACAGGCTGGAATGTTTGTTATTGTTTTGGTCTGTGATACTGCACGTTGCCAATTTACCAATTTTCATTGTCCATTGTGCTCGTTCCTGTTGCGTGTACTCAAACTGCCGACCTGTGTGAGCGCCGTCCAGTCTGAGGAGCAGGTGGCGGGAGAAACGACGATCTTCGATATTTTGAATTCGACTGCAGTATCTATTTCGACCACTACATACTGCACCTTTAAGGTTCCGGATTACAAAAGTACACAAAAAATACTAGTGAATTTGCATTTATTTTGTTTGGGTCCTATTTTCTTTTATCTTGCACTCTAAAAATTCTGGGTTAAAAACAACCCAATATGGGTCATTTTTGGCCACCCAGCGCTGGTTCAAAAAGGGACATACCCCTGCTGGGTTGTAGTTTTTCTAATGAATCGAAGAAGAGGGCAAGGTTAGCATCCAGTCCATGTGTGCATTTGCATAATTTGATGTATTTATTTTGTATTATATTTTTATGATATATTTATAATAGTTTTAGGGCCAGATTTACTAAACAGGGCAAATTAGCTTGAGAGTGCAGATGGGATTGGAAAGTTCTGCTCTTGATCTTCTGACGATGCACAAATTAAACAACATCAACGCAGCCGGATTATTTCCATAATGACCAACGTAATCTATCAAGAGCAGCACAAATTAGCGACATGCTTTTTTGGGCAGTAAATAATGGCACAAATAACAGTAGATTTGACTAGCGCAAACTTTAGTCACCCTGTATGATTCCTTTAAATACTCTCCTCCCATAAATTTTGCATCTGAACGGGAAACTTCTACAGATTCATATGCAACAAGATCAGTCGCAAAAAATTAACCTGTCCACTCCTTTTCAGCGCTATTGTTACACTTCACGTCTTCATTAAATCCTGACAGTAGTTTTTTAATGCCAATTATGGTTTGAGCTGGCACAAGCTGTTAGTAGATCTAAATAAACTATACAGTATTAAAAGAATCTATTGAGACACTGAATCTTGTTGACATTTATTCTTATATGAATATTTAATTTTTTTCCGTTTGGCATTGTTCTCGGCTGTCAATTTCTACTAAAATAGACCTTGCTACCCTCCAGTTAAAAACCACTGGTTAAACCATTCAGTTACACTGGTACTGAAAGCAAAGAGGCATTTTCTGGTCACTAGGGCCATAGTAAAATTCATATTTTCCTCATGCAATCTTTTATCCACACGTTGTTATTTGGCATCTCCAAAAAACAAATAAGAATGTGAATTTGATTGACGTGAGTGATAAATACCAGTATTTATAATGTGTCTTGGTTTTCTGTTATCATGCTTTAAAATAATTTATTAGAGGAAGCACCTTATACCGGTTTGTTAAAGTTTAACTGAATAATACATTTTCTGATTTTGTTGCTTTATCTTACATAAAATATCTGGATTTGTGTTGACCGCCAAGGGTGTTAAAGGTCTTTGTCTTTACCCAGATGCTCTTAACCAGCAACTGACATAATGAGCACTGCAATTTTGACATTTTGTACAGCCAGGGAATAAATTAAAAAAATTGGTGCCACACAAGAGGTAGCCAGCAACAAAAGAGGTCAGATGATTGTCTTGTCATGTTGCCTTGTGTAAATGTGCACGTGTCAACATCTCGGCGCCCTCCATCTCTCCTCAGACATTTTCCCGGGAGAATATCTGTGCGTTGCCGTAGAGACAGTGCACAGTCATTTTTCTCTGTGAGTGGGACTGGCATGGAGACAGCTGTGATTGAAGGCACGGCTCTAAAAGGGACATGTCTCGAATTCTCTAAAGACGCCAGATCATATAACATAGACACAGGATGCTGATGGTATACTTCAGCTAGGGAGGAGAAATCAATGCGTTAAATAGATGGGAAGCTGGATGGTGGTGTTTCTGTGTGCTTTGCTTTCATGTATTTAGTGTGTGTGTGTTTTGGATTTGTCTGCTTGGAGAAAAGGACAGAATTTCATTATCTTCTTCCTGGACAGTGATATTGTATTGTCTTATGTACCCAATTTCAGCTAATTGATGTCTCGGGCGTTCAGCCATGTAGTGCAGATGTTAAATAGACTTTCCATATGGAGTTAGAAAGACATTTGCACAAGTTCATGTTGTGAATAGGCTAGGCAATCTAAAGATTGGTCGAGACTATTCGGCTATGATCAGGAAATATGTTCTTGGGTAAATGACTAAGTGTGTATGTGTGTTTCTTTTGCTGAAGATGACAATGTTGTAATTTTTTATAAATATTGTTTAATTTACTTAGACAAAATAATATAGAATTTTAACATCAGTCATTTATCGATCATGAAAATTATTATTGGAAATATTAAACATATGAAGACTGTTTTCAACACTGATTTGATAAGAAGAAGAAATGGTTTGTGAGCAACAAATCAGCTTAATAATTGATTTCTGAACGATCGTGTGACTCTGAAAACTGTAATGGATGCTTAAAATTCAGCTTTGCTATTATATTGCAATTTACTAATATTAAAATAGAAACACTTCATTTAAATTGTAATACCATTAAAAAAAAAAAAGATCTTACCGATCTTACACGTGCCTTTGGTGTGAGAGACCCGGGTTTGAATCCACTGTGAGACACCAATGAGCAAGACACTTAACCTCTAGTTCCTCCAGAGGCGTGCGACCTCTGACATGTATAGCAAATGTAAGTCGCTTTGGATAAAAGCGTCAGCTAAATGGATAAATGTAAATGTAATGTAAATGTAGATGCTCTGATTTATGATAGTGAATAAAAAGCAAATCGTAATAGCTTTTTGCATTATAGTTGTGTTTCTGATTCTGTACTCCATGATAGCAGGATAGTTATGATCTAGCTGTCTACCCTTGTATAACCACACATCAAAGGTCGTTCGCTCTGAAGAATGATACCACTTAATGATTTGAGGCATTATGGAGAAATGGCATCATATAAATGCCATCATGACAGCTGAATATAATGTATATCAGTCCATTATAAACATAAGCATAAATCTGTGGCCTTTTAAAGTGGCTCTAAGAGTTCTGTTGTGCTGATGATGGACTGCAAAGTCTGTTACATTTAGGAAGATAGTTTAAAGCTCAAATGTCACCCCTAGTTCTGTTTTCTGGAGTGCTGGACCTTTTACACAAGAAAGGTCCATATCTCGCACCCTATGTCTGTTCTCACCTTTTCTTATATTGGGTTAATCAGGTAACTAATGGGCTCATAAGGTCAGATTTGCTGTCATTATGAATGGTCGTTAATAGAACCGATGGGGGGCTTTATCAGATTCAGTTTGAAGTTAATTGCCTGCGGCGTGTGTTATGTAACCTTCGGTGTGAACTCTGCAAAACTGCTGCAGTGGACTTGCTTTACAGATGGCTGAAGAAAAGGGATACTGATAGGTGGAGCGAGAGGGGAAAAACACTGTCAAAGATTTAAATATTGTCCAGCAATGACCCCTGCTTAACTCATGCCCACTCATTCATCTTGTGGTTGGGCTCTTATTGCTAAGCAGTGAGCAGTGATTGGAAAAGATGCTGATTTAGCTACTATTTGCTACAAGTTGTATGCATACTGTGATGAATAATTGCTGAATAATATGGATTACACAGTTTTTCCAAGGTGCCTGGTTGAATTAATTATTTAAATGAACTGTGCCCTCTGTAATGTGGTCAAAGGTTCTTGGCGATATTATCCTCCGATTTTTAAGGACAAATGATGATGTGCTGGTACTGTGGATTTTTTTGGTCATGCAGTATTGCTGTAGCCGTAATATGGTAATGCTATGGCATTTAAGCGGATATTCAGGATTGAGAGGTAAGGCCCGGTTCTTGGCAGATTCTTGGCTGGGAGAGAGGGGGAATTTATCTCTTAATTTCACTTGAAACAAAATGGCTACGGAAGCCATTGTTGCTGGCTATAATAACGAACACAACTTTAACGTGCAAGTGCCATTTCCCACAGAACACAGTTTTCCCATTCCACTAAACAGTACTTTTGTTTTTAAATGTAAACACGTGCTGTATTGGTTAGCATTAAGTATTTAGTGTTAGTTCACCCTAAAATAAAAATTCTGTGATTACCGTAATTACTCTCCATCATGTCATTCCAAACAGAAATGAAGATACTTTTTTTATAAAATCTGAGCGATTTCTGTCCCTCCATTGATAGCTACGCAACTACCACTTTAACGCTTCAAACTACCGTAAAACTTCAAATAATAGCCGAGTCCCAAAAGACGCCTGTCTCTTTTACACGCCGGGTGTGGCGCCAGGTTTGGGTAAATAAAGGCCGGTCTCAAATAGAGGCCGGGTCTGTTTTTTAGTTTCGGTTTGTATTTAATCTTCTAAAACCCGTCAGATCGTCTGCTTTTTGGCGGTCGCCAAAGCAAATTGACCCGGCCGCGCACGCGCACTCTCACGTCTTCAAACAACACAAGCGCTTGGTCTCTCTCCCTCGCGCATATTCAAAATCAATTGACACGATAGTAAAAGGTCGGAAGACCGCAGTTTCAGGTGGAGCATTTGGAGATTTTTAGGACTAAATAACGCTAAATAATAAAGGCCTGTCTCATATAGACGCCTGTCTCAAATACAAGCCGGTGCAGTTCGACGATTTGGGAAAATAAAAGCCTGGGCTATTATTTGAAGTTTTACGGTAATCCAAATGAATTGAGTTGTTCAGTCCAAATTTTCTGAAAAGATGAAATTGCTTTACGCTGAACAGATTTCATTTAGGCTTTTATAAACATTCATCAATGCACACATCAGTTGTGGTAAACGGAAGCTCAAGCATGTTCGCTTGACATGTGAGAAACAAATGAGGTTCATTATTGTGTGTTAATCAGCATGTTTGAGCTTCTACAAAAAACAATGAGGTTCATTATCGTGTGTTATGCAACGCGTTTGAGCTTCAGCATGAACCAATGAGGTTAATTCTCGTGTTACACAGCACGTTTGAGCTTCAGCAAGAACCAATGAGGTTAATTCTCGTGTTACACAGCACGTTTGAGCTTCAGCAAGAACCAATGAGGTTCATTCTCGTGTTACACAGCACGTTTGAGCTTCAGCAAGAACCAATGAGGTTCATTCTCGTGTTACACAGCACATTTGAGCTTCAGCAAGAACCAATGAGGTTAATTCTCGTGTTGCGCAGCACGTTTGAGCTTCAGCAAGAACCAATGAGGTTCATTCTCGTGTTACACAGCACATTTGAGCTTCAGCAAGAAACCAATGAGGTTAATTCTCGTGTTACACAGCACGTTTGAGCTTCAGCAAGAACCAATGAGGTTCATTCTCGTGTTACACAGCACATTTGAGCTTCAGCAAGAACCAATGAGGTTAATTCTCGTGTTACACAGCACGTTTGAGCTTCAGCAAGAACCAATGAGGTTCATTCTCGTGTTGCGCAGCACGTTTGAGCTTAAGCAAGAACCAATGAGGTTAATTCTCGTGTTACACAGCACGTTTGAGCTTCAGCAAGAACCAATGAGGTTCATTCTCGTGTTACACAGCACGTTTGAGCTTCAGCAAGAACCAATGAGGTTAATTCTCGTGTTACACAGCACGTTTGAGCTTCAGCAAGAACCAATGAGGTTCATTCTCGTGTTGCGCAGCACGTTTGAGCTTCAGCAAGAACCAATGAGGTTCATTCTCGTGTTGCGCAGCACGTTTGAGCTTCAGCAAGAACCAATGAGGTTCATTCTCGTGTTACACAGCACATTTGAGCTTCAGCAAGAACCAATGAGGTTCATTCTCGTGTTGCGCAGCACGTTTGAGCTTAAGCAAGAACCAATGAGGTTAATTCTCGTGTTACACAGCACGTTTGAGCTTCAGCAAGAACCAATGAGGTTCATTCTCGTGTTACACAGCACGTTTGAGCTTCAGCAAGAACCAATGAGGTTAATTCTCGTGTTACACAGCACGTTTGAGCTTCAGCAAGAACCAATGAGGTTAATTCTCGTGTTGCGCAGCACGTTTGAGCTTCAGCAAGAACCAATGAGGTTCATTCTCGTGTTACACAGCACATTTGAGCTTCAGCAAGAACCAATGAGGTTCATTCTCGTGTTGCGCAGCACGTTTGAGCTTAAGCAAGAACCAATGAGGTTAATTCTCGTGTTACACAGCACGTTTGAGCTTCAGCAAGAACCAATGAGGTTCATTCTCGTGTTACACAGCACGTTTGAGCTTCAGCAAGAACCAATGAGGTTAATTCTCGTGTTACACAGCACGTTTGAGCTTCAGCAAGAACCAATGAGGTTCATTCTCGTGTTGCGCAGCACGTTTGAGCTTCAGCAAGAACCAATGAGGTTCATTCTCGTGTTACACAGCACGTTGAGCTTCAGCAAGAACCAATGAGGTTCATTCTCGTGTTACACAGCACTTTGAGCTTCAGCAAGAACCAATGAGGTTCATTCTCGTGTTAACAGCACGTTTGAGCTTCAGCAAGAACCAATGAGGTTCATTCTCGTGTTACACAGCACGTTTGAGCTTCAGCAAGAACCAATGAGGTTAATTCTCGTGTTACACAGCACGTTTGAGCTTCAGCAAGAACCAATGAGGTTAATTCTCGTGTTACACAGCACGTTTGAGCTTCAGCAAGAACCAATGAGGTTCATTCTCCGTGTTACACAGCACGTTTGAGCTTCAGCAAGAACCAATGAGGTTCATTCTCGTGTTACACAGCACATTTGAGCTTCAGCAAGAACCAATGAGGTTCATTCTCGTGTTGCGCAGCACGTTTGAGCTTCAGCAAGAACCAATGAGGTTCATTCTCGTGTTGCGCAGCACGTTTGAGCTTCAGCAAGAACCAATGAGGTTATTCTCGTGTTACACAGCACTTTGTGAGCTTCAGCAAGAACCAATGAGGTTAATTCTCGTGTTACACAGCACGTTTGAGCTTCAGCAAGAATCAATGAGGTTCATTCTCGTGTTGCGCAGCACGTTTGAGCTTCAGCAAGAACCAATGAGGTTAATTCTCGTTTTACACAGCACGTTTGAGCTTCAGCAAGAACCAATGAGGTTAATTCTCGTGTTATACAGCACGTTTGAGCTTCAGCAAGAACCAATGAGGTTCATTCTCGTGTTACACAGCACATTTGAGCTTCAGCAAGAACCAATGAGGTTCATTCTCGTGTTACACAGCACGTTTGAGCTTCAGCAAGAACCAATGAGGTTAATTCTCGTTTTACACAGCACGTTTGAGCTTCAGCAAGAACCAATGAGGTTAATTCTCGTGTTATACAGCACGTTTGAGCTTCAGCAAGAACCAATGAGGTTCATTCTCGTGTTACACAGCACGTTTGAGCTTAAGCAAGAACCAATGAGGTTAATTCTCGTGTTACACAGCACGTTTGAGCTTCAGCAAGAACCAATGAGGTTCATTCTCGTGTTACACAGCACGTTTGAGCTTCAGCAAGAACCAATGAGGTTAATTCTCGTGTTATACAGCACGTTTGAGCTTCAGCAAGAACCAATGAGGTTAATTCTCGTGTTACACAGCACGTTTGAGCTTCAGCAAGAACCAATGAGGTTCATTCTCGTGTTGCGCAGCACGTTTGAGCTTCAGCAAGAACCAATGAGGTTCATTCTCGTGTTACACAGCACGTTTGAGCTTCAGCAAGAACCAATGGGGTTCATTCTCGTGTTACACAGCACATTTGAGCTTCAGCAAGAACCAATGAGGTTCATTCTCGTGTTGCGCAGCACGTTTGAGCTTCAGCAAGAACCAATGAGGTTAATTCTCGTGTTACACAGCACGTTTGAGCTTCAGCAAGAACCAATGAGGTTCATTCTCGTGTTACACAGCACATTTGAGCTTCAGCAAGAACCAATGAGGTTCATTCTCGTGTTGCGCAGCACGTTTGAGCTTCAGCAAGAACCAATGAGGTTAATTCTCGTGTTACACAGCACGTTTGAGCTTCAGCAAGAACCAATGAGGTTAATTCTCGTGTTACACAGCACGTTTGAGCTTCAGCAAGAACCAATGAGGTTCATTCTCGTTTTACACAGCACGTTTGAGCTTCAGCAAGAACCAATGAGGTTAATTCTCGTGTTATACAGCACGTTTGAGCTTCAGCAAGAACCAATGAGGTTAATTCTCGTGTTACACAGCACGTTTGAGCTTCAGCAAGAACCAATGAGGTTAATTCTCGTGTTACACAGCACGTTTGAGCTTCAGCAAGAACCAATGAGGTTAATTCTCGTGTTACACAGCACGTTTGAGCTTCAGCAAGAACCAATGAGGTTCATTCTCGTGTTACACAGCACATTTGAGCTTCAGCAAGAACCAATGAGGTTCATTCTCGTGTTGCGCAGCACGTTTGAGCTTCAGCAAGAACCAATGAGGTTAATTCTCGTGTTACACAGCACGTTTGAGCTTCAGCAAGAACCAATGAGGTTAATTCTCGTGTTACACAGCACGTTTGAGCTTCAGCAAGAACCAATGAGGTTAATTCTCGTGTTACACAGCACGTTTGAGCTTCAGCAAGAATCAATGAGGTTCATTCTCGTGTTGCGCAGCACGTTTGAGCTTCAGCAAGAACCAATGAGGTTAATTCTCGTTTTACACAGCACGTTTGAGCTTCAGCAAGAACCAATGAGGTTAATTCTCGTGTTACACAGCACGTTTGAGCTTCAGCAAGAACCAATGAGGTTAATTCTCGTGTTACACAGCACGTTTGAGCTTCAGCAAGAACCAATGAGGTTAATTCTCGTGTTACACAGCACGTTTGAGCTTCAGCAAGAACCAATGAGGTTCATTCTCGTGTTACACAGCACGTTTGAGCTTCAGCAAGAACCAATGAGGTTCATTCTCGTGTGTTATGCAGCACGTTTGAGCTTCCGCAAGAACCAATGAGGTTCATTCTCGTGTTACGCAGCACGTTTGCACTTCCGCAAGAACCAATGAGGTTCATTCTCATGTTACGCAGCGCGTTTGAACTAATGTGGTTTGTTCTCGCGCATCAAGCAGGTTTGGTTGAGCTTTTGTTCATGTTCGCTGATCAATGTTTATATATATGAATGAATAAAAGCCTAAACTCAATCTGTTCATCATAAAAAGTGTTTGTGTCTCTTCAGAAACCACTCAATTCATATGGATTAGTTTTACGATCTCTTTATGAACTTTTTGAAGCTTCAAAGTTGTAGTTGCGTAGCTGTCAATGGAGGGAACAGAACTGGCTCAGATTTTATTAAAAAAACTTAATTTGTCTTCTGAAGATGAACATGTATTCATAATGCTGTAGAAGTGTACAAATGAATCATGCCTTCACATGATATTTAGAATACAGTGATGAACAGACAATCACTAAAAAACAACATTTCTTATCTGCTACTGATATATTTCCTCTGATTAGATTTCACTCTTCTCTTTGTCCAAGGCAAGTGTTTGCCCTTTTACAGCACAGAGAGTGTCTCATTGACACAGCAGCATTTGAGTCACTGTGTATCTAAAGAGGATAATCACTGTGTGTAATGAGCGAGAGACTGAGAGATATATGGATGAGTAGCACCCACGATAAAAAGATAGACACTCTTTAATCGAATCTAATAATACACAAATCCACTAGTGGAATGATTTGGAGGCAGTAAGGGTTAGAAGGCGGAGAAGACTAAAAGACAGGCTTTTCTGAGAAAATAAATGCATTGTATGCAAAGACCACAGAACGGAGAGCTTTCAGCGTCATATAAAGACCACGTCAATGGTATTGTGTTGCAGTAAAACTCTAAGTGCTTATTACATGGTGGAACCATTTGGTATTGATTTATTTTGCATGAAAAGGGCCTGAGTCTCCAATTCACCATTGTAAAAAAGGTGAATTGAATGAACTCTTTTGCAAATGGCTCATGGAAGTAGGCTATTTCCAACAAGAAGTACTTGTTGAGACTGCAAGGGTTTTGTGAGATGATGCTATAATTGAGAAAGTTTCTCATCGTGTCACCAGCACAACAGGACTTGGCCTTTTTTTTAATGTTTTGAGATTGCAGCAAGAACCAATGAGGTTAATTCTCGTGTTATACAGCACGTTTGAGCTTCAGCAAGAACCAATGAGGTTAATTCTCGTGTTACACAGCACGTTTGAGCTTCAGCAAGAACCAATGAGGTTCATTCTCGTGTTGCGCAGCACGTTTGAGCTTCAGCAAGAACCAATGAGGTTCATTCTCGTGTTACACAGCACGTTTGAGCTTCAGCAAGAACCAATGAGGTTCATTCTCGTGTTACACAGCACATTTGAGCTTCAGCAAGAACCAATGAGGTTCATTCTCGTGTTGCGCAGCACGTTTGAGCTTCAGCAAGAACCAATGAGGTTAATTCTCGTGTTACACAGCACGTTTGAGCTTCAGCAAGAACCAATGAGGTTCATTCTCGTGTTACACAGCACATTTGAGCTTCAGCAAGAACCAATGAGGTTCATTCTGTGTTGCGCAGCACGTTTGAGCTTCAGCAAGAACCAATGAGGTTAATTCTCGTGTTACACAGCACGTTTGAGCTTCAGCAAGAACCAATGAGGTTCATTCTCGTTTTACACAGCACGTTTGAGCTTCAGCAAGAACCAATGAGGTTAATTCTCGTGTTATACAGCACGTTTGAGCTTCAGCAAGAACCAATGAGGTTAATTCTCGTGTTACACAGCACGTTTGAGCTTCAGCAAGAACCAATGAGGTTCATTCTCGTTTTACACAGCACGTTTGAGCTTCAGCAAGAACCAATGAGGTTAATTCTCGTGTTATACAGCACGTTTGAGCTTCAGCAAGAACCAATGAGGTTAATTCTCGTGTTACACAGCACGTTTGAGCTTCAGCAAGAACCAATGAGGTTAATTCTCGTGTTACACAGCACGTTTGAGCTTCAGCAAGAACCAATGAGGTTAATTCTCGTGTTACACAGCACGTTTGAGCTTCAGCAAGAACCAATGAGGTTCATTCTCGTGTTACACAGCACGTTTGAGCTTCAGCAAGAACCAATGAGGTTCATTCTCGTGTTACACAGCACATTTGAGCTTCAGCAAGAACCAATGAGGTTCATTCTCGTGTTGCGCAGCACGTTTGAGCTTCAGCAAGAACCAATGAGGTTAATTCTCGTGTTACACAGCACGTTTGAGCTTCAGCAAGAACCAATGAGGTTAATTCTCGTGTTACACAGCACGTTTGAGCTTCAGCAAGAACCAATGAGGTTAATTCTCGTGTTACACAGCACGTTTGAGCTTCAGCAAGAATCAATGAGGTTCATTCTCGTGTTGCGCAGCACGTTTGAGCTTCAGCAAGAACCAATGAGGTTAATTCTCGTTTTAACACAGCACGTTTGAGCTTCAGCAAGAACCAATGAGGTTAATTCTCGTGTTACACAGCACGTTTGAGCTTCAGCAAGAACCAATGAGGTTAATTCTCGTGTTACACAGCACGTTTGAGCTTCAGCAAGAACCAATGAGGTTAATTCTCGTGTTACACAGCACGTTTGAGCTTCAGCAAGAACCAATGAGGTTCATTCTCGGTACATGACGTTTGAGCTCAGCAGAACCAATGATCATCGTGTGTTATGCAGCACTTGAGCTCCGCAAGAACCAATGAGGTTCATTCTCGTGTTACGCAGCACGTTTGCACTTCCGCAAGAACCAATGAGGTTCATTCTCATGTTACGCAGCGCGTTTGAACTAATGTGGTTTGTTCTCGCGCATCAAGCAGGTTTGGTTGAGCTTTTGTTCATGTTCGCTGATCAATGTTTATATATATGAATGAATAAAAGCCTAAACTCAATCTGTTCATCATAAAAAGTGTTTGTGTCTCTTCAGAAACCACTCAATTCATATGGATTAGTTTTACGATCTCTTTATGAACTTTTTGAAGCTTCAAAGTTGTAGTTGCGTAGCTGTCAATGGAGGGAACAGAACTGGCTCAGATTTTATTAAAAAAACTTAATTTGTCTTCTGAAGATGAACATGTATTCATAATGCTGTAGAAGTGTACAAATGAATCATGCCTTCACATGATATTTAGAATACAGTGATGAACAGACAATCACTAAAAAACAACATTTCTTATCTGCTACTGATATATTTCCTCTGATTAGATTTCACTCTTCTCTTTGTCCAAGGCAAGTGTTTGCCCTTTTACAGCACAGAGAGTGTCTCATTGACACAGCAGCATTTGAGTCACTGTGTATCTAAAGAGGATAATCACTGTGTGTAATGAGCGAGAGACTGAGAGATATATGGATGAGTAGCACCCACGATAAAAAGATAGACACTCTTTAATCGAATCTAATAATACACAAATCCACTAGTGGAATGATTTGGAGGCAGTAAGGGTTAGAAGGCGGAGAAGACTAAAAGACAGGCTTTTCTGAGAAAATAAATGCATTGTATGCAAAGACCACAGAACGGAGAGCTTTCAGCGTCATATAAAGACCACGTCAATGGTATTGTGTTGCAGTAAAACTCTAAGTGCTTATTACATGGTGGAACCATTTGGTATTGATTTATTTTGCATGAAAAGGGCCTGAGTCTCCAATTCACCATTGTAAAAAGGTGAATTGAATGAACTCTTTTGCAAATGGCTCATGGAAGTAGGCTATTTCCAACAAGAAGTACTTGTTGAGACTGCAAGGGTTTTGTGAGATGATGCTATAATTGAGAAAGTTTCTCATCGTGTCACCAGCACAACAGGACTTGGCCTTTTTTTTTAATGTTTTGAGATTGTGCTGCTGCTGGAAAAACATCATAGACTTACATTCTAGAAGGAATCCGAGCCATATTTAGGGACCAGAGACTTTAAATGGTTTCTAGGGTCTTCTGGATGCTAGCAACCACCCATAACACCCTAGAAACTGCATTGCAATGTGCTAAAAAACACTCAGAATACTTAGCAACTGCATTGCAACGTCCTGGCAACCATCCATAGCAGGGCTGTGTGATTACTTGAAATCGTAATAAAATTGCGATGTGAGAGCATGATTTCTCCACCCGCCCCCTAGTGTGCCATTTGAATGCAGGGTGCAAATCTAGAGCATAACAGAGCGGTTTTACCATTACTACATGGAAGAAAGCACAGAAACAGGCAAGGTGAACTCAGGGCAGGATAAGGACTTGGCCAAAAAAATCAACATCTGTGGTTTGGGATTATTGTGGATATAGGAGAGGTTATGTATCATAGAGCAAGGTCTGTCAAATTATAGTTGCAGCAAAACAGAGTAGGGGGCATTCACACAGAATGCATTTCTCCGGTTAAAAACATGAGACACAAGTCTAGAGACACATTTTTTATAAGTTTAACTTGTACCTTGAGCGCCGCGTACAACGCCATGTCATGCACGATATGCTGCAAAAGAGACGAGACGTGAGTGCAACGGAAGACATCCATCTAGCGCGCTTACATAGAAAAACAATGTCTCATTCCAAATCAGGTGAACAAAAATCCAGAATACAGGCATTTTCAAACTGCACAGCAAACGAAAAGTGTTCAAAAAGGCATAAAGAAATAACCAACCATCATGTTACATTTATGCAAAGATATGGTGCCTGCAAAGCTGGCTTCCAAAGAATTGTACAGACAAGTATGTGTGTAAGGAAGTATTGTTTTAAAATCGTGATTAAAATCAAATTCTCAATATTTATGAAAAAATCGTGATATTATTATATTTTTGTCCATATTGCACTGCCTTAATCCAGAGTGGGACCCTTGTATTTGCATGAGAAAACACCACTCACATTTTCTTCAGAAATCGCTAAAATCTTGTTCTGCTATTTAGACAACTGAGGAACAAACTATTTTATTGTTCCCTGATGGAATCTGTAGACATTTTTAACATTTTCTGTGCCAATTTTTGGAGACAAACTGCTGACTGGGTGGCAGCACCGTAGGGTTAAGCATGGTAAATTGAGTTAAACAAAGGTGAGAAATGAGAATACTGCAGGCTTGATGGCAGCTGAAAAGCATGATCAAATTATACATGATATTTAATAAACGAGCACACTGAACAAACTGTGAATGGTGGGTGTTTTATGAAAGATTGTGGATCACATAACTCTTCAAATCTGGGAGAAAATACAAACTACTTCTAAACAATTACTTGCAATTTTAAGTGGTGTACTTAATTTTTCCAGACTGCTGTTTTAGTCTTTTTTTTATTGAACTAGACTGCCGACAAGCTGAAACGACAAGCTCAATTCATTAATTGAGTTGATTTACTAGCCAAGTTTGGTGTTGTTTTCCTCAACACTACTGTGTACTATAAATAATACTTTTATTTTTATTTACTTTTAATTTCATTAAATTGATCAAAAGTGACAGTAAATACATTTAGAATATTACAAAAGAATCCTGAAAAATATCATGGTTTCCACAAAAATAGTAAGCAGCACAACTGTTTTAAACATTGATAATAGTAAGAAATTGTTCTTGGGCACCAATTCACCATATTAGAATGATTTGAAGACTGAAGGAATGGCTGCTGAAAATTCAGCAATGAAATACAGTTCTTTTTTATTACTGTTTTACAATTTTTTTGTATCAAATAAATACAGAGACTTGTACAGACCACCAGTGCTCCGCAGAACCACAGCTCTAGACCAACACCTACTGAAAGTGTTGTGAGTTTTAATTACAAAGAACATTTCTGGAAATCTCTATAACACCCTATTTCAAGTCCCCTCATAGACAAATGGACCCACGGCTCAGATGGAAATGGTTTGGGGGGAGGGGAAGTGACGCACAGTATAGGATAATTGATAGTATTTTGATAGATAGTTTCTGTTAGAAAACCTTTAAATTAAAGGTTAAGCTTGTTGCCTGTATACTTAGATGATCTTTTGTGTATTTTTGGCTCTTTACCCTACTTTTCATATGCTCTATAATAGGGATCCATCATCTCTATTTATTCAGATGGCTTAGTCATCCTGTTTTGCTAATATGAGAGACAGACTATTTGTTTTCATTGAAATCAGATGGTCTCAACTCGTGTGTTTGTTTTTAAAGTGTAATTCGGGGGTACGTCGACCATCTTGTGACACAATCGTTCAGCTATTTGCAGGCTGAGGTTGTGACAGAGTTCGGACTCATTAGATGAGGGTATTCCAGAGAAACCCTTCTGTTAAGTAATTCCTTGCTTCTAATGTAACCAGTTCACAGTGTTATACAGGGGCCGAAGGGATGTCTGGCCAAAATTCACAGCATTCCTCTTCTGAGAGCAGCTATGAGTTCCAGAGATCAAGTGAAACCACAGAGTGATCGCAGCGCACTTAGAATCCTCTTTCTTGTGAATAATTCTGTGATGGCTTAGGGTCTCCGTGAGAAGCTCACTTACTATGTGACCTATTTTTCGGCTCTCGCACTGCTCCAGGTTTTTAAACCTGCTCCTTTTACAAGAGTATTTTCAAAAAAAATCCTGCCTGCCATTCATGCGAAACGGTGTCAGATGTTTCTGGGGTGTTCCTCTAGGCTCTCTTGTTTTGTTACACGAATACATGCTGAGAAAAGAGTTTGTGAAAAAGCAGAGAGAAAGAATGATAAACAGAAAAAGCAGAAGTTTTCAGGGTGTCTTAGTGAACGGTATCAACCAATAGGGGTTCGTTAGCTTTCTTCTTCTTCAATAAGCTACCTCTAAACAGGGCCCACATGGGTTTTAACTGCAAATAGTGCCAGCAGGCAGTAGCCCTCATTTCTAAAGGAAAAGCCAGGTTCAGTGGTTAACCAAAAATTGTAATGCTACACTGTGGTTCGGTCAACCCAGCACAATATCACAGGAAAAAAAGAACGTTCTCCCATTTCAACAAGTTTTTGCAGTTGAACGTATTTGTTCATTCTTTTCTTGTAGCTAGGGTTGCATGATATAACAAAATACATTCAATATTGCGCTCTATGACTTAGTGTGTTCGTGAAAATCACGTAGACTGTGATTTATTTAAATAAATATATTCGCTACTAGCTCCAAAGTGACAGTGCAGCCCATGATACAGTGCTTCACCAGACTACGAGTGCATAAAAAGTAAACAGTAAAAGAAATGGACACAGCGACGAAGCCCAATAGAAGCACTCACTTCCTGATAGCCAAGCGTACTGCGCAGGCTTAAAACTGAGATTGATGACGTAGATGTGACGTGAGCAACCTGACTGACAGTTGTACGTCGACAGTCGCGTGTTATGACGCAATCGTTTGCCTACTTTTACAAAAACTGCTTCTACGGGGCCACATCGTAAGATACAAGGTAATGGAGCCTTTTATACATTGTCATGTTTCTTTAGAAATAAGCAATGGACATAATGGAGGGGTCCAACAGGGCAAAAGGCACACCGGGGTAAAAGGCGCATTTGATTTTATTCTCCTCTGTCACGGACCACACACAAAAATGGGAAGAGAACTCAAGCGCAAAAAACAAGGAGGGTTTATTAACCAAAAACAGAACAAACACAAATCAAAAAACCCCCGAGGGGGGAAAACACAATAAATGAACATGAAACCAACACTGACTCTGAACATAAAAACATCCACAAGGAACTGGGAAGACGTATGACAACGAACCGACAAAGACTGCATACAAGAGGAGACTTAAAAGGGGAACAAATCAAGAGGGGACAGGTGGAACAACTCAAACACTAATTAGGTAACAGGGGGAGGGATCAACAATCACAACAGCACATGGCACAATATAACAAACACCCATGTGCAACACAAGACAGGACAGGCATGTGACATCCTCTTAATGAAACAAACTTGCCGCTGCACTTTCCTAAACATCCGTGTCTCATGACACATGTGGAAATGTGGCTGATCCCTGATGCAATCACGAGCAGCAGTGGAAAGTTGATTCTGTTAATTTGATCTAAGTTTTTCCAATAACTTAAGAATATCTAAAATAATGGTATTTGAGTTAAGCACCCATGCTGTTGGGGCTGAAGTCACAATAATTAACATGATGATAAATCTCTGGCTACCTACTATTTGTAGCTCAGAAGTGTTGTTGTACTATGCGAAAAAGCCCACAGAATGCAGTTATTTGACAGCCTGACTGGGTTAGCTCTGAGATGTTGCTTCATGTTAGCAGCAGATCAGAATTTTCGACCCGAGGAGATTTACTCGAGTCGATCAATATCGCAGTGGATTTATTTTATTTCCAGTAAAGCTATCTACCTTAAATTGTGTTTGACTGTGAGCTTTTTTGTGTGTCAGGCTTGATTTACTTCATCAAGCTACTTTTTCTGTTGTCTAATTGTTCTGTTAACCTTAGTGTGGGGAACCGAAATAATGAAATTTGCTTTAACACTGTAGAAACTGGCTGCCTGAGGGACACGACTTACTGTGCAACCTACATGTACTTCACTGTTGTGTTAGTATAATTCTCGCTTTTCTCTCTCTCAGGACTGAGGGAACAGCTTGTCAGTTCAAGAACACACTGTTTGTGGCAGGAAACCTTTATTTGTAATTAACTGCAAGTTAGTGATTTTTCTGTGAAAACAGGCTCTGTTCTTAAATATTAGTTTCTCTAAATAGCAGCAAGTGCTACAACACAGAGAAGGCAAATGGCCATCCATCCATCCATCCATCCATCCATCCATCCATCCATCCATCCATCCATCCATCCATCCATCCATCCATCCATCCATCCATCCATCCATCCATCCATCCATCCATCCATCCATCCATCCATCCAATCAACTCAACTGCCCATCCGTCCATCCATCCATCCATCCATCCGTCCGTCCGTCCGTCCGTCCGTCCGTCCGTCCGTCCGTCCGTCCGTCCGTCCGTCCGTCCATCCATCCAAAACTAGTAAATACAGTAATGATTGGGATCACTCTAGTTAATCCATTGGGATGATTACTTCAAAATTTGTATCCTCACATGTGGATGTTTGATAAGGAACAGCTGTACAGCTGTGGCCTAAAGCTTAGATCATGACAAAACAAGTGTGGATTTCAGTCTCATCCATTTTTTATTAAAGGACAAAGCACAGGTCTGACTTGGTGTACTGAGTATATTTGAAATTTCTCCATTTCCCTTTACCAATTTGAATACAAATTTCCTATTTAGTGGTAGGTTATTTTCCTTCATATCTATATTGGATGGATATATACCCTGGGATGATGTAATGTATTCATATCCAGACTAGTCAAGAATGACTGGAATATGAAATTCTTTGGTCATTAGCTGAATGGATTAAATGGATTCAGCCAGTTTGAGAAGAGAACATCTGAACCTAACTACTTTTGTATATGTACACATAGAGATTTGTGCTGAGTCAAACTAATGTGTTTATGTGTACTCTGTTGCTCAGAGATCCGTAATCAGTTGGTGGAGCAGTTCAAGTGCCTGGAGCAGCAATCAGAGGCTCGGATCCAGCTGTTGCAGGACCTGCAGGAGTTTTTTTCGGCGCAAGGCCGAGATTCAACTGGAGTATTCTCGCAGTCTAGAGAAACTGGCCGAGAGGTTCTCCTCAAAGATTCGTGGCCCGAGGTGAGGCTTATTTGATATGTGCAAGTGTGAATGGTTCAACCAAAAATGATATTTCTGCCATTATTTATTATTTTTCTTGGAACACAAATTGCAAATGCCTGATACATTTTTTAGCTGCTCTTGTCAAAAAAACACTACAATAGTTATCAGTGTAAAATGACATTTCAGCCTGTTTATTACACAAATACTTTATTTTGAAGACTTGAAATAAAGCAAAACAGATTTATTGACTAGGGTTTTTACAGTACAACATTCAGTAGTCTGTACAAGGGCTGGGCGATATCTTCACAATAAAATCTTCAGTAAGTATCACAAAACATGTCAAATCTGTATTCCTTTTCAGTTTAAAGGTACATTTTTGCCCCTAAGTGAAAGTTGTAGAAACCAGACCATTAATTGTGGTTTTAAACTACTCCTTATTGTCAGAACATGACAAACACTTCACGTTTTTGAATTCTTTACACTTTCCGGTCATTTTCCCTTAACAAAATGTGACTTTGATAGCATGTATTTTCAGCACAGTTTGCAGTGCAGGCTGTAATGTTAATAATATTACATGTTTTGTCTCTTAGAAATGCACATTTGACAGTAGCTTGAGTTGACAGTAGCTTGAGATGCAGATGTAAATGTATGTTCATTAACAAAACCGTGTAAAAATTGTAACAACCTCATTTTTATATGGTCAAGTATAAATATTCTGACTGTTTTATTAAAATTAACCATTAGTCTTCCATAGTAGCATACAGTTAGATTATGATAACCAGTTAAAATCAAACGTATAGCACTTCACTACCATGGTAAAATGTTACTGTATGGTTTCTATGGCATTCAAATGAAAACAGTAGCATAAATACATTTAGTATAAAGTTTTAAATTACTCTTTTAATACATTTAATACATGTCTACATTAATAATATAATACAATTTGATATATGAATATCTTACATTTCTTCCACAATACCATGTGCACCATGGTATTGTGGAAGAAATGTAAGATATTCATATATCAAATTTTAGTGTTACTACTGTAATTTCATAGTAAATGATGGTGATTTGTAGATTAAAAGGCCTTCTGACTGTATCGTTGCACACAGTGTTTCTCCTGTTTTTTAGCGATGTTTCATCCGGCTTTAAGTTTAAATCACTGAGACATTTGTGTTCTTCGCTGAATTCAAGCGCTTCTCACTGGATCTCACAGCGCTGTTTAGAGGTTGCATGACCGAGACCGATCAGCAAGTAAACGCATCTGCTATAGTAAGCTTGCGCTGTGCTGCCGTTTCAACTTTGAGCCGAGCGGATAAATCAGAAATCTGTCAGTTCTGTCAGCACAGCTTTGCAGTGTACTTAGCAGCAAAACTAAACTTGTATTTAAAACCTAAAACTCTCGTTATAATAAAAAAAGATGTCTTAATTGCACATTGAATCTCTATTTTACATTGTGTTTAAACTTTGTTGGTTATAATAAATTAATTTTTGAGCATGTGTTTTCAGCAGTGATAAGCAGAACTTACTGACTAGCACCTCTGATTGATCATTGCATTCCTGCACTCAACAGATATGATTGTGATTGGTATCAATACTCAATGCTTGTAAAAACACGCTGTAAATAGAAACCTTTGACGGAGCGTGTACTGAAAATATACGGTAATCGTTACTATGGGCACTTCAGAAATACTGGTACCGTCAACTTTATTATTTTTTTTGTACAGACTAATGCTGGTAGTATTAGTATATTATGACAACCTATTTTAATTATGATTTTATGATGCATTTTTGGTCCTTGTTTGAGCTTGAAAGCCATGGTCACTATGAACTGTTCTTGTATGAAAATGAGATACTTTAAAGTTTCTCATAAAAAATCCTATTTATTGCTTGATGCAAAACAAATTACACCATGAAAGTTTCAAACATCATGATTTTAGGCATGTGATGAGTGATGACAGAACCTACATTTTTTGGTGAACTGTTCCTTTAATTGTGCATGCCAGATTATGTCTCCTCTTCATTTCTCAGTCTGTTTCACCATTTGTCTCAGTGCTCCTTCAATCAGAGCAGAAATAGCTGCTGGTGAATTTAAATCTCTCTCCTGCTGCTGGACATAATCGTCCTTCAGACAAGGGTTGCTCCTCGTTCTCTACTTTCTGCAAAATTTAAAGAAGTTGCTAAATGCCTGTAGCATTTTACGCATTAGGATGTTATCTTTGGTTGTTAATTTAAATTAAATACCCTTTTAAATTAAGTGTTTCCTCAAAAGAAAACATACTTTTGCTGCACGCTAATCCAAGATAGCCATTTCTAGACTAATTGACCCTTTTCTAACCCAACTTTAAAAATGTTGCTCTATGAGCAACTGTTCTTATCAGACAAGTTTTTCTTCTTTCAACCAAACCTGTATGACTGACATTCTTCTGTGCAACACAAAAGTTGATTGCAAAATGTCTTTTTATTGTCCATAAAGTGAAAGTTAATGGTGTCCAATATTGTTTTGGACTCCACTGACTTTCATTATATGGACAAAATATTGTTCAGACTATCCTCTTTTGTGATTCATAGAATGATGACAGAATTTTCAATTATGGGGGAACTATCCCTTTAAGAAAATTAAAGGGAAATTTAGTTTGAATATTTTTAAACAGCATTTTATAGAATATAAATGTTATAATATGTTGATTCAGGTGACTGTAATGGCAAAAGTAACTTATTTAGAATTTCATACATGTTATAGAAACATTTCAGCAATGCAGTAAACAGCTACAGTTTTCATTAGGGGTGATTATTGGCTCATGTGGCATCAAGCCAACAATGGATTCTGAGTCTGCAGTAAAACTTCTGCTAACAAAACCTCAATTGGTCACTGTGGGGATGTGAAAAATAAAGGATTCTACCAATGCTAGCTCTGATACGGCAGTAGAAACACATTGTGACATTGAGATAGATTTCATATTTTTCTGGGAACGATAGGAAAATTAACATATTGAGACAACAACTCTTTTAGATGTTTAGTGTCGGAATTTGTACACATACGGGTTGTATCATGAATGTAGGTAGGTTTGTTTTGTGAGTGTTTTGCAGCAGGATTGGCGGGTTTAATTAATAGCAGCTGGTGGAGGAGGGCCGTCTGCTGCTTGTTCCCGGGGCCAGTCTCACTGCACCATTGACTACATTACTGCAGACAACAATGAGGAGCGCCAGCGCCAATGGCTGCTGCTCTCTTGGCCCTGCGTCTGGCCATGTCATTCTCTAGTTATTTCTGTTTTTGTACTTCACCCCCCCCCCCCACCCTTCCCCTTTTCTTTGATATTTTGTCAGCTTTTGGGTTCTAGTTTTGCTGATGCAAGCCTCACCACAAGCTGAGCTGACTCATGCTAAGAAACAAGCACTCACAAATGCAGACACAAACACATGCTTACATTGACAACAAACTTTTGTCTTTTTCAGTGGATAGATGGACTTGGAATCAGAGTCAGTTTTATGGTCTCTTCATGAACAAATTGCAACAATATGCAGGATTAAGGAACATGTCTTATTTCACGTTTTATGCACTATACACATTCATGCATGTTTCTTTATCACTCTAAAGTGTCAATAACTTTAAGTAGTATACGTGTATATCTTTACAAATCGTGATATAAACAATATAGCAAAATCAATGCATTTTATACTGTCGCCACGATATATATCGTCATTGCTTCCAGCCATAGTATAATATACACTACCATTCATAGGATGTTCATGTTTTTAAAAGACTTCGTATGCTGCATTTTCTTTTAAACAAAAATACAGTAAAAACTGAAATATTGTGAAATGTTATTACAATTTAAAATAATTTTTCCTGTGATGGCAAAGCTGGATTTTCAGCAACTATTGTTCCAGTCTTCAGTGTCACAATAAATCATTCTAATATGCTGATTTGGTACACAATTAAATTATCATCACTGTTAAAAAGTTTTTTTTGTGGAAACTGTGACTGACTTTTTTCATGATTCATGATAAAAATGTCAGAAGAACATTTATTTAAAATAGAAATCTTTTGTAACATTATATCTTTACTGTCACTTTTTATCAATTTATTGCATCCTTACTGAATAAAAGTATTAATTTCTTTAAAAAAATCTTACAGATCCCAGACTTTTGAATGGTAGTGTATGTTGTTTTATTTTATGAAAAGAAATGGGAAAAGCAGAATCATTGGAAAGTCAACCATACTGTTTAGTGGTCATTCTAAACAAAATAAAAACGCATTACATGACTCGCAAATCCTATTCAAGTATTGCGTTCAGGAGCACTGTATAATAAAAAAAAATACTTTATGCACAATTACTGTATATCTTCATCTTCTCTGCTTTGACTGCCCACATCAACCTACAATATTCCCTTCAGTAATTTTCTACATTTACTTTCTGCACTGACAAGTAATATTTAACAGGTTTTGCAAGATTAAACACAAAATGTTCATCTACAAATATGTAATATCAATTTGCTCATCTCTTTATTTATAGGGGTAAAATCCTTGCATAAAAAAAACAATGTATTTCTACACAGACCATGACATGTCTAGAGGAGATAAGAAGGTGTCTACAATAGTGTCATTAATGGTTAGTGTGTGTCCGTGTCCGTGTGTGAGTCTCCCTATCACCACAAAGCAGACTTGTCATCCACGCTGGGCTTTACCAGTCAGAACACAAACTCTGCATGCTTGTGTGTGTTTATTTGAACACGTTTAGCTTTATTCTTACCATATTTCCTGTTCTTATCTTGCCTCGTTCCTTGGCCTGCATGTGTTGTTATTGCAGTCTCATTTGATGCGTATTGGTTCTGAGACTTGCAACACACAGTACCTGAATACTAATCCAACCTGCTCTGCAGTTCAGCTCTTTCTCTATGCATTAAACCAGGCATAGATTACATCTAAAGTATACATGAATGAGGGTTTAGGCTTCTGCATTTATTTTGCAAAGATGAAAATGCGTTGAAAGAATGCATTGAGGGCACTGATTATAAGGTGTGATGTTTGCATGCATTCACAAAGCTACTATTCATTTTTTCCCCATGTTGCTAATGACAAAACACATAGTGCTACTGTTTGTACCAGTCAATTGATCCCAAAAAGAGGGGAAAATGCATTCTTCTGATTTTAAAATATTCTCTTCCATTATTCAGAAGGTCTATTTCTGCCAGATGTTTCAATGACTGAACACTTTTGTGCTGTTGCAGTGAGTCGATTTAAATATAATTTTAGTAATTCAGAATATTAATGTAATTAATGGCCAGAGGACACATCTTAAGTACTTCCTGTAGACGAAGATGAACATATTCCAGCATGTAAACCAGAGTATAGGAAAATTAAGTGCATGGTTAAGTATATTCCCTTGATTATGTGACAGGCTTATTAAATCAGTGCTAATTTACATAGATCTCATTAAATTTTACCCACTATGGCCATTTTATTCATATATACAACATATTAACCCAAGCCATTTAGATTAAATATTTTATAGATGCTGACTATATCGATGTGGTGTTCATTAAGAATTAATTCATAATGTCATTAAAATATGAATCCATACATTTGTGTTATAAGTTATGCCTATGCGGCAAAGTAATGCTAATCATCACATATTGAATTCAGACCGTCAACGGTGATGTCATTGTACTGTTTGAATACTGTTTGGATTTCATTCTTACATTTATTTAAAGCTGCCTTTACATAGCAAAAATGCATTATGTGAACTGAAGCAATCAATAATATGTGAAAATTAGAAATCAGATTATGGTTTTAGATGATGTAGCCGTTACCCTAACATTTGGGATTGTAAACAAAGCGATGATGTTTTGGGCTAATAATCGATGCAGTTCTGGTGTAGATGTGGCAGCATGCAGACTGGATTTGCTGCAGCCTATTGGACAGAAGCCTGAAATCAAACTGCCCTGCAGTACGTTCCTGCTGCATTCCTCTCCTCGCACGGCAGCACCTGCCTTCCACCTCCGGCCTTCATTCACTCACTGCCAAGCCTCTCAGACAGCATGCCAAGACCCTTGGGATCGTATGTGCTTGGAAAGTCAATCTCTGAGATTTTAGACATTAAAGGATTAGTTCATCCAAAAATGAAAAATCATTAACTCATTCTCATGGCATTCCAAACTCATATCACTTTTCAAAACAAGATATTTTGAATAATTTAATGGTCTTTTCCATGCAATTACTGGAGCTTTCAAGTTTCAAAAAGGATTCAAAAGCCCCATGAAGTACATTTAAAAGTTGCTTATATTTCAGCCCTTCTAGATCTGGCCAACAGACTGAAACTTAAGTTCTTATTCACGATTATTTTCCTCTCCATTGGACCGTTAAAGTTGTGATGAATCTGAAGTAGTGATTTTTTTTCTTCTTCTTTATTGTGAAGTACATCCGATTGCAAAGGGTTATTGAAAAAGGAAAAATGTAGGTTGGGACTTGGTTGAATCCATCGGATTTTGAGGAATGGGTGTTGCACTTAAACATTAATGTGAAGTTTTGGTTGATTTTTGAGGGGTGTGTTTTAAGATTACTAAATGATTGGAGAAGTATGTTGAGTTAGAGTCGTTTAAATTAAACATTATTATATTATAAGTTTTGGTCTGTTTCTCACACAAGCTTTAATTTGACTTTCCAAACGAACATGTATTTTTTCCCCATACTATTTATGATATATGTTGTTTTGGAGTTTGACAGCCGGAGTTCTCATTCAATTCGTCATTTAGGGGAAAAAAAAACAGTTTGAAAATTGACCAAATATTTTTCCAAAAAAAATAAATAAAAAAGCATACCGGTATTTAGTGTTCTTGACAGAAGAAAGATAGTCATATGGGTTTGGAATGACTTGAAGGTGAGTAAATCATGACAGAATTCACTATTCCTTTAAAGCTTAGTGCAAATTAAACGTTCAGATCTTTTGGTTTTGGTTCCATGAATATGGCTAATAATGTAAGATTAATGAGGTCAGAATCGTCAGCAGTGAGCTTTTGAGCTAATCCTTGTCCTACCATTCACTGCTCTGAGGAAATTCTCTGCTCTCTCTCTCTCTCTCTCTCTCTCTCTCTCTTCTCTCTCTCTCTCTCTCTCTCTCTCTTCTCTCTCTCTCTCTCTCTCTCTCTCTCTCTCTCTCTCTCTCTCTCTCTCTCTCTCTCTCTCTCTCTCTCTCTCTCCTCTCTTTTCCAGCCCTCTCATGGGGCTACAGCTGGGAGCAATCATACATTGGTGGCCTCATTTTGCGTGTTTGTGGATTGGGGGGTGTTATTGGGGGTTGGTGGGCAGGCAAAGATCGTGCAATGTATTGAAGCTTATACTTAAAAAGGCGGAAATACATTTGAACTGAGAAGCATATGCCCCCTTTTCTCTTTCCACTACGGTTCCTGTTTTGGCACTTGATTCCTTCCCCTGCTTTTCCGTCAGGAGATAAGCTTGAGCAAGCCACCCCAGACTGGATTAAAAGCTCTTTGATAAAGCAGTATTGAGCTTGGCTCATAAAAAAAAAAAAAAAAACACTTTCTTGAATGAATATTGTGGCAGGCGGTGAGTGCGATTGTATCATTATATTTCATGGCTTGTGCAGATATAATGAAGCTAAGTGTGAAGTGTTTTGAACCCACTCATACTCTGTGTGGGTGTTTTTAAATACAATACGGATAACCGCTTATCACTTCTTAGCATAGGATTAGAGATCTTTAGATCTCTTGCATAGCCTTAAAGGTTAGAAAATATACAATAAATCACTCTCAAAAATGTTTCACTCTTTTGTCTATTTACATATTACATAGACGTATTGCTTCTACACATTTTAATTTGTAGTACTACACATAAGCTTGCACTTCATATATACATATATACCTTACGAAAAGGTACTGCAGGTACCATGATACATTGATGGACCTGCCATAGAAACCCTACTTACTCAATACTGGAGTCTAAGAGGGATTGAGAGTGTTGTTTACAAGGATCCAATATGTGGAGATTAAGAACAACGTGATGCTCAGTTCTGACTGAAACCTCTGAGGATCAGTCCGTTTTGTGGATCAATAGCACTCGATTGAAGCTGCTTATCATGTGTGTGTTTGTATTTATGTATGAGTTACTACAATATACCTGGTAGAATTAATGTCTTGAGTGTGAAATAATAAAGCCTTATCTTTTATTTTTTGTAGGGTTTTTATCAAAAACAGTGAACTCACTTTCATCTTGTTCCAAAACCATATGAATGCCTCTCTTCTGTAGAAAACATGAGAGTGAGTAAATGATGTTAGAATATTGAAAAACTCATTTTCTTTGAAATTTAAATAATTGTTAAACAAATCTATGTAACTTAACGAAAAAACAGTTTACAATCAAACCCACAAACCAAATCACCACTCAACTCAGATTTACTAAATTTAAGAAAATGCTCAAATGCTTACTGAAAAAACAACAGCAACAGTGTTTTGAAGCAAACTGTTACTTTGCAGTTGTTATTGAAACATCACAGGCAAGTGTTTACAGCCAAGATATGATAATAACTTTATTTAAATAGTGTTATTGTGCCAGGGGCTTTCTGGGGACTAAACTGGCCCACAAAAAGGATATCACCAAATTCCAGAAGCCCTTCTCTCCTGTCACAAACAATCACGGCACAACGTGTTGTGTAGCTCGCCCAAGGCGGCTGTCATGTGGTAAAACAGCTGACTATATATTTTTATAAGCTGTAAAGGGCTTTCCATCGTCAGATAAATATTTGAAGGTTACGTAAAAAGAAAATCATATGCTTTCTGTACAGATTTGTGCTTCTGTAGTTGTTTCAGTGTTTGTGTTCATTGCAGGCATGATCATTCTGGTCCTTAACGATTCTATTTATGACTATTCTGAGGACATGACAAACATAATGACTTGCAGTTACTTCAGTAAAACAGTTCAGTGGATCAAGAACCACTCCGTGAGGTTTAGTGAGTTAGTCGTTAGACTTATTCAGACTAATAACTAATGAGCAGACTGATTTATGAGTCTATTTGACCCGTTCATTTTAACAGAACTGCATGGCTCAGTAGCCTCGTGAAAATAATTGGTTTTGGTATTTACTTTTGTTTAAATGGAACAAGCAGATTTAGAAGCTGTTTTTGATCTCCTGCACTAGTCGGATGTGCATTACGAACGCCTTAAAAAAACGTATATATGAGAGTCTTGGCATTGCACTCTTGTTTCAAAGGCTTTGAAATTAGATTAAGAGTTCTATGTGATCTTTGGCCCTTTGTATGGATTATAGACCATGAACATTGAAAAAAAGCAATTGGAGAAATGTGATTATGAATCAAATGATCCTTTTTTCATGCCTTGATTGTAGAGTCGGAGCTGTGCTTTTGATCTATTTTCTGAATATTGAAAAAAATAAAAAGTATAAATGCGGGCCAGAGAATGTCTTTCTGCATTTTTGGATGAAATAAGGTGATTTCTAATCTTCAGATGTACCCTATGGCCTTGCGCTACAATTGCCAGTTTCAAAAGCAGGGGCATCTTTATAATAATTTTGCACAGTTTGAGTTTTCCGTTTATTAGCTCAATCGGAGGGCACATTCTTATTTCCTTGCTGCGGCCGTGGTCTGTCGCATTGCATTGAACTCCTTCTTTTCCTTTTCCTCATTCTTGTAAATGCAGTGCAAATCTTCTGCATATAAAGTTTATCTTTAAGAGGAAGCTATGCATGAACAGATAGCACTGCTTATTAAGTTGTGCTGACAGTGTGAACTGGAATGCATTTGTGTTTCGCAAGTGACATGATATTCTCTTTTTTTTTCATTCTTTTCTTTTTTTACCGTTATTTCCAAAGCAGCAAACTTTAATCTTGTGCATTGGTAATACATGTGCTTCGGTAATACCTTTTGTTTGTTTGTTTGTTTGTTTGTTTGTTTGTTTGTTTGTTTGTTTGAATGTGTGCGATGGCAAAGCTGAATTTTCGGCAGCCACTCTTTCAGTCTTCAGTCTTCAGAAAATTTCACATATTGAAAACAGTCTTTCAAAGGTAACCTGAATTTTTTTTTTGATAAAATGTGGTTAAAGTCAAATTAACTGCTTAATACATGTCAAAATATTACATAATGTCCATATCAACTTGACAATAAACAACAATATCAATAAAGTCATTTTAAAAAATCAGATATGGTACAGATGGCGCCTTAAAGATGAAGATTTTAAAAATAATATCTGCTTTCAAACATGTTGTCCAAACAGCTGTTTACACTTTTGGAGGGACTTTAACTTTGAAGTTCTTATACAGTAGATGTCTTTATATATATTTAATATATACTGTATAATATATATATATAAGCTATGCCGTGTTTGTTTTTGATAAGCTTGTCATTACCCCAAAGATCAGCATTAATAAGGTGCTGGTTGGCATATGCTTCTTTGTTTACTGTTTATCCTTATTTGAGGGCAGATTAAGGGCTAATAACGTTCGCCACATGCAGCAGGGAGATATACGTTCCTCATTAGCAACGATTAGCATTTCACTAACTCTTGCAAGGGGCCACACTTTGATGTTCTCCCCCTAGTCCAAATACTCTCTGAAATAATTGACTTTGCTCCTTGTGTCGTTTATCCAAAGCCTCATCCCGCTATCTCTCGGCTTTTCAATACTCTCCACTCAGATATTTATTTTTTTGCACTCTTGTTCTTGAGCTTGTTGATTGGTTAAGGAGATAGGACTAAGGAAAGAAGTGAAGGGTTAGCACAGAACACAAGCTTATGGTCCCCAAAGCTGATTAATTTCAAGCTAGGACGATTTCTGTCTCAGCGCCATTACTTTTCGCAGTGTTAAGGTATTAAGTGATTAGTGTACTGTCAGGTGTGTGTACTGTATGTGTGGTGTGAGGGACTGAATGGATAATGAAAGAGTATGTTTATAATGTAAATGTAAAAGTGTACTATTAATTTTTGTGATCAGGCTCACTCAAAATCTGATTTTCAACTGGTGGACAATATAACAGGCAGAATAAAACCCAATCATATATTAGGACCGAAATATCATTGGTTGTGGGCTCCTATTTAGAACACCCTAGCAATGCCCTAGCAACAACCCAGAACACCCTAGCAACTGCATAGACATGTGCTGACAAAGCAACCACCCACTATATCCTAGCATAATGGTGATGAGTTTTATACGTTTTTGTTAATGTGAAAATCAAGAGAATCACATCATTTTAAATGTGTGTCTCCAACAGTGGACAATAGCAGTGAGGTTGACTGGCTGCCAAGACACAATTTTTGCTGACAAAGTCACTAATAGTAACTTAATATGACTGCATTTGTTAGTTTTTCCGGAAAATGACGGCTTTAAACAGAAGTTATGTGCTCAGCATATGAGAATATTGTACAGGCATTGTGGTTTTTGTCTGACAATCGGACAATTATGGAGAACAAGTCAAACATATCAGCTGTAAGGGAAAGAAATGCAAAAAAGCAAGTAAACCAAATAACTTACAGCATTATTTACCATTATTATCCTTTTCTATGCCCTTCTAGGAAAGAACAACACCTTCTCTCTTCAGTAAACTGCTGGTATCTGGTTTTAAACCAAACTCGAAGAGAAAGCAGAGATCACGCCACACTTAACGACATTTACATCAACAATGTCATCGTTCGCCTGGCTCAGATCAGCGAGGACGTCATCCGGCTCTTCAAAAAGGTCTGCATCTTTGACACCCTTCTTTTCTCACATCTATTTAAATGCCATCATAATCTCATGTGCACTTTCAGCTAATAGAAGTCCCTGTGTTAATTCTTTCTTGCTTTGGGGGAAAATAAAGGTTTATCCATTTTTTGTCCCGCTCAGTAGTCTAATCAAATAAGTCATATGTATTGCATTGTGGGATTCAGTATTGTATCTATATTGCAACCGTGTATCACATGAAATACGTTCTGAGGAAACTATTTTGCAAATCGCAATTACGTTACATGCCAACATATAAGCAGTGCTATTACGTTGGTCCTTAACGTAATCTATGGCAGTGCTATTACGTTTGTCCTGAACATAATACATCCAAAGCAGGTTTCTTTTCACACGTATAGGAGCACAAAAACGTAATTTATTTACGTATGAACAAATCTACCGACGTAGAAATTTGTACGTATTACTATTTATGCATAAATCGTGGCATTAATGTTTTGACTCTATTGCATTCAACTGTCTTATCAATTAAGTTTATATTTATTAATATAATAGGCCTATGTTACTCATAAATATTAACATTTCGCTCTGTTCGTGCCTTCTGCAGCAAACTCGTTTCGGAGGATTAGCCTGCGTGGTTAAAAAGGAATACACTTTTAACCTTAAAAATACCTTGTTTAATCGTTTAATAATTTTGTAGTATTTAGTGTATTTACACAAAAAACATTTTATCCAATAAAACACAACATACTGATACATTCACAAAAGACATACATTTTATTAGCTTGATGTAATCCAAATCCTAGAATCCATACGTTGTTTGCAAGAAACAGATCCAAATTCAGCCTTTTATCCAGCGATCTTCAAACGTCAAATCTATCCCGCGCTGGTGATGAATTCAAATTCAAAAATTGCGCCTTCAAGAAGCGTTACGACATGTTTTACGGCCGTGATATTAAACGCTCATTGGCTCTCGCCTGCTTCGTCACAGATTGCGACATGCCGTGTTTCAGTCGGTGTAGTACATTTGAAATGGAGAAGCGCGCGCGCCTTCAGAGAGCGAACCGAAATCGGATTAAAATTTTCATAACGTTAATAACTTAAATTCTGATCTGTACCTCATACACAACTACAGTACTATAATACTGCCAGAGAGGACTGCGACTGCAACGCATCATCATGTGAACGACTTTTGGTAATGTTAACGTTACCGGTTTTGACATTTTTGCAATAAATAAAATATTGTGAAATGTATTTGTCTGTCTGTTATGTTTTTTTTCTTCATAATTGTGTTAGCCTACGTAGTTTTAAGTAATGGTTATGGTAGGTTTAGGGGTAGGAGCAGGATTAGTGGCACAAAATGTATTTTAATGATATTGTTAATGAAAAACGTACGTTTTCTATCTTTAAAAATAACGTATTAATACCTACGTATTAACAATGAGACCAGGCTGCTATATTAGGTTAGGGACCAACGTAATAGCACTGCTTACCAGGCTGCTATATTAGGTTAAGGACCAACGTAATAGCACTGCTTATATGTTGGCATGTAACGTAATTGCGATTTGCAAAATAGTTTCCTCAGAACGTATTTCATGTGATACAGGGTTGCTATATTGCTCTGTTGTAGACTGCATTGGTTTTTAATTAGATATGCAGTACCTTGATAACACTTTATTTCAATAGCCACTTTAGACATTCTACTAACTATGAGTAACTTTACAACTACATGTCAAATATCAGTCATTAGAGTATTAGCAGACTGTCCGCTAAAACTTTATTTTGATGCCCCCCCCCAATAGACATTCTACTGATTATAAGTAACTTTGCAAGTACATGTCAACTTATTCTACTAACCCTAAACTTTTACTAAGAGTATTACTCTAATGAGAGTTAGTTGACATATAGTTGCTAATTAATGAGAGTTAGTTGACATAACTTGCAAAGCTATACTTAAAGGGACTATATGGAACTTTTTCCCCAAAATAAACGTAACAATAGCCTTTTTATTTTACCATTTATGACTCAAACATCTCCTGTTGAGCATACTGACACCTTGTCCGCTCACAGTGGGTGCACCTATAAGCCTGTATCCTATTTTTCCTATTTTCTGTCGGGTCGGATTTTTCCCGCGCTGTCTGCGGATGTGACATCAAGCGCGTTCATGTTAAACGTTTCAGATCACTCTGCCACCACCGCTAGTCAGCAAGTAGCCTACACTCGCAAACTTATCTCAAACAATATATGTTTTTGACTGTTCTTACCTCTGTAAACATAATGTTGACCTCCTTGCAGGCAGCAGATGACTTGTGAAGTGTGCACGCACGTACGAGCGCTGCGAGCAGTGTTGCCAGGTCCGTATGCCTGCACTGTTTCCGCGGGTTGTTTGTGTAGTGCACGGGTTGACGCGATTGTTTTACTCACTGGAACATGACTGTTATCGGGGAAACACCCGGGAACGCTATATGACTATTTTTGGCCGTGATTGGGTTAGTTTTGATGAGCAATTGGGCTGGTTTTCTTGTGCAGACCTGGCAACCCTGGCTGCGAGAGCGAGCAGAAAGGAAGAGCAGTTCTGTTTTTTGGCCACAGGTGTCAGTCGCGAGTTTAAATTTCAGAAAAACACATATAGCCTCTTTAAAGTTAATATTTAAATGTTGGGTCTGTTGTCGCTGAAAATGTATTTTGTGGACTTTTAGGAGTGCACTAGTATATAGAAACTAAATAAACTAAATGCCACAAAACTCCAATTTTCTAAGTAGTGAAGTTTTTCTAGCAGAAGGTCTACTGGTAACAGAACTTTTCCAAACGTGGGAAATCGTAACACCCTCCGCTGCACCAAAATCATTATGTATTCTTTCACACACACAGGTGACTTTATACTGTACATTTGCGATCATTTTCTTGGCAGGCATTCTTCTAAGCACAGCAACGTCTACCTCCTACCGTCTTGCTTAGCTGCTGTAAATTTTAGGTTGTGGATTTTAAATGCCTGCATACGGTGTATACGGATGGTATGCGACAAAATGAATGGGCATGTCTAAATGCATGCTGTCTCACAGTGTGACTACTGCCTATTTATGCACATCCTCTCAGAGTAAAAGTCATACTGTGGTGAGGAGTGCCGCCACTGGCTGTATTCTCCGTGGTGTGACTTCTGGGCTATATGAGTTGGAACGATGTCAACACACAGCCTGGATTCCTGTGGTGAAATCCAAACACTACTACCGTGTTTACACCTGGCTGCTTTTCCTGTAGGTGAGGCCCTGTGCTTCCAGCCACCATTCATAGGAGAGTGGTTCAGTGAGGTGACTGTGAACCGATAAAACACACCGAGAGCACCTTGGGAAAGTGTTAATTGCCTGCAGTGAGTGTACTCAAGGTCACCTAAGATACCCTACTCTCCTTGAATATATGCTTGAATTATGCTGTGATGTGACAGGCTCCATTCAGTTGGATATATAAATAGAGTATACATCATCATATTTCATATTCAATTTGATTCTGATTCACAAGCTTTCAGTTCGATTCAGATTATAATTCAGTTTGATTCATTTGAGTTTTGATTTATTTGATTTATTTCAGTTACAATGCCCATTTTGCTTATTAAAAAAATAAATTCTCTCACAACTTATACTGTTAATAATACAGGGAACAATGAGCATAGTAAAAAACAAATATGATCACCATAAATTTGTAAACAATATCAACATAAAATGTATATGTCGAAATAAACTAAAGAAACCTTTAAATTGCATTTTTACTGAAAAAGTATTATATTTCAGCTCAAATTTCACTCAAATTTTGTATTTTTTTAAAAATTATTTTTAATTTAAAAATAATTATTTTTTAAATTATTAATTAAAAGGACTGGCTCAATAGAGTAATTTGTTCATGAATGGAACATCAGGTTGTGTTGTACAGTATGTTTTTGATTTCACCGAAATTAATAGATTTGAAAGAGTTAATCAGAAATTTTACACAGTCACGTTTATAACACTGTGGCAATAAATGTTCTGTGGTATTTCTGTTCAAATTTATCAATCACTTAGCTGAAGCTGATGAAACCGTTTCAAAACCAGAACGGACATTTTTCCTATTAACATTTTTGCATGTTGTTGAGGCTGTGTAGTTCATGGTAATATTATTCAATGACATTCTGCGACTAAGGACATTTTTGTTTACTTTTGGTACTGTTGTACAGTTGAATCACTCCTTGATGTCCAATGTAAAATATGGGTCCTGAGGTCTAGCAACATGAGTCTGCCATCTGGAATGATAATGAATAGCCTTCCTTACACCCTTAAGCTCTTATTTGAACATTTTCTTTATGTGTTTGGGACATTCAATAGCGGTTTGTAGACACTAACAGCAGTTTTGTCCATGCCAAAGGTTTCCAGCACACATTAAAAGGAGAAACCTAGACCTGAGGTCAGCGAACCCTTTCAATGGTGAGGATGTATGAGCAGCAGAGACAGCTGGGAAACATGTACTGTATCTTGACAGCATTTTTACGGTCTTACGCTAGCGTTACCAGTGTCAAGATACTGCAGTGTGTCAGTGGCTTTGGCTCTTTCATAATGATGCATCAGAGGTTCTCACTGAGAGCTCTTCCTATATATTCTATGCTCTTAATTTGATGTTTGCAATAATACTGTTTCTCAGTCACCATGGCCTGATTTGGCTCAACAAAAGCATGAATTTGCAATGGATTTTGTGGGAAAGATAAAGGGAACACCTCATTATCTAACAAGATATAGGGCCAGATTTATCAAACAGGGCAAATAAGCGTGAGAGCACAATCCCATAAAAGAGCCGATGGGAGTGGAAAGTTATGCGTGTGATCTACTGACGACACACAAATGAAAGAACACAGACACATCCGGATAATTTCCATAATGACCACGCAATCAAGAGCAGCACAAATTAGCGTCTGGTTTAAGACGTGCTTTTTTAGGGGCGGTAAATATGGGCACAAATACCAGTTAATTGACTAGTAAACCTTAGTAAATCACCTTGCATTATTCCTTTAAATACTTTCCTTAATACTTTTTGTGTCTGAAAGGGAAACTCCTACAAATGCATATGCAATAAAATCAGTCGCATCCACGCCTTTTCAGCGCTAATTTTTAACTGCGCGTCTTCAGTAAATCCTGACAGTAGTTTTTTAATGCCAAAAGAGGGTTTGCGCTGACACAAGCTGCTAGTAAATCTGTAATATCCTATCTTTGGTAATTTAAACTCTTTTTTTTCATTCCCATAAGCTAGGCATTTACCCGGAATATTAGAAAAATTATTTTTACATTTAGATGATATTTTCCGTCACTCATAAATCTTCTCATGTAAATAAAAACTTTGATAATAATTATAATATTTTTTTTAAAAAACACTAATAAAACATTCTTAATTGTAATCTTTATCAAATATTAAAATGAATATACATTTTTCAAACTGTATGTTTTTTGTGTTGTAATGCTTAAATTCACTTGTAGCAAATATTTTATTTTATTTTTATTTTTCAATTTACCTAGACAAATCATTGACCATATTTATTGTTTTTATGCAATAACATGAAATTACTAATTTTAAGTGTTTAATTTTAATATTGTACTTCCCTCTATTTCAATTTCTCATCAAATTCTTTAAAAATACTCCAAGCTGATCTATCCATATATTTTTTTTCTTTACTCTACTTTACAGTATATCAACAATTATCTAATTAAAAAAAATGTTAAGTTGAATATTCATAAAACATAACTGAGAGCTCAAATAAGTCTCCTGGTCAGTGAAAGAGCAACCTCTGGGGAACATTATTTTTAGCAGTTTCACCTGTTGTTGTTGGTTGTGTGTTTATGATTTGCTTGATGACTTATTTTATTCAGCCATTTCATCTCTTTCATCAGATGCTGTGCAATGTTGAGTCTACATGTCACCTAAAGACAAAATCGATGTATATGCATGCTTATCCCATTAGTGTGGATGACTAGATTTGTAAATTGGTTGCAGGGATAAATGTGTATGTACACATTCATGTGTAGAGAGAGATTATTTTGGATCCCTAAGCACAGGCCTGACTATACTCATGCTGTAGCCTTTATCGATCGCTGAGAATTACGGTCCATTATGCTTTACGAACATAAAAGGGTTTCAGAGGACTACTGGCGTAATTCATTCAAGTAGACTGGGATCACTCGCTATGTGCATTTTCAAATATGACAGCTGCATCAAAATGTTACACAATGTTATTTGTTCAGGACAGATCATTCCAATAGTGTTATTTATATACTATTCATTAATCTTTTGACTTGACGTTTATTTTTATGTTTGTTTTTTTGTTTTGTTTTAGACATTTTGGTATGTGTTTTTGTTTGTTTTTAGCCATTTTATATTTCTGTTGAGCTTTTTATTTCAAATTTAGTAACTTTAAAACTTCAGGTAGTTGCCAAGGTAACATTTTTCTAAACTTTTTTTTTTAATTTAAGTATCTAATATTTATATATTATTTTATTCCAGCTTTATTTCAATTACTGAAAATAATTTTTAATATTTTGTATTAATTAACAGTAACTACACTGCTCTTGGACAGTTTATCTTGAACGGGTGTTTTACGCACTATTTGATAACATTTTTATGTTTTGTTTTCTTTAAGTACCGTGCATTTTGTGATCTGAATTTTTTGAGGAAGCACTTTTAGTTATGAAAAAAAGTGTGCTTGCAGTGAACAATTTCCAGCTTCCCTGGAGTTCTTGCCCTCTTGTTTCTGCCAGATTGTCTCACTTACTTTAGAGTAAATGCAGTATATTCTCTCTATTTCGACTACAGGTGTGTGTTTGTGTGTGTGTGCATGTGAGCAGAAGCTCACTTAGCTGTGTGGGAGGAGGTACAAACTGTTTTCTTCCCCACCTAGAGTTGTCTTCTTTCCCGTTAACTTGTTTATAGCATTATTGAATTATTATTTTACCACAGGAATGCATACGCAATTTTCAGTGTCACAGTCTTCATGTGTCTGAATCAGCCTGGCCCTGTCTGAACCACCATTTACAAAACACCAAGGAAACAATGTTGCAAAGCATTAAATCAAATGAGTGATCATTTAAAAACATGAGCCTTTTTAGCATTTTGCGGCAATATAGTGCGGTCACCATACAGTGAGTAACATAAAGCCACTATAGCCTGATGCTGTTATTAGCTGCTATTAGCTTACTGCATACTACGCAGTGTGTAGGATATAGTATGCAGAATGCTTTATTTACTAAGTTAGTAGTAGGTATTTCATCAGAATTTCCAATGCATAAATTCTTACAGCTGGTAGTATATTGTATAGCAGAAATAATATTAGAGAGTAGCATAAAAAGTATGCTATTCTGCACACATTCAAGCATAACCATAGAAAAATGTGAAATAATAAAATACTCTTTCATTATGACTTTCTGCTATGTGTTTGTGACTCTTGGCAGCTTAAAAAAAATAGAGCTGGTATTTGTGCCACATAAACCGAACTAGTCTATAAAAATGGGAAAACATCTTTAATATGACACCATCATAAAACTTGCAAGTTTTTAATGGAACTGAGCTGAATGAATAACTTTTTGTTGTTGTTTTAAAATCAGTTGAGTTTGACTAATTTGTGACCCATTTTGTATTTGCAGAGTAAAGATATTGGCATTCAGATGCACGAGGAGCTGGTGAAAGTGACGAACGAGCTGTACACTGTGAGTATAATGTCTCTCAATCTCTCTCCCTTTATTTTTCCTTCTCTCTATTTTTCTCGCTCTCCCTCTGAATGGAGGTCTCACCCGCTGTGTCCTGCCATGCACCATGGAAACGCTGACTCTCCGGCCAAGAACAAAAACAGTTTGGCAGTGCGACAGTTTGAAGAAGAAAGAAACTGTTGCTTCACATAGTTTTCTATTAAAGGATGGGAAACTGAATCAAGGGATTTTTTAGTGAATAATGAAAGTGGTACTATTTGTGATTGTGATAGTCATGGGAAAAATAGTTGATTGATAGAGACGCCTGTTCCACGCCTTTTTAAGCTTTATAGTAGTCACTTCTTCAAACGCTTCCACATTGCATTTTAATTTGCTTCAGAATCTGGGTCATTAGGATGTGAAATCCTTCTTTGATTCCATTGCTTTAGTTTTTTTTTACATCAAGAGTTTCACATCAACCAAAATGCATGCTCTTTCTTTATTTCATTCTGGATGAAACCCAAGTAACCTCTGCAGAGGAGCAGGCTGAGATTAATATTGTCACCCATGACAAGACATCGCTCGACCTGTTCCAGATGTCCTTTTTGCATCTTTATGCAGGAGGCATAGTAATATGTCTCCCCTGTATCCCTGAATGGAACTAGCTACAGTATAGCTCATATGGTCATTCTCCTGTTGTCTCATCTCTTGACTGCGGCAATTCATCACAGTGTCAAACAAGTCTATATGAATGGACTCCACCTACTATAAAAGATTTAACCATTCTGAAGCCATTCTTAAAATACTTAGGAGCACAAACATAATACTTATGAAGCAGGGAGACACTGGTTCTTCCTTTAAAATGTTGAAACGTACTAATATGTGGTTTGGGATCTGCTGCTCTGACGCTGATGTGTTTCAAGGTCAATGGCAGGGATGTAATGTAACGCTGGAGAAGACATGGGAGAGGATCATTATCCTTTCCCTGCCACTCTGCTCTTTCCTCTCTTTTCCTCAAATAAAGCCTTGTCAGAATACAGAATCCCTGCAGAAAGATCTAAATTATTATGTGCATCATTTTGGCCACAAAATATTTAGTATGTACATTTTCTACTAAGTAGGCACAGAAATGTGGGCTTTTAACTGTATTATTAGATTATAGCCTGTGTGCAATTAGCCTGTGTGAGTTATGTGTTCTGAATATATATATATATATATATATATATATATATATATATATATATATATATATATATATATATATATATATATATATATATAGATGCTGCAGGCTGATATCACATCATTCTCTATAGGGCACAGCTGATTGGTTCCTGCTGTATCAGTAGCCAATGAGCTCGCTGCTCAACCTTACTGGTCAGCATTTTCTGTAGCAGTTGCAGCGCGATTTCAGAAACCCTCCACCTTCCCCAGCTCCACCTGTATAAATCTGCTACGGGTAATTCATGTATGCTAGTTTGTACAGCAGCAGCAGTGTGTGTATTGGCAGTAGCAAGTTTCGTACTTGCTCTGCAGCAGTAGTAGCCTAAAAGATCTATTCCACCAAGACCAAACATATCAACATGCCAAACACTCTGAGAGTTGTTATGACAGAAATATAATTTATACTACAGGGCTGTTGAAGCTTGGTTTCTAATTGGTTGATGTACATTCTTAGGTGTGCGATTAATTTTTCAGGAAATGCACAGCAAAAGTAGTTCCAGTCACGTCTTGACCGCATTACAGTTTCATATCCCATTGCAAAATTATTTCAGCCATTTCAAAGGGCCTTCACAGCAATCAAACCAACACCAACAAAGACAGTGACCAAAGAATTAAATATAACGAACAATAACTTTTTAAAATACAATTTGACCATATATAATTTTATTTTGTATTTAATATTATAATATCAATAACACTTTCAGGCTATTGTAATAAACACACATTTTCTGTAAATTCAGAATATTTTATTTTAAATATATTAACTTTTTTATATTCTAATATATATTAAACTTATTATATACTCTTTAAATGTCTGTGTCTATGGGATTTAAATTCCCTTAGGTTGACCACTAACTTAAATTATTCAGTAGACTGAGTATTATGCTAAACAGTGTTATGAATAATAATAAATAATAAAATTTCCAGACTTTGCAAACCTCTACATTAAATTTGCTTGATAGGGCATGGCTTGCTTATGATCAACTGTTCTTGATATACTGTTTGAGCGAGTCTGCACTAGACGCTTTAAGGATTGATCCTTCTGCCTCTCTTCTGTGGTTTGAGTTATGTGTTCTGAATGTAGACTAATAAATATGAATGTAAAGCTTCTACAGTCCCAATGTGAAATGTCTGCATTAGTTTTGCAGTGTGTTTGTGTATTAGGGTGATCAGTGGTTTTTCTCGGGCATTAAATACGCAATTTCTATGCATTCTGTCAATCAGACTGAATTCCAAAATTATGCATTTACTATTTATCTGAGAAGCTTAACGTTAAAGTATTGTTTGCTGCTTTTGTATTTTAAAGTACTGTGAATTTTTCACATTTGATGGAACGTATGTATTTTCAGCAGCTTTTGCCAGGGAACAGGCCTACAATAAATGAGAGCTGAAGTACATCGAAATATAGGTTGTGTATTGTATTTGAGAACAGCAATTCTTTTGCCTAAATGATGGCATAACAGCTCATTATAAATTCTGTAGCTTTAAGGAAATTAGTCTATAGTGCAGTGCCCTTGCACAACTGCACTTGAAGCCCTATTAAACATGCATCTATGCATAAGAATTTAACTGTTGACTTTGGGAGCCCCTCCCCAAAGACATAGACATGTGACTTCATTTCATGTGAAAGACAAGTTGGAATTGCAGGCCTTCAAATCCCATGATGTAATAGGACATTGATTGTTTCTCTTACATTTTTAGCAAGGTTGCAGCTCTTTCCTCTGTTATGATGTGGTACAAAGAGAAATCACAATATGTTGATTGCAGAAACTGAAGTCCTGCCTTTCCTTCCTATTCTGTTACATTCTGAACGAGTTGTCATTCATTCTTATGCATCAGGGTCTTAAAGGCATCAGCCTGCACACAGTGAGGACCATCGATCTGAAATGATGAATGAGTCACCTCTGCCCATTTAGCCAGTTTGAACCTCATTCTCCTCGTCGATCACAAGGTCTTACAAAAGACAGTCTGTCTTTGACCAGTTGACAGGGAAACAGTTTACTTGGAATTTCTCAATTTTCAGCAGTGTTTCCGAGGTTGAAATGGTAGCAGTAGGGTGTGTACCACTGTAAAAAAAAAAAAAAAAAGCATGTAGACGTGCTCCAGGCAGTTTGTGTGGAAATGGAAGTTGTATATAAATCATTGCATGTTAGTTTAAGGTCTCTGGCTAAAGCTCAGATGCTGAGCTAATGCGGCTTAGCAAAGGATGAGACTATCCTTGCACAGCTCTTGGACAAGCCTAAGTGGCCTAAAAACCTCAAGGCAATGGTGCTAGATGTGAGAATAAATATTTGTTCAGTTTTTCAACTTAAGAATGGTGAGAATGCACTTCATGTGGTAACAGCTAAAATATATGACTTTTTAGAGATCAGTTTCATTGGTGCTAAAATTATTTTATTTTATTAAAAATTGCAATATATATACACAGCAACCATATTTAGTTTGTTGTAACCATGGGGAGGAGTGATCCATGAGGTTACTATGATCTTATTACAAAATACCTCAGTTAAATTGTGGTTATTTTGCAAGAACTGCTACAAATTTGCATCAGGGCTGTACCAGAACAGAATTTGCAATCATATTAAGAGTCATTTGTATGAAACGTTTTAGATTGTATTGAAATATTTTCCAAAATCATAACAACAGGATAGTGTGTACATCAGAATTACACGTGTTTAAATATATAGCGTTGCTCTTTAAAGCTTAGGTCATCTCACACATCAACATGCCTGTAAATACAATTTTGATGCTGGAGGATTGCCAGTCACGTCCATCAAACCTGCTTGTAAACATGTTCCTTTGCTGTGTTCTCTTTGAGGGGTATGGGCTGATGGGTGACAGCTTTGAGAGGAGCGGAGTGCTAACCTAGATTTTTTCCTGCACTGGAGTACATTGATCCTGTCAAATTTACTCACTAGCGTAGTATTTTTATTCACGATTTGCAGTTTCAAGAATGTCACTGTGAGTGTTGAGGTGTTACTGAGTTTGTTAAAGGGGTTTTGGCCTGTTTTGTGTCATTTTTATTTTTTTAATTCTGATGGATCAGTTCTAAGCTATATTATTTGGACACAATGGTATATCCATGCTGATATCGGCAAGGTTTGTATGTAATATTTTACACTAGCGTATGTGTTATTTTACACAACATGCATGCTACAGCTTCTAGCACCAGATATTGCAATGTTCAATGTACAACCACATGTGAAACGGCAGAGTACACGTCTAAAAATCGGTTAGCTTGAAGACATTTCACACATCTGTGCATGTTTACTAGACCCTGTTTAAGAGGCTGGTGATGTGTCCTGGGGCCAGACACAGCTAGCACTTCTCTGAGGAACATCCTTTGCATCCTCTTCCTAATGAGCTTAAGGAAACAGCTTTTCCCATCAGGGAATACTAGGGACATTGGACCTGGATACTGAGTAATGGTTAATGACTGGAACATGTTATATTAGATCGAAGATCAAGGCTAATGGTGTAGGTGTATTGAATTTAGAACATTTTTCATGGCTTCACCATGGTCTGCATGTGTATGTCTACCTTTTGAATTATCTGTGACTTAAATAGTCACAATTACAATCATTTATTTTTTGACCGTAAAGACATTTACTAAAAGAAACATATCACGGTTTAGACAAAAACATTTCAGAGCACAACATTTAAATATTGATAATAATATGAAATGTGTTTTGAGCACCAAATCAGCATATAAAATGATTTCTGAAGGATCATGTGACACTGAAGACTAAGTAATTATGCTGAAAATTTAGCTTTGCCATCACAGGAACAAGTTACATTTTTAAAATACAGTATATAGAAATAGAAAACATTTATTTTAAATTGTGATAGATTTTCACAATATTACTGTTCTCTTACGAGAGTATCTCTCGTACTGCGTAATATCTTACGCTATGGGGAAAACTCTTTTCCACGAGATATTGAAGCCAAAAATTATCCTTAATTTTTTATTAATGTAAAACGCTTTGCGGCAGCAAGCAGACATAGGCGAGACAGCTCGCGCCCCTATTGGCTGCCCTGCGGCAACAGCAGCAGCCTATCGAGAGAGGCTCTGCGTGACGTCACGACGAATGGGGGCCTTTCGCGCCCATATCGTCACGTCCCGCCAGAAAGGGCGTGGTCTCGCCCTAGAGGCTCGATAGCTGCTCTTACGTTGATTTTCATCTCTTCAGCGAAGCCTCCCGCATCGCTGGATCCAGAGTGAGAAGCCGCGCCGTCGACCTGTAGCCTTTCAGCGGGACGTGCCATCGAGCCTGGAGTCGCTGGCCTCGCCGCCTTCAGCCGCCGTACTTGCTGCGCTTTCCGGCGTACATATCCTTTCCTCTGCTTAGAGTGTGTGTGATTGCATTATCTGCCTTTTTTCCCACCCCTCTAAAAGAGCGGCGTCTTTTTAAAGATGCCTTCCTGTGGTTCGAGCCCCACTCAGCGATGAGGACCGCCATGTCATCTGCGTGTCCTGCCTGGGTGAGGATCACGTGGCCATCGCGCTCGCTGACGGCGGATGCCATCATTGTGAACGCTTGCCTATGGTGACTCTGCGGACTCGCCTAGCTTTGTTCTCCGAGCCCGCATCCCAGCCCGCCGTGATGCCGCGCCGCAAGAAGCGCCGCGCCCAGCGCGCGCCCGAGCTATCTCCAGCCCGCCAGAGCTCGCCGGTTCGCCCGCCGGCTTCGCTCGAGTCGCTCCCGGACGGACAGCGGCCGCCGTATACGCCGTCGAGTTGGACGACAACACTGAGGCACGTTCTCTTTTGGCTTCGGATAGCGAGGATCGGGCGAGCTCCGTGGACCTCCCCTCCGCTAACGTTTCCCGCCAACCCTCTGGGAAGAGAGCCGGCATTGAGGTTGAGCTGATGCGTCTGCTCACCCAGGCCGTGGAAAGCATCGGCCTCGATTGGGAGGCGCCCACGCTGCCGCTGCGCAACAGGCTGGGCGGACGCTTTCTCGGGAAAGACAAAGCTTCGTCACAGTCGAGACACGCGCCCTTCCTCCCTGGACGGTGAGAGACATTCGTGGCTAACGCTATCCGAGATGACGGAAGCTGAGCGCTCCGTGTTCCTCGACGCACCGCGCTCTCGCTCTGCTGGACGCCGCCCCTCTCAGCGCGGGCCCCGGCCGAGGATTGAGATAAAGCCCGAGGTCTCAAGGCCTTCCTAGTCTCTCTAGGAAAGCGACGGTGTTCAGTTCCCGCTGCGGCCGGAATTTCACCAAAACTTCTCGCTCGTTCAGTTCCAAGCAATGTGACTGTTCCAGTGTATTTCGCAGTGAGCAAGCTGGTTCCACAGCCCGCTTTCCTGCGCACAAAGGCCGTCGTTTCGGCTACTCAGCAGCGCCGCCAGGCCCGAGATCAGACACCGCGCTCTCGCTCTGCTGGACGCCGCCCCCCTCAGCGCGGGCCCCGGCCGAGGATTGAGGTAAAGCCCGAGGTCTCAAGGCCTTCCTAGTCTCTCTAGGAAAGTGACTGTGTTCAGATCCCGCTGCGGCCGGATTTCCACCAAAACTTCTCGCTCGTTCAGTTCCATGCTTTGTGACTGTCCCAGTGTATTTCGCAGCGAAGCAGCCGGTGTCTCAGCCCGCTTGCCTGCGCACAAAAGTCGTTTCTATGGCTACCCAGATAAATCCAATAAAGAGTGTATTTTCTGGTGTTCCGGCTACAGCCGATGGTGTTATGAGTGTTGTAAGAATGCCCACGCCCCAGTGCCCATTCCCACACCCAGACACAGCCCGCCACGGTGCAGGGCTAGCACACATAAAATCGACTCAGGTCGATTGTGCAGACTATGTAGTGAACGCGCCCATACAATGCCCGCTTACACTACACACTGCGTGTCCCTTGGTTTCTGTAAAAACGAAACCAACACACATTCAGTCGGCTCCGGCCGAAAGTGTTCTCAGTGCAGTAAATGTGCCCGCTGTCCCGCGCCCGTATCCTCTCACTGACACGCCGAATCCCACGAGATTCACCCCCGCTCGCTTCCTCTGCGCAACCCGTCATAGAGAAGCTGAGCGCGGCCAGGCTGCCCGCTGTAATCAGCGCGCGCCTTGCACGCTGTAAACACAGCAGCGTTGATTCAGTCAGCGCGAGCTGACAGTGTTCTCAGTAGAGTTAATGTGCCCGCAGTCTCGCGCCCACATTCTGGCACACACGCGGACCTGCACAACCTGTCACAGAGAAGCTGAGCGCGGCCAGGCTGCCAGCTGTGATCAGCGCGCGCCTCGCACGCTGTAAACACAGCATTGATTCAGTCGGGGCGAGCTGAAAGTATTCTCAGTGTAGTAAATGTGCCCACATTCTCTAACACACGCCGAATCCCACGGGATTCGCCCCGCTCGCTTTCTCTGCGCGTCCCGCCATAGAGAAGCTGAGCGCGGCCAGGCTGCCCGCTGTGATCAGAATGCTTACGGCCAGGAAAATCCTCGCGCAAGTGCGCCAAGGAGACTGGTTCATGTCAATAGATCTGAAAGACGCCTATTTTCAAATACAAATAGCGTCCCATCACAGGCGATTCTTGAGATTCGCCTTCGAGGGCCAGGCATATCAATACACAGTCCTGCCGTTCGGCCTGTCCCTAGCACCCCGTACGTTCACGAAGTGCATGGACGCGGCACTCGCCCCCCTGAGACTTCGGGGCATGCGAGTTTTGAACTACTTGGACGATTGGCTGATTCTAGCTCGTTCACGAACGGAGCTCATAGAACACAGGGCCGCATTACTCGAGCACCTCGAGGAGCTGGGCCTTGCAGTCAATTGTGCGAAAAGCTCACTGCTCCCCAGTCGGAGAATTTCCTTTCTGGGAACAGTGTTGGACTCGCTATCCATGACGGCACGCCTGTCACCGGAGCGCGGATTGAATATTCAGCACGTCGCGAAATCCTTCCGCCACGGTTCTATAGTCCCGCTTAGAAGGTTTCAGAAAATGCTGGGTCTGATGGCCTCAGCAGCCTCCGTACTCCAGTTGGGCCTGCTCTGCATGCGCCCACTGCAGCTATGGCTAAAAGCACGAGTTCCCCCCAGGGCGTGGACCGCAGGTCTATTTCGCCTCAGGGTCGACCTTCAGTGCATTTCGGCTCAGAAACCATGGAAAGTAACCGACTGGTATCAGTCAGGTGTGAGTCTGGGGATCCCCTCGAGTGTGAGGGTGGTGTCTACGGACGCCTCCACATCGGGGTGGGGAGCGCTGCTCGAGGGCAGACCGCTAGCTGGCCTATGGTCAGTACGGGAGAAGCTCCTTCACAAAAACTGCTTGGAATTAATAGCAGTCGACAAAGCGCTACGGCGCTTCTGTCCCCAGATAAAAGGCCACCACGTATTGGTCCGGTCGGACAACATGTCAGTGGTGGCGTACATAAATCGCCAGGGCGGCGTCAGGTCCCGAAACCTTTACAGGCTGACGGAGCGCCTCCTGGTCTGGGCGCAGCACAACCTGCTCTCGCTGAGAGCGGCGCATGTGCCTGGTCACCTAAATGTGGGACCAGACAGGCTGTCCAGAAACAACGTCCCAGCAGGAGAATGGTCTCTGCACCCGCAGACTATCCAGCTGCTGTGGGAAACGTTTGGCAAAGCGCAGGTGGACCTGTTCGCGTCCCAAGAAAACGCTCACTGCCCGAGATTCTTCTCGAAAAGCCGGGACGCGCTGGCCCATGTTTGGCCCTGCCGCCCCCAATATGCTTTTCCCCCTGTCTCACTCCTGCCTCAGGTGTTGGAGCGAATCAGGAGGGAGGGATGCCCAGTGCTACTCATAGCTCCGCTCTGGACAAACCAGTCGTGGTTCCCTGTCCTGATGCAGCTGACCAGCGCTGCCCCATGGCCTTTACCGTTGAGGAGAGACCTCCTCTCTCAGGCGGAAGGCTCGATTTGGCATCCTCGCCCGGATTTGTGGTCCCTGCACGCATGGGCCATCAACGGGTACCCGCTGACCTCCCAGAGGGATTGTTAAACACGATCGCGCAGGCTAGAGCCCCGTCTACCAGACGGCTCTACTCCTCGAAGTGGTCTGTGTTCTCTGCTTGGTGTCAAGCGCAGGGCTTTTCACCTGTAGACTGCGGGGTTACGGAAGTGCTTTCCTTCCTTCAGGAGCTACTGGATAAGGGCAGGTCCCCTTCCACGCTCAAAGTATACGTGGCGGCCATAGCAACGTTTGCAAAACCGGTGTCTGGCCAGTCACTAGGAAAGAACGACTTAGTCGTGCGTTTCCTTAGAGGAGCTCGGAGGCTAAACCCTCCCAGGCCCCCTTCAGTCCCGACATGGGACCTTTCCACGGTCTTGGAGGCCATGAAAGGTGCCCCATTCGAGCCAATCCAGTCGTCAGACATGAAACACTTGTCTTTCAAGACACATTTCTTATGGCTCTCGCTTCAGTGAAGTGCGTAGGGGACTTGCAAGCGCTTTCAGTGAGCGCGTCATGCATGGAGTTTGGACCTAATGACTCAAAGGTCATACTCAAACCGAAGCACGGCTACGTGCCAAAATCCCTCAACACACCGTTCAGGGCCCAGGTGATTTCCCTGTCTGCCCTTCCGGTTCTCAATGAGGAGAAGGACGCGAGTCTCCTTTGCCCTGTCAGGGCACTAAGGGCTTATGTGTCCCGCTCGTCTGGTTTCAGACAGACTGAGCAGCTTTTCGTTTCGTTTGGCGGCCGTGCTAAGGGACTTGCCGCTTCGAAACAGAGCCTATCCAGATGGATAGTCGGTGCCATAGCGCTGGCTTACACTTCTAAGGGCCTACAGTGCCCTTTGGGTGTTAGAGCGCACTCCACAAGAGGCATGGCCTCCTCGTGGGCATGGTCTAGCGGGGTTACCCTGCAAGATATTTGTATGGCCGCGGGCTGGGCCTCGCCGTCTACATTTATAAAATACTATAACCTGGAGGTTCCCGCCTTACAAGCTAAGCTTTTGGCGGTATAAAATTCAGTGCTATCTGCCCGCTGTGCGGCTCGGATACTGAGTTTGACCTGCGTATTGCTCACTGACCGGTACAGCAGCTCATTAAAAATGTTGACACACATGTGGCCACCCAGTTCAGGCTGAATGTTCACCCTGACGGTATGCTCTATTTGTCACATGATTAGCTCCTTTCGGATGCTATTTTACAGGGAATGATGCTTCTAGCCTCTCTTCCCTCACTCTCTGTGAGTTTATGGTGATTATGCACTATATGCGCCCCCGGCTTCGGCCCCTGGGACTTTGGTGTTGGATCCCTACCAGCACGGCGTGTTGTATTGTGTTCCCCATAGCGTAAGATATTACGCAGTACGAGAGATACTCTCGTAAGAGAACGTACTCGGTTACTAACGTAACCTCGGTTCTCTCTAGAGAGGGAACGAGTACTGCGTATCTTGCAGTGCTTGGAATACGCTCTGGTTCGCTTCGGCGATGAAAACCAACGTAAGAGCAGCTATCGAGCCTATTTCTAGGGCGAGACCACGCCCTTTCTGGCGGGACGTGATATGGGCGCGAAAGGCCCCCATTCGTCGTGACGTCACGCAGAGCCTCTCTCGATAGGCTGCTGCTGTTGCCGCAGGGCAGCCAATAGGCGCGCGAGCTGTCTCGCCTATGTCTGCTTGCTGCCGCAAAGCGTTTTACATTAATAAAAAATTAAGGATAATTTTTGGCTTCAATATCTCGTGGAAAAGAGTTTTCCCCATAGCGTAAGATATTACGCAGTACTCGTTCCCTCTCTAGAGAGAACCGAGGTTACGTTAGTAACCGAGTACGTTTTACTGTATTTTTGTTCAAATAAATGCAGCCTTTGATGACCAAACGAGATCTTAATCATAAAACAAAATCATAAAAAAACAACCAAGCCTTTGAATGGTAGTGTGTCATATTACTGAAAGAGAATGTTAATTTTTTCATGTTAAAATATTTTCTTCTATCCCAGTTTAATGTTAAGTAATAGGAGGGTAAATATTTAGTCTGATGTTGTTTGATTATTTATTGTTTTTTGGTCAAATCTTGTTTAATTTTTGTTCATTATTGATTATATTACACCATAAATCGTATGTTTTGGTAATAAATGGTTGGGCATCATTATAGTAATTGTAATCCGTTATTGAAATCAGTAAATTATACATTGAATTACAATTTTTAGATAGCTAGCTACACTCATAATAAGTAAGTAATTTGCAGGTTGACATGCTCCACGGAAGAAAGTAAGTAAAATTGTATTTATATAGCACTTTTAATGCAACAAAGCACAAAGTGTAAACACGGTGACTCTGTTGTGCTTTTAAAGCATTATTTGTTTGAGGGGTTTTACAACTTCTGGCTTAACCAATACATTTTGAGACAATATACTGTTTCATATTGTAGTAGCACTGACACATTTAATCTTTAAATCACAGAGGAAACAGCACTAAAAGCATGCATAGTGCCATCGTGCGGACGCACTTGATGACCTCCTGAAATGAGCTGATGATCTGTGCGTGTAAAGTTAGAGTGAAATAGCTGAGTGCATGTACATTAATGTCAGGGAGGGTCGCAGCAGATGAGCAGTCTGTGGACGCCTGCAGGCTGGCTGATTTAATAAGCATTTTATTGAAAACATCGTCTGACATGCATCTGCCGGCTATAAGGAGAGGAATAAAGCAGGGTAATGGTGCAGAGAACACCCCCCCCCCCCCCCTCTATTGTTTGAGCAGAGAGGATAATGGGGTTGAATAGCAGACTGGGTCACACCAATCAGACATGAGGTAAAATATTTGGCATTGTTGCGAACACCTCTGTCATACACAGGGCCGGTGTACTGACGAAACATGCTGCCTATCAGATTGTGCTATCAAAAATATATTTACATTGTTTTAAAGCTACACTGTGTAACTTTTTTAGTTTATTCTTAGCTAAAAACACTTAGTTCTTTCAAAAATATATGTGCTCATTAATGTATATTTACTTCGTTCAAGTAATAAAGTATTCTCGTGAGTGTATAATATGCCATTGAAAATACATACGGGTAAGGGGTTCTAATGTCGGTCGCCATGTTGCCCCTCCATCTTGAAAGTACATTAGCCAAAGAGAGACATACCCGCTAATTCAAGCTTCGCCTTTTGCGTTTTAACACGCGTGGGTTAGCACTCGAACTGCCGAACACTCGAACTGGAAGCCATGTTAATCTTGGACTACATTGGCCACCGTAGGAGTTAAAACGAAATCGGAATTGAGAGGAACAGAAACTAATATTCACCGGATGGTCATATACCTTTTCACCGCTAGATGGGGGTAAAAATCACACAGTGTAGCTTTAAGGGTAGGTTTGGTTAATGGGCGCTAAAAATATTATGCTGGTAGCACAAATCGTCAGAACAGCGGCTTATGGCAAATCACCGCCAAAACACCCCACTTCACACACACAATTAAACACGATCTTCGAGATGCATGTGAAAGACTGAAGATTTAGTTTATTAATAAACCTCCTTTCTACAATGTAAAAAGAATACACATGCAACCACTAGTACTACAGTTGCAAATGCAAATGTTATAAAAATTATATTTTATAATAAGTACATATGCAGGCCTGGAGTGGACATCGGAAGATTCCGGAGAATTCCCATTGGACCGCTGATAAATAGGGCTGGCAGCAGTACCACTTTTACATAAGACAGTTTCACACAGGACCCTAGACTGCACGAGACTCTGAAACCACAAGTCTCAAGTTCATTTTCAATTAAAAAACACATGGAAAGTGGCAAATCGGTGGTAGTTTTAGTAGCGGCGAAGCTAGGGTGTGCAAGAGGTGGTCGTAGATCCGAAATCCCATTATTTGCGCATGCACAGCTCTTCTTAGCGGTTATAAATATTATAAAAGTATATGTATAAAAATATTATGCACACAATTTGATTTCTCCCCCGCTTTTTCACATGCATAAGCCTACATTTCAGAAGCGTGTCTGGCTTTAAAATCATTACTAGGCACTAGGTAGAATGAAGGAAAGTTCATTTAGATTCAGAATAACTAAGGAGGCGATAACTTGTTGATGTAAGTTAAATAATTCCAAACAAATGTCCAAAAAATGAAGGATACTGTAAATAAAAAGAGCTCAGAGCTCAAAAAAATAAACAGAGCTCATACAGGGAGCTCTGTAGTCGGAGTCAGCAAAATGTGCGGTTTTGTTTGAATCAGCTTTGTGTTTCATACACATTTCCTTCAGAATCTCATTGTCTTTAGATCGCCCCCTCCTTCAGCCCCTGTCATCCCGGGGTTGAGTGGAAGGCTTGGACTCGTGGTGGAAAGAGGGAGGATTATGGCTGGTATTTCTGCCAAGTCCATACTGTGCATATTCATGAGCTGGCTTGTTCTGTAGAGCTGACGGGAATACATCTGATCCTCCTCAACTGAGAACTGCACAGCTTCCCTGGAATGAATCTAGTCTGGAGATCATTTCAAGACAGGCTCAGAATTGAGTTGTTTTGTATCACCATAGAGAAATATAATATGTATATAGTATAATATATTTTTTCGATGTTAGTTACTTTCTTCTATCTCAGTTTAGTGTTCAGAGATGATATTAAAGGATTAGTTCATCCCAAAATGAGAATTCTGTCATTTACTCACCTTCATGTTGTTCAAACCTGTATGACTTTCCTTGTTCTATGGAGCACGATATTTTGCAGTCTGCACTTTTCTGTATAATTATTAAGTAAATGGTAAAGTAAAAAAAGACACTATACACAAGTCTCTTATGCTCACTAAAGCTGCATTTATCGGATTAAAAATACATTAAAACAGTAATACTGAATTTTTTCTATATTGTAAAATTGTATTTATTCTTTTGATAGCAACTCTGAATTTTCAGCATCATTACTCCAGTCTTCAGTGTCACATGATCCTTCAGAAATCATTCTAATATACTGATTTGGTGCTCAAGAAACAATTATTTTTATGCTGAAAACAGTTTCGCTGCCTAATAGTTTTGTAGAAAACGTTTTTCAGGATTATTTGATGAATAAAAATTTGTTTAAAATGAAAATAATTTGTAGCATTATAAATGTCTCTACTGTCACTTTTGAACAATTGAAGGCACCCTGCTGAATAAATAGTATCAATTTATTTCAAAATAAATAAATAAATAAATAAATTCCTTCTGAAAATATTCCCTTGTTCCATTCCAACAGATTTGATGTTAATGATGCAAAACCCATTGTTGTAAGTTTTTGGAAATGTGAATGAAATTTGGCAATACAATGCAATATTTTCAGTGAATAACAATTTTCAGCCTGTTTATTAAATAAAACAAAAAAAAACTTTTAAATCACATTTATTTGGAGCAAGATTTTGGACCAATGAGATATCAGAGTGGGTGGGGCTACAAAGTGGAACACAGCAGAAATGAAACATATCTGCAAAATATCACTTATTATCATTAACAATATTGAAATTTTGTGCTACGATGATGCTTTTCTTTTAGTAAATGTCTGTACTGTCAAAAAATAAATAAATGATGATTGATATGAAGCACAAAATGTAGACTTACAGCAAGATTTTATCACTAGTATGTGTGTACAGTATGTGTGATGCTGTTAGACTAGTCTTTATAGTATTTTTTTATATCATCTTACAGGTGATGAAGACTTATCACATGTACCACACGGAGAGCATCAGTGCAGAGAGCAAACTTAAGGAGGCTGAGAAACAAGAGGAGAAGCAATTTAGCAAATCTGGAGACCTTAACGTCAACCTCCTGCGCCACGAGGACCGACCCCAGCGGCGCAGCTCGGTCAGGAAGATTGAGAAGATGAAGGAGAAGGTGAGATTACTCTTGTGAGCCGACGGCCGAGCTCATAATGCTTGGCAGAGTGACTCATAATGCCAACCTGTTTTTATTAAACCACAGGGCCGTTGGAACCTAGAATCACATTAATTTCATCTCCTGACACTCTCAAGCAGGATTGCGACCCTTTAAGAGAAATGTTTATCTTATTTCAAGTGGTGTATATATTCTGTGCACAATGGAGGATACTTAGCTGTTAGCTGTTTATCGTTACTTGAGCCACTTTGGTAGGAAATTAAAGCCCATTTTTATATCGCATAATCTTAGCCGATGTTTTAAATAGTCCGTTTTTTTATCCGAAGTGACTTTTAGTTCACTAAATAGATAGACAGTCTCTCTGGAAGAACCTTAGGTTAAGTGCCCTTCTTCTTGGTTAAGAGCTCAAGTGCACAATGGTGATGCCTCTTTGCAAGAATCAAACCAGAAAACTTCCGACAGTAAACCTTAAACTTCGATTAGAAGTCAATTATGTTCCACACAAATGCATCTCTGCATGCATAATTATTAATATTTATAGATTTACTGTAGCTCAAACAGCAGAACATGTCACTGGCAATGCCAAGGTTATGGGTTTGATTCCCAGAGAAAGCAGGAACTGATAAAAATGTAAATGTGTACCGGGAAGTAAGTTGCTTTGGATAAAAACGTGCATAAATGTAAATATAATTATTATTATACTGATACATAACAAAGTCATATTGAGATATATATAAACAGACACACACGCACACTTGGCCAAACAGATTTTTTTTTAATCGCATTTTAATTCTGAATCGCAATTTTTATTTTGATAAATTGCATTTGTTTTCCAAATCGTGCAGCCCTAAAATATTGCAAAATACATTTAGATGCAATCTCACCTTCTTCCTAGTTACCTTCTCATCGGCTCTTAAAAACAATGTACAGTAGGAACTAAGCTTTGATTGAACCTGATGGATGGGTTTATAAAAATGAATGTGGGCTGAGCTTTATCTAAGAATGGACAATGAGGTCAGAAAGACTGTAGACAGCCTGGAGACTGATTGGCTGACTTCTCACACAAACCAGATTCAACATTTCAGGTCAGTGACTTCAGCTGTAAATCATCTAATTCATAGCTAGTGATACGCACTCACGGGAAGCTAACTCGTAATGACTGTGACACAAAAATAAAATTATAAATTTAACATACAGGAATATTGTGCTTTTCACACGAGACGTTTTTCATGTGAATGAATTCTGTGTCTTTAGCCAGCTAGCTCTCTCTCACTCTCACTTTTGCTCTTTGTGCCGCTTTCTTTCTCCCTCTGCTGTTCTCTCTCTCTCTCTCTCCCTCCCTTCCTCCACTTTCAGGCTGCAATGCGTAGAGATGTTGGCATGAAAGCCACTCACACTATTTATAACCATGGTAGCCATGGATGCTCTGTGTTTCTCTCTGCAGCCTGACCTGATTCTGCAGGCTAGCAGACTCCGTCATGATCTTAGCACACCTGCAAACCTATATGGCCTCGATGGACTATCAATTACTAATGTGTAGTTTGATAGTAGGGTAATACACTTTGATAGTGGGGTAATACATTTTGAATTGCACCGAAGAATCGCAATTATAATGCAAATAAATTGAATAATTGAAATTGGAGAAGCAACCCAATTTTTAGATAGTAAAAAAAGTGAATATTACAAAACAAGTATGACGAAACAACATACACTGTACAATTTATTCAGTTTATTTGCTGGAAACATAAACACCACCATTATTTCAGGTAGTATTTAAACTTACATGAGATCACTATAATACAAACCCAGCTAATCATTGTTGCACAATGATTAAACGGCCTTGTTTGAACTATATGATCTCTGTTGCCTTGTATGTAGTAATTGACTAAAATTAAATTAAAGTTTAAATAATAGTCTGCACCTTAAATTGCTCCTGTCATACTCGCTTTCATAACATACTCACACAACAGTGATTGTGTAATCACTGTCAACCACAACTCATTTGATCCGTATTCAAGAATTTGTAGGCTACTTGCATGTGTAGTAATCACTGGTGTTTGTTCTTCATTTTAGGATTTTGTTTTGTCAATACAATTATGTAGCAGTCAGCTGTTATTAATGGTACTAGAGCAGCTGTCTGTTATGAGTACTCAAGCTTTTTGATGAAAAATTCAGCAGGACCCAGCTGGAGCTCATAAGCAGATGAGACTCAGTCTGTATGTCCTGTTTCAATTCACTGCAGTGTTATTTTAGGATCATTCATATACTATTCTAGTTTTAATGTTTATTATAGTTACTATTATAGTTTAAATGTTTTGTTTGATTGTTAAATGTATATATGTATATATATATATATATATATATATATATATATATATATATATATATTTAAATGAAGTTTTCACTTTTAGTTTTAGTTAATGACAATAATCTCAATTCACTGAAAACTCATATGATATACGCTGCATGATATCATTCATTCTCTCTATTTGTTCTATTCTTTTTACAAAAGATATGTTCTGTTGTGTCTTTGAGTATACTATTAACGAATCATTTCGATGTAGTGGAGACTGGAGTTTCCTCAATGGAAAGTTGTCACAAGGGCTATATCTGTAGCTCAAACAGTATAGCAAGGCACAAGGTCATGTGTTCAATAACCCGGTAAAGTAACAACTGATAAACTGTGTAGCTTGAATGAAACGTTAGTCACTTGGGATAAACATGTCTGCCACATACAGTACATCAATGTGAAAGTTAATTTTGAGTCAACGGTTTTGTTTTGATTTCAAACACAATAATGGTTTGGCAAATTCAATACTACAAATGACCAATGGATAGAAATTGGAAAAATTCATAATATTTTTATAATAGACTATTAAACCACTCATTCAGGGTAGTGCCCTTGTGAAGGTAAATGTAACCCAAAAAGTTGTACTGTGTTCTTAGTAAAATATTTTTTTCATACATGTTAGATTGGGGCACATTGTCATATTAATATTGGGGCAAGTAACATGTATTTTATATGTTTTAAATCATTTTATTGTTCAATTAATTCATTTATTCATGTATTCCTGTATATTCCTTCATAAATAATGTTTTGAATTGGTTGTATATTGATCTTTTAGCTGAAAAGCTGAAAACATAAAATTGTAAAACATTTAGAATATACTGTAGATATGTGTTTTTTTTTTTTTTTTACCTCATTCATATATTTCAAGCAGCGTTATTCCTCTAAAAATCAGTGTCAAGTTTATATTGTGACGACTTAGTGCCACAACAAGCCATGATCACCACATTACTGAAAACAACCAGTGTTGGGGAAAGTTACTTTTAAAAGTAATAGTTTAGTTTAGTTTAGTTTTTAGTTTAGTTTTTAGTTTAGTTTTTTAGTTTAGTTTAGTTTAGTTTAGTTTAGTTTAGTTTAGTTGTGTTAGCACATTTAAAAACAAATTGAGTTGGCCAAAAGGCATTACAATATTGCGTTACTTCCTAAAAAAGTAAGTAATTGCATGACGTTGCCTTACATTATGATACAAAAGTTTTATTTTTGGCAAATGTAAAGGCCCTTTCACACCAAAAGTGAAATGAATAAGCCTCAGGCTTACAGAAATACAAATTCACGCTTCTATGGATTACTTTACTAGTTGAAAAAAGTAATCTGATTGCGTAACACTGAAAAACGATTTATAATATTAACTGATTTCTTCTCCGTTTTGTTTCCTTCTTCCAGAGGCAAGCCAAGTACTCAGAGAACAAGCTGAAATGCACAAAAGCCCGCAACGACTATTTATTGAACCTGGCAGCCACCAACGCCGTCGTGGCAAAATATTACATCCATGATGTTTCGGATATGATTGATGTGAGTATGCACAATGAGGCATGGGTTTGTTTGTATGTGTATCAGCTGGGATTTAAACAGTTTTACTGATGAGGGCTCTGCTCCATCTTTTTCTCTTTGTATTGTGGGTGTATTGTGCTTGTTAATATGGTTTGTCTCATTTCTTTTCTCTAAATGTTTGTTTTGCATCATTCTTATTGAATTGGATTTGTGTACTGATTTTATTCCTCACTCTCTCTGGTATTTGTTTTTTTATTGAAATATTAATCACCATTGCTGTAACCTTCTAATCTGTTTTGCAGCTTCATTCGGCTACACAAAGGACGATTAAAACTATTATTCTGCCAAACCAGAAAAAAAACATGTTTTTGTCAGATCTATAACAAGAAAATTAAATTACCAGCTTAATTGCACATAAACCTATTTTCTGGATTTCATTCACAAAATATTGTTGCATATACAACTACATGCTTTCAGTGGCACTGGTATCATCCTATCAAAAATATGCTGAGACTGGATTATTGATGTGAAGTATGCTGAAATATTTCCCCTCCTGGCTCGTCTCTGCTGTTTCTGTCATGTATGCATTAGTACGCATACTGTAGATAAACCAAATCTCTATGATTTTTGCTGAGAGATGCAAAGAGTGTCACATTGCTGTCCATCAATATGCCCTGATATCCTGAAGCAATTTACAAAAATACAAACCCACACACACAGTTGTACATCTGATAACAGCAAAAAGGCGAAGAGGAAACATAAGCTATTATAGATAACTTTTGAGCCAAGATATTTTCCTCTATGCAAACTAGCAGACACATACTGTATGCATATCTTTGTAGTAACTGTTTTATGTTGTATTGGACAATAAACCTGTATGCTTTTTCTATACTTTTGAATTAATTTGAAATAGAAACAGATGTTAATCTCTAAGAAAGTTGACAGGTTGAAGTTGTAAGAGCTCTGTAAGGGCTCAGATAGGTTGTTGACATAGGTTTACCTTTAAAACCACTAATTGGTAGAAACCACTGAACCAAAACTCACAAACTCCCACACCCACCACTGGGTATAGAAATTCATGTGGTACTTGTGGCCTGTCGTGGTGAATTAGGATGCAATGTTACCTTGAACTTATCCAGGTTACCTTATACTAGAAATGTAATATTTGCTAGCCGATCCAAAACTCTTGAATGACCACAACCCATAGTACTGGTGCTTCAAAGAAACCAGGATGGCTCTACATGCTGTTAAAGGGATGTTCACTCAAAAATGAGTTCTGTCATCATTTATCCTCATTTACCCTGTCATAATTTGGTTTCTCTGTTGTACACAAAATAATATATTTTGAAGAACTGTATATTTTGAAAACTACAATAGACCCCACTGACTTGTATTGTATGGGCTACCCCCCTCCCCCCATTTCAAATCCAGAACCCTATACAGTTAAAAATTATTTTATATAAGACAAAGCTTTATTTTAAAGAATGCATGGTCAGAAGTAGGTCAGGTCTGTCATGCTTAATAGTTTTCTGAGAGACTGACAGTGAACCAAAGGTAAACAGATTTATTCAAACAGACTCATCGTGGCAAAACTAGCTAACTTCAATACACAGTAGACATTTAGTGGTTTTCTGCTTTAGACTGAAATATGTTTGCCACAAATAGTGGTTTCAGCATTACTGAAGAACACAATAAATACCTTTGAAATGTCTGGATTTACTTCTATTTATGGTTATGATCTATGGTTATTTGCAAATACTGAGAATTAGCACCATTGCTGTTATTAGACCAAGAATGTGTTCTAAGTACAGATCTAAACTTGGCGATATTACTACCTTTTTACAAATGTACACCTACATCTCCTGCAGCTTTGTAATGCTAAATAGAGTATGCCACAGGCTATGACCGTGTAGTGTTTGCACTCAAACAGTTTAGAGCATAATATATGGATTTACAGTCCAATAGAGCAGTGACTGCCTCATCGCAATGACTCACAGAGGTTTAGAGTTTCCCTCAAGCAATTTTAAACTTGCTCCACGTTGCTAAAAGAGGTTAGTTGCACATTTGTTGCACGTTTAAACTAATTAGCTAAGATATCCCACTGTGCTTGTTCTTCTAATTATAGATACTGACGATCTCGAATCTCCACAGGATGAAATTCACTCATTTACATCACATCATTTTAATGACACTACTATCCACGGAGACACAGGAGATGCTACATGTCTTACAGTTTGTCTTGCCAGAGTGACATGTGAAATCTCAAGACAGCTAAAAATAGACATCACCATGGAAACATTTAGGCAAATAAAATGTCATTTATACTCTCTTCATAGGAAGAAAGATCGGATTGGTGTTCATCTAAATGTCATGCAGGTGCGCTATGAGATATTTTATCTCTTTCTTTCATTTTTTTTCTTCTTTCCATAGTGCTGTGACCTGGGATATCATGCTAGCTTGGCGCGCACATTAAGGACGTATCTTTCTGCTGAGTATAACCTGGAGACCTCTCGCCATGAGGGTCTGGACATCATTGAGAATGCTGTAGACAACCTGGATCCTCGCAGTGACAAGCACAAGATCATGGACATGTACAATCAGGTCTTTTGCCCACCCATGCGCTTTGAGTTTCTGCCGCACATGGGAGATGAGGTATCCATCCTTCAACTTACTCAATAGTGTCTTATTAATGGAACATGTCACCCAAAAATGAAAATCCTGTCATTATTTTCTCACCCTCATGTCGTTCCAAACTGTATGACTTTCTTACAGTTGAGTTCTTAAGATTATCCTGGCCAATTCATTTCAATCTAGTGAAAAAATACCATACCATAAAACAATTATTTCACTTCTTGTGCACTAAAGTGCAAGCTGTATATCTGATTTGCGTAAAAAATAGACAAAATTGTAGTCATTTTTTGGTTTAGAACAACATGAGAGTAAGCGATGACAAAATATTAATTTTTTGCTGAACTATTCCTTTAAGAATAATGAAGCACTAAATGTTTAGTAAAGCTCTAAGCCATGTCAAGACATAAATGTATGACGATGATAAACTTCGGTGCATTTCAGGTGTGCCAGGTGAGTGCGCAGCAACCCGTGCAGACAGAACTTCTGATGCGTTACCACCAACTGCAGTCCCGCTTGGCCACACTCAAGATTGAAAACGAGGAAGTAAGAATCATCACAGTTACTACATTCAACATTTTATCATGGACATTATCATGCTATTTAGGCTCAGCCTCGGATGTTACACCCACAAAACCGTTCACTGACTGTGATGCATATTGCATACTAACATAACAAGGTTTTACAAAATTGCTAGCTCTAATGTGATTGACTGGTTTTATCTAATTTCCAAAAAGGCCAGGTGTGCAGGTCTTTATCAGTCTGCTGAGAAACAAAGTTACGGTACGGTAACTTTACCGATAATGTGCCAAGCAGCTACACTGAATGCTTCATTAGAAAATCTAGTCAATTTAATTTGTGGATTTTATAGTTCAAGGCATTGAATCTTGAGAGGTATTCAGAGTTTTGGAGCACACCTGTATATTCCATTTTGTTCTCATAGTTATTTGAGATTTCAGATTTAAGCCCTCCTCCAAACATACAAAAAAAATGGTTGGTTGAGTTACCTTTTCAATCAGAGATGACCCTGTCTAATTAGGGTCTTTTTTAGAACAAGCTACAAAGTGGACCCATACATAGAACCCATAAGATGAAACATGAAAATCGTAATATACCCTATTATCTTGCTCAGATCATCGTGATTCATCAGTTCACATTAAGACATTTCATGGTCAAAAAATCCAGTGTCTACTGTCAATAGTGTAGAGATGTATGAAGCATGGCTCACACAGAAGTCACTTTCAGACCAAATAGCTTTCTGTTGGTCATTGTGGCAAATCCACGAAATCTATTGCCCATGTTCGAAATTTATTATTATGTGGATTCCTATTGAAATTAATGAAGTTTCTTTGCGAAAATTCAAGGAACAACGGTAAACGTGGCTGCCCCTTTATTCCGAAGATAAAAAATGTTTCTTTGTTAATCAGTCAAGTCAAGTCACCTTTATTTATATAGCGCTTTTTACAATACAAATTGTTTCAAAGCAGCTTTACAGAGATAACAGGAAAACAATGTTGTAATAGTATTGTTCAATTGAAAATTAAATGTCCCCAACTAAGCAAGCCAAAAGGCGAAGGCAACATCTTTGAAGGAAACAAATTTCCTTTTCGGCCGATGTCATCAAGCCTCTTATAATTTTCAATCCCTCCACTTCAAGCACCTGACGTCACATTATAGCATTAAAATAGTTTGTGAAGTCCAGTTCCTGTTGACTTTTAACACCTACTGGTGCAACCAAATGCTTTGGAAACTGTTTTTATTTACACCTGCTCACTAGAAAAATTCATCAGCTTCTTTAGTGTGAGTCATAACTCTGCAGAAAGCCCAACTGCCTCTCTCACACGAGTCTTTAGCACTCAAAGAGCCCTCAGCTTTACTCACATACATTTTTTTCTGCTGTTTTTAAAGCACTCAAGAGAATACTTCAGCCTAGCAATCAAACTTATTGCAATTTAGTCCATCTTTCCTGGAACTCTGAGTGTATTTTAGTGTACTCATCTGTTAATGGTGTTTCTTTTGGGAAGGAACGGTTATCTCCTTGTTTGGTCTTCAGTGAGGGTAATTCTTTGTCTTGGGAGAACGAATACAACTCAGGCGCATTACCAACCAACTTAAGTGTATGCAGGTGCTAATGAACTTTATAATAGCTCCTGTCTGTGTGTATTGATGACTTCATCTTTCCCTTATCATTTTCTGTCTCATAACCAGCTAGTAATAGATGATTTTGTGTCATGTAGGAAATGTGCCACATTAATCTGTGAGGGCCTGGGGCCAATTTGCGCACCGGTCACTATGATCTTTGGTCCTGGGGTCGAATGGAATCCAAATTCTAAAGAAATCAATATCTCTTGAGGGCATAGAGGTTTAGGACGTTTTCGAGCTGTATACTACTGTACATGCTCAAAGGTCACTTGTGATTTGGCCGTTGACTTTAAGGATGGGGATCAAATTTGGTTCCGAGCATTTGGTTGCCAGCATATAGTCTGGGCCATTGGTCAGTTTTGAGGTTTCAAATGTGTTACCTGCATAAGCATTCAAATAGGCTGCAGCACACTGTGGGCTTATATGCATCAAAGTGACACATATTGTAGATAATATTGCAGACATAAGGTTGAAGCTCATTGTACACTTTTTTTGTTTGTTTTCTCAACCAGTGTACACATATTTTGAGTCTTTCAATATTCGTAAGCTCATATTGTGGGTTTGAATATATCACAGTGCCACATACCTGTTATTGCATACCTGTTATTGTAAAACAATAAGCATTTTTTTTCAACTACTATATGGGCACAGAAAATGTTATTAAAGAAGTTCCCACAAAAAAGTTTTTTTTTTTTCCTGATGGCTTGATCGTGCCAGTATGTTATTGTATTTTTTTTTTGCCCTGCCAGCATAATATGACAACAACATGATAAATAGCTATTTAACCAACATTTTTTATATGTCAGAAAATGTTTTATAGCATAATAATATTTTTCATTAAACATTTTTTTTTTTTCAAAAGAAACTTACTGTGGAAGCCTCTTTCTGCCTCATAAAAAATTAAAAAGGAATTTACATCTCATTTACGTGTTTTCAGGTTTATTACTTATTACTTTTTTGTTTTTGCTTTGAGAGGGCTCCATGACTGCTCATAAACAGACTTTTGCTGGAAAACCATAGAATATGGTGTGAAACATTACTGATATAGGTATAATTTTAAACACATTCTAAACGGACGCTTCCAAGATTAAAAAAATTCATTCCATTTTATTTACACTACTGTCAGGTGTCCAGAAATATACACTACCGTTCAAAAGTTTGGGGTCAGTAAGATTTTATGTTTTTGAACAAAGTCCCTTATGCTCATCACCAAGGCTTAATGTATTTGCTTAAAATTACAGTAAAACAGTAATAATGTGAAATTATTACAAATTAAAAATAACTGTTTTCTACTTGAATATTTTTTAAAGTGTAATTTATTCCTGTGACAGTTTTCAGCATCATTAGTCCAGTCTTCAGTGTCACATAATCCTTTAGAAATCATTCTAATATGCCGATTTGGTTCAATCAATGTTGAAAACAGTTTTTACATTTTTTTCAGGATTCTTTGAAGAATAGAAAGTTGAAAAGAACAGCATTCAATTTTAACGGTCACTTTTGATCAATTTAATGCATCCTTGCTGAATAAAATAATTGATTCAAACTTTAGAACGCCAGTGTAAATCTCTTATGTAACTTATATTCTAAAAGTTCATACTCGTCTTTTCTTCACCTTACTGAGTCCCTGCTATGTTTTAATTAGGTACGCAAGACCTTGGACGCCACCATGCAGACCTTACAAGACATGCTGACAGTTGAGGACTTTGATGTGTCAGACGCCTTCCAGCACAGCCGATCCACAGAGTCCATTAAATCCGTGGCTTCAGAGAGTTATATGAGCAAGTTAAACATTGCTAAGAGACGAGCCAATCAGCAGGAGACAGAAGTCTTTTACTTCACTGTGAGTTTTCTCAGACCATAAGCACTGGGCCCACCAGTACGCTTTTTATTTTTAGGCCATTTTTATATGACATATAGTAATATATGCAATTAATTTTGATTTAAGTTATTGACATTTGTAATTAATTCAATTTGTATGTGATTGGCAATCCTAAGTATTAGTTATTTCAGACATAAGAGGGCAAAACCCGATATCTTCCATCTACAGTATAAGATGGAGTCCTGGTCCTCAAGATCTCTGGACTATCAGTAGATCTTTTAATACATGGTTCTCATCAGAATTGTCTCTGCAAACACTGATATGAAAGTCTTCTCAGCCTGTCCTATCTATCCAAACTCAGTCATCACACATGAATCCGCAAAACATTCGTGACAAGGCATATGCCTCACCAATGAGACGGAAATTAAATCCTTCTATCGGAACAGATTGAATTTGCAGCGTGCAAAGTTCAGCGAAATCTGTTCTTTGTTGCCCACAGCACACATCACTCCCCAGTTTTAGTCACATCCCATTAAAATCATTAGCTCACTGACGCCTTCATCTGTGTTGCAGAAATTCAAGGAGTACCTGAACGGCAGTAACCTCATCATTAAGCTGCAGGCCAAGCATGACCTTCTGAAACAGACTCTGGGGGAAGGTGAGTTGTCTGTTTATTAAATAAGTTTCTCTCTGCTCTCTGGAAATGCTGAGTGTCAGCTAAGCCTCTGGCACTTAATTGCAAATTTGGTCACTGTTGGGTACAAAATTGCAAGTTGAAGCTGCACAGCGAGTTCAAGAAGTTTATATCTAATGAATGGTTCTGGGCTAATTGGACAAGACATACAGAAGTGATATCTAAAAGTTGAAGACCAGTCCACTTGTCTTATTGAAAGCTGGTAGAACTGAGATGAACTCCTTCAGTTTGGGTAATTTTCAACCTAATGTTTACAGTAAGTATCACACCTATATCCCACAGTGGATCGCCGTAGTCAGTTTAGACCTACATGTAGTTTGTTAATACAAATTGGAATTAAACAATTAAAAAAGCATTGTATTCACACACTAAAACTGGAGGGGGACGGGGGCAGATAAAACACTGTTGTAGATTTTGTTGATTTATTAGATACCAATGCCAAAGACTTTCTTCAGGAAAATAATAATGACGCAAATGCCTCAAGAAAGTCTTTCACTGAAATGTTATTATCTAATAATCAGGATTTTGAAGAATTCATTGAAGTGATTTAACAAAAAAACTAGACTGCTATTATGCTTGTATTAGTGTAAACACGCTTCCTATTTGTTTTTACAAACCGGATTATTTTCATTTAGTTGAAAATTACCTTGAATATTCCTTTAAGTCTGAGCCCTTTTGTTGTCAGATTATAGAGACCCTTCTTTCATGGCCACATTTCCCATAAGGCCTCTTGTCACTTCTGTTACGGGCAGTTTACGCCCAATCAATCAGCTAGTGGCACCGGGGGGGAATTTCAGCAGCTGCCTGTGCGGCAGCTCATAATCTAATGACGGCACAGTGTGGGACGCCCCAGCTGAGTCCAGCAATCTATGTATATGATAGCTGACCAGTCCTGGCCTCTTCCCCTCACCAGACTGTGTGCTCAATTACACTTTACCTCTTCGTCTGAGTAAAAACCAGACACTCGAGGCTAGCCAAGGTGTGTGTGTTAGTTAGTGCGTATGCTGCATACACACGAGTTTATCACATATGGTTGCAGCAGGTACCGCCCATGTTTTAAAAATGTTCTCCTAATTGACCCTCAATCCATTAAGCCAATTAGCTTGGCACATCTAATTCTCTCCATTAATGTTATCAAGAGTTGCCATGGTGCCAGCCACCTGGCTTAAATACTCACACGTATCATTTGAGTGAGTGATGTAGAAGAATAAACTGTCTCTGTTTATTAATGTCCTGTAGGTAAACCAGATCCTCGCTAAACGCTATCCAGAAATGTGTTTGGAAAGGATTGAGAGTCTTTTTTAACCCCTCAGCTGGCAAGACAAAAAGCCTTTCAGTTTTTGAAATGATTTTAGAGGGCAAAGCAAAGGCACATGGGAAGCACTCCATTTGATATGCAGATTTTGTGAAATGAAATGATTTGAGGGGCCACTTCAGATCACTAAAATACCCATGTAAAAACATTAGTGGTTCCACCTCATTACATGGCGATTCAGAATTGAAAAAAATAGATCTGCGTTAAAGGCAGGTGCTCTTGAGATGCCATTTTGGGTCTTTTTTCCTCATTTTCTCCCAACCTGACATTTAAGATTTAACATTCTTGCATAATCTGGGATTTTTGTGACATTCCTGTGTGTTTTGGTTTGTGGGCATGCATGTATATTTTTCATTGTTTGTATCATTGAGATACCGGGGAACCCGTTTGGGCGCTCTGAATATTGGGACAAAGAACTTAATGAGCTGACACTCAGCTTTCGCTCAGTGTCACCAGTGTGAAATGAATCCCTTGATACACACCCACTCTTTACATACCCTCATACACACAAATACAAACACACACTCATTTAGCCTCTTTTAGTTCCCTTATGTGACCATCTGACACCCCGCAGGGCCCTTCCGAGGTTTCTACGGTGACCAGTTGCTCCTCTTTGTCTCAAGCGCAGTGTGGCTACTAACCCATTCATCTTGCCTTCAATAGTGTTGGCCAGTCTCACGATAGCCCTCAGTACACTCTGACCGCGCTTTAGAACCCAGTGCATGAGATCATACTAATAATGACATTTCTGACTCCTCCCTCTTTTATCTCTCATTTTCAGGAGAAAGAGCCGAATGTGGAACTACAAGGTAAGAGTTCTGATGATGATGAAATTCCCACTTTTCAGAAACAAAATAAAGGTTCTTATTTGGCATCTGTGATTGCATGAATATCCATGGAACATTTACATTGCAAAAAAAAAGGCAATACCTTTATAGTGGATAAAGGTAACTTGGGTTATTAAAATATTCTTCGCACTAAGAAACAAATGGTTCTTTTTAAAGAACTTTTAACTGAAAGTTTTTTTGGGGAACCCAAAATTGCAGCACTGCCAAAACTCCCTTTTAGAACCTTTATTTTTAAGATTGCATTGCTGTGAAGAACCCTTTTTGGAACCTTAAGATCGAAGATATTGTCTTAGCTTGCTTTTGCTACAATATCTAAAGATTTTTGTCCAATTAAATGGTCTCAAAACTTGTCAGGCCATGGGGTCCTTAAAGAATAAGATTCATTATACTTCTCATCCATATTCATTATCAATATCCATGATTATTATTTTAAATGAATCACAAATCTTTTTATGCTATTTTTAAACTAAAAAGAGAGAAAAAAAGTATTTGTCTGTCCATTTTCTGCAGGTTCAGCTGACAAAACAAACTCTAAATCACATAACAAGCTCTAGTAAAAGCAAGAGAGAGGGAAAAATAAAACTTTTTTTGATATTTCGCAGCGGTCAAAAGGGGACTTGCCCTCAAGCTGTCACTGGCAGGGGCTCAACTCATGCTGGGTTATCCAGAATGTCCTCTGACAGTCTGAGAATGCTGAGAATAGAGCCTTCCTGGTAAACAGATGCAGACCTGTTCTGACCTCTCAGTTGGATGACATCTACCAGTGTAGCCATTGATAATCATATGCCCTTTACTTAAATTTTGAAATGAAACCTACGCTACACTATTACGCAATTATGTAGCTGTGAATGCTTGGCAGCATATGTTGTTGCAGCAACATATAAAATTGTACGTGCGTAGCTAGTAGCATATGTATACACATACTTGAATAGACTGTTTCAGACCTAAACAATGAAGTGAAGTGGTATTTGGTCACAACGTCTATACTTAAGAATGCATAGATTCTCTATAGACTCTAATTCCGTTGAAAACATCCAACTCGCCCATCTCTGTTAATGATTAATCACGTAAGCAAATATAAACAACAGCTTGCGCTATGCCCTCAGGTTTACAGCCAAAGTACAGAGCCATGTCATGTTTGACTTTGATTGCATTTATTTACCAATCTGTCACAACAGCAATTGTTTCAATAAGGGCCCGATTCAGTGCTCCTACAGGGAATAGAAAACTCCCTGCAGTTGTTATCGGTTAATTTGAGGTCAAAAGCATTAGGATGTAAATACAATCTTTTAAAGAACAACAATTAATGCCTGTTGCTTATTTAAACCCTTCATTATCGGTTGTTAATGACTTTCCACTGAGACTTATGCAAGAGTTAATGGCACGATTGTGTAGACAGTGTAGCACTATATAGATTTAAGGTCTTTGATATACTTATGTGATTCAGGGGGAATTTTGCTTGTGTTTTTGTTCCATCTAACCATCTCCATTCCTCAGACCCCCAACCCTTCCCCCGAAACCACAGAAATTGCGGAAACCAAGGCCTCGTTCCATCTATAACCATAAGCTGTTTAATGGCAATATGGAGAGTTTCATTAAGGTACCCACTGACTTTGGTGCTAACAGTGCCCTCTGGTGGGCTGGAGGGATGGCTGAACCTCTGTCTATCTTTTCTGACTGACTCATGCTCTCACACCCTCTATTTGCTTCTGTTAATTTCCGTCTTTCGCCAGGTGGCGATGATGCAGATGATAAGGGTGGCGGCTGATGTCCTCCTGCCTAAATAGAGACTCAGCAGGGCCCATTAGTTGTTAAGCAACTGCCTTGATGCATAATTTACGCAATTATGTGGTCGATTACGATTACCCATTAAACTTAAACTATTTTGTTTAAAAATACATTTTAAATAGCAGAGAAAATGAACTGAAGGGCATCACGTTCTCCACATGTCTCCCTTTACTGCATCTCGAGCCATTCCAGCAGCCGTCCTAATGCTATTTCACCCAGTCACCACAACGACACTGTCGTCTCCATGGCAATTCTGTCATCCCTTCCTCTCTAACTGTGATTTTTCTCACCTCTTTCACTCCTCTGCTCTGCTCTACGCTGCTTTGTGTCCTAGGGGAAGACGGAATGCTCGTACCCGCAATCAGGTACTGTAGAATAGGGCCAGCCATGGACTGTCTTTTCCTTTCAGATAAGGCTGTAATACATTTGCTTAGACAAATGGCTCGTCTTTGTTTCTTTCCACAAGAGTTCAAAGAGAAATTCTAATGAGCTTTCTGTAGCGACCTAGGATGAGTTGCAACCAGCAGCCTTGGCTGAACTTTTAATCATTTTTTCTATTGTGTAATGCTCTCAAGGACAGACATGCTTAATGCTTTGCTTTTTTCTCTACTAAAACCAAAAAATACTACTTTTGTTTTGTTTTGTGGATATATTACTTGTTTTTAAAGCCTTTCGAATTTTTTTTTTTCTTAAAGGTGCATCAAGCAGTTTAGCCATTTAAAAAAAAATCTGCATTTTTTCAAGTTTTGCACATATTGATGCACAAATATATTTATTTTATTACACAATTAGTGCTGTCGTATATGTACACACAATATATATATACACACAAACTTTTATGTTAGATGTGATTATTCGTGATTAATAAAAATGACAGCGCTATACACAAAAAAATTACAATAATGTACACTCACATGAGATAAAAATATCCAGTCATAGTATTGGCCTTGAAAAAGCTGTTTTGATTCTTTATTCATATTCCACAAGAAAGTATGTCCAATAACATGAATTACCGAGATAGTAATGACAGATATTTGGTGAACTATCCCTTTAAATCTCAGCCGCTGCTTTAAAACTGGTGCCATTTTGTAATGATTGTTGTCTTTCAGGATTCAGGTCAACCCATTCCTCTGGTGGTGGAGAGCTGTATTCGATACATTAATCTATATGGTAAGCGGTTCAAGGAAAGGTCGCTAATTGATTGCAGATAAACCTGCTGAGTCAGGAGCTACTGGAAACCATTAGAGATTTCTCCAAAAACAACACAAACCCTTATCATTCAGAGGACCAGTCTGAAACACAGAGACACAGATGCTAATTTGAATAAGGACTCATCTGTTGTAAGTTTTAGTGATCCCGTGATGCTTTCGAAAAAGTTCCATATAAAGTCCATCTGTCAGGGTGAAGCTGAAGTCAGAGAATTTAGAGAATGACATCGGTTTGGCTGCTAAATATGCTATGGATAGATGATTTACTATTCTGCTAGAAACTATAAATGTTTATGGATGTCAGGGCAGAAAATAATAATGCTATAAACTCTCAAATCTCTGTGCTGCCTCAAAGATTGCTAACAGGAACCTAATCTACTCTTTCTGTAAGATTATTGCTTTAAGATATCAGGCTTTCCCTCAGGATCTAGTGAAAATTACTGAAACCTCTTTAACAAAACTCATATGTGCCAAAAATAAAGGATCCCTTAGAGGGAAATGTTGCAATTTCTTCTGTACTCATCTTGTTTTGAACGAAGATAATGCAATATCATGCCTTGACAAGTTTGCGACTCATGTTTCTATTTATTTTCCTGTGCCAGGCCTGCAACAACAAGGCATATTCCGAGTTCCTGGATCTCAGGTGGAAGTCAATGATATTAAAAATTCATTTGAAAGAGGTTAGTCCCCCTAAAGAGGAACTGTATTTATTAATTCTTAGTTGTTGTTTTTTTTGTACTTTCTGAACTGTGAATGTTGTTTTCCGAGTAGAGGGTGAAAATAACATCATAAAATTAGATTTGAAAGCAGGTTTCAGTTTACCAAAGCTTTACTGTTCAACAAATTGATTCTACATTTAGCTCATGTTTGCAGAAACAGACAATCATGTGCCTGGTTTTGAGATTCACATATGGTGTCAGAGTCTGTAATTTCTTGGGCTTTACCATCATCGAAATCGTTCCATTGCACTGAAACATTCACTGCCTAGAATTTCCCAGAATGCACCGTTGAAACCCCGGAGTGTGGGTTGTTTGCTATATTCTCCTTTTTTCTAATTAAGTAAATTGTAAGAACACGTACAAATGAAGTACAATAGCAGGAAGATCACAAAAAATGTAACATTGTAACATTAAGAAAAAAGAAAAGAAAAAAGACTAAAGCATTGCAAGAAAATAAATGTAACAAAGGAATATTTAGTCAGATATGGAGGACGACCGCATGTTTCATATTTCGCATATTTACAAGTGAGATGCAAGGTAAACAAATGATACCAGAAGAATATCAGTCATACAAATTGTACAGTGATCTTGTTGATAAATAGCTATGTTTTAATGTGCAACCTTGTTACAGTTGATTGAATCTTCAGCATCCTAATATTAAGTGGATCAAGGTGTCTGCTAGTTCCCAAATTTGTGTTCATGTTCAACTGATTCATATCATGGGGAATTAAGGAGATGAGAATTAGATGCATTTTTTTGTAGACCCTCTCTTAATAAATAGCATTTATTCATATTAACTGACTTACATTTTTTCAGGTGAGGACCCACTGGTTGATGATCAGAGCGATCAGGACATCAACTCAGTGGCAGGTGTTCTAAAGCTGTATTTCAGAGGGCTGGAAAACCCTTTGTTCCCCAAGGAGCGTTTCCTGGATATGATCTCCACCATCAGTGAGTGTTGATTCAGCTGCAGGAACGCTCACACTGTCACTGGAGTGATTCAATCTGAAATTACTCCATAGATTCCTGTTATTTGTTGTTTGCTCTTATTGGAACTTGGCTTTATCTTTCCAACTTGACAAAGCAAATTATGTTCTATTATATATATTATATCTATATATAATATATATATATATATATATATATATATATATATATATATATACATTTTTTTATTAATCAAGAATGCATTAAATTGATCAAAAGTGATGTTGAAGATATTCATATTGTTAGAAAATATCTATATTTCCAATAAATGCTGTCTATTCATTTTCTATTTAATATATCACTGCTTACACAAAAACATGAAGCATCACAACTGTTTTCCACATTGATAATATGAAATATTGCTTCAAATCAGCATATTAGAATAATGTCTGAAGGATCGTGTGACATTGAAGACTTTGAAGAGTAATGATGCTGAAAATCAGCTTTGTCATCGCATGAATAAAATGCATTTTACAATATATTAAAATAGAAAACTTATTTAAAGTTGTAATAATATTTCACAATATTACTGTTTTTACAGTATTTTTATTTAAAAAATGCAGCCTTAGTGAGCATAAAAGTCTTCTTTCAAAAACATTTTTTAAATCACATTAAAAATCATACCTACCCCCAAAGCTTTGAGCAGTTTGTAAATTTTGAACGTGGAGCTGTGGGTCATTTTATTTGAGTGTTGGTTTGTCGGTTGCTTGTTTCAGAGCTTGAGTCATCCGCTGAAAGAGCCCACCACATCCAGCAGATCATCGTCACCCTTCCTCGCACCGTCATCATTGTCTTGAGATACCTGTTTGCTTTTCTCAATCAGTAAGTGGCCGTTTCGTGTACCATACTTTGAACCCCCTGATCCACAATCACACACGCTCATACATTCTCAAAAGCGGGAGACTAATCTATAATTTTACCGCACCGTCTTCACAGCTTCTCTGTCTTTACACTGTAAATCTCCTAGTAAATCACCATTTATATGAATAGCAGCAGTCTCAAGCAAAGACATTCATTATATTTACAAAGAGCTATTCAACAGCCCCCACTGTTCTTGTCTAATTTATGACCATGTCTGTCAAGGAGTGCTTTAGAGAATATTTACGCCAGGAAAAAAGCCATCAGTCTGTACTTGTACTATACCTGTCCTCTTCTCCTGGCTTTTTATTGATGCTTCCAGTCCTCCCCCTCCCCCAGACCAAACAGAGAATTTGATTTCACATCATGAGTTTTCCCTCTGACTTCTTCTCCCCTTTCATTTGCTGTCGGTGCCCGCAGCTCTTTCAGCTGTGAACTTCACTTCTTCTTCAGTCGAGAGTTCCCAATGAGAGATGAGCTCTCCTCTGTTGAAAGATAATGCACTGAACATGAAGATGAATTCTCTGGAATAAAGTTATGAAATAATGTATTGACATAGACAGCAGGAATAAGAGAGGAAGTCTTTTAAAAAGTTACTCCTGCAGTATTACGTCATGTAATAAGGACATGTCAAGCTTTTTCTCTCTCTGTCTCTTCATCTTTCTAGTCTGTCCCAGTACAGTGATGAGAACATGATGGACCCGTATAACCTTGCCATCTGTTTTGGACCCACTCTGATGCCCATCCCGGACGGTCAGGACCCTGTGGCCTGCCAGGCTCATGTTAATGAGGTCATTAAAACCATCATCATGCACAATGAGGTCATCTTCCCCAGTCTGCGAGAGCTGGACGGTCCCGTCTATGAGAAATGCATGACTGGAGGAGAGGAGTACTGGTGAGCTCGAAGATTTTAGCTGGATTTTGTTGTTACTGCAGAGGAATGTCATAATTTCTCCATTAGATCCAGCTTTGGCTTAAACTGAGCTCTACTCCAAATGAATGGGGAGTTTAGCACTCAGGTCATATGAAGATGAATACCTTTGGATGACTTTTGGAAAAGTCATTGCTAAAAGCAATATTTTTACTTATAAAACAGATTGATTGGTTATAAAATCTGATTGAACCCTTACAAAAATGATTGTAGCGTTACAGTGGTGGTTGGTATCAGATGGAAATATAATATGGTTCTTTAATATAAACTATTGTTTTAATAGATTAGCAGATGCATATACCATGGCTTTCACAGGTATTCCAGGGTACGTAATGGAAGTGGTTTGCTTTGATTATATTTAGTAATAAATGTAAATAAAGTGTCGTTCAAAAGTTTGAAAAATCAAAATGTGACTCTTGTGGGTTTTAGTAATCTATGCTCGACGTCAAACCATTTGATGGAGTCTTTAATATTGATACTAACAGGATTGATAATTGTGACATTGCAAAACTGTAATTGAAACAAGGCTTTTCCAATGCTGGCATTATCACATGTGCAGCTACTGTGCTCTTTAACGTCTCCCTCTCTTTGTGTTTGTATATTCACACAGTGACAGCCCTCACAGTGAACCAGGCACCATTGACGAAGCAGACAACTGCACCGAACCACACACAAGCGATGATGGTACAGGCATTTTTGCATTCATTCATTGCAATATACACACTCTTATTATTGTCTCTTATGGAAGGATGTTGTATTCAATTCTATTGCATATGAGACCACAAATTATCAAAAGCAGAAATCAGTACCATATTTGATTTTTTTTTAGCTTAGTCAATAGAAGTACAGTCAGATTTGTATGCTAGCCTTTAGAGTGAATGGAATCAAAATGACCACATATTGCTTCTTAAAAAATAGTTTTGCCTTGTGTTATTTTGAAGATTATGTGCTGATTAGCATTGGTGTGTTGTGCACTGGCTGACCTTTCTCTTTGTGTGTGTGTGTGTGTGTGTGTGTGTGTGTGTGTGTGTGTGTGTGTGTGTGTGTGTGTGTGGTGTGTGTGTGTGTGTGTGTGTGTGTGTGTGTGTGTGTGTGTGTGTTGTGTGTGTGTGTGTGTGTGTGTGTGTGTGTGTGTGTGTGTGCGTCTGCAATATGAGAGTATTAATATTATTACTTGATTTTTTTTTTTGAAAGAACATTTTGAAGGCAAAATTGTACACAAAAACAAAAATGACAATATGACTTGGTTTCAGAGAATATATCATAAATTACGTTTTTTGTTTTGACCCCACTGGCAATTTTTTATTAAAGGTTATTTTTTCGTTTTTAAGGAGGTTTATTAAGAAGAAATAAATACTAAAAAATGCTTTATACACACCAGATTGTGTTGTTTGGTGAATATTATGATTGACATCTAGTTCAGCCAATCAGAGTTGTGCCCTTTAAGCAGTGTGCATCCTTATTGGCTGGTGGGCTATGAGGAGATAAGAAAGATGAAAACTGGCAGCACAGATTCATAAAGGGTTATGTGAGATTCCAGGGATTAAAAAAAAAACATTCTCTCTGCTTTTTTCCTCTCCCCCGCCTCACCCTCTTCATTTCTCACAATAAATGATAACATTGTCTAGCAACGTTTCCGTTGCTATATTAAATGAAGAAGCAGACGGAAATATCTCTTTCGGCCCAGTTTCAGCAATCTTTGCGCTTCATCTCTCTCTTTCAGCCCCTGGTTTTCTCTGCTTAATTGCCTCCTCCTTTGACTTTTATCAGGTTGTTTTCCTTCTCTCCCTCTCCTTTGCACACTCTTTGTTCAGGGTGAGTAAACGGGTCTCACGGGGCTTCCTGCGCCTGCTCCCTTCATTTACTGATTGATGGAGCTGCACTCACTCGCTAACCCAAAACACCAGCCACATTGCTGATACCATCTCACGCATACAGCATGCTGCTCATTAAAGAAGTCATACCAATTTTCAGTTTATCTAAAACGGTTCACCCTTTAACTAATGAATTAAGAATTGGTCTTTTTTTATCACAAAAAATAGAGCATCGTTTGTTTTTCTATTTAAATGTGCACTTTTTTCCACTTTAAGGTGCAGTAAGCGATTTCTGAGTAACACTCTTGATAAACACACCCCTCGCTTCATTGCTCCGCCCACAAAATGAACGAACATGCAATGCAAGAGTGGATGTCTCTTTATCATAGCTGAAGCAAAGCAAAATACTGCTTTGTGAAAAATATAGTGAAGATGACGATCAAACTACAAGGTCAAAAAAGGTATATACAGTACACTAGACTAAAGAAAATATACAAGCAAGAGTTGACAAACAATGACACTCAAAACTGTCCTGTTACAATAGCTAACATTTAAAACAACAGCATATATTGGTTCTGTAAAACAGCAAACCAATGTTACTCCTCTATGGAGCAGAAACAACGCAACCTCTGCATCTGTTTTCAGGCCCTCCCGCTTAGGTCTATCTAGTGCTGAAAAAGCTTGTCTAATATCAATACGGGTCCTATAATCCTTCTTTTCCCAGTGATATTCCTCTGACTTTTTCTTTTTTGTAATGTCTTTCAGCCATCTCTCCTTCTACAGTCTTTCTTCAAATCTCCCTCTTGCTCACTCTTTCTTCTCCCTCATCATGAGTGGACACACCCCCTACTGCTGATTGGCTACAAGTGTGTTGTGGTGCTCAGTCCAATCCACTTTCAGCAGCGTTTCTCAGAAATCGCTTACTGCACCTTTAAAGTATTACACATAAAGAAATTATTACTGCAGTTCTTTTTATAAATTTTTAAAGGCGGCATGAAAGGGAAGTTACGATAGTCTTCTCTTCCTTATTGTGAAATATATCGAGTGAAACAACTTCTTGAACAAGAAAAAATGTAGGGCGGAACAGAAAAAGAAATTAGGGGCGAGACTTGATTTTGTCCATCGGGAATTGATTGGATTTGTTATTGCTGTGATCTCATGTGAGTGACAGGTTGTCCTGTCCTCACGCCGAAAAACACGTCAAGAGAGAAGAGATGTTGTTGACGGGAAGCTATTTTGATTAAAGGTTACGATGGCACATGAATTTTTAAAAAAAATGGATAAATCATTTATAATAAATACTGCAATATTCCATAAAAAAGCAAGAAATGTCAATTTGATTTAATGGTGAATTTAAAAAGGAGTACATTCAGATAATATAAGTGACCTAGCGGGCTATCTATTTTTGTTGAAATGTGAAAGGCTTCCTGTACAAAAACAATCTGCTTGCGAACTGTTTTTTTGTTATCCTATTATTTTAATTTAATGTCGTAATCATAAACAGATTGGTTTGTAGCTCTAATAGTTTCACTGTTTACTTCTTCTCATTCTTCTAGTGATTTACCTATAGCACATAATTAATCGGAAATCCAGCACCTTCACAGGAAATAGCTTACTTCTGCATTGAAAAATAAGGTGAATTATAAAAGACAAATTGTGATTGAATGACCATCCATGTCTTCCAATTTTGAATTAAACGCATACTTCAGGATAAATGACCCTTCCCTCTGGAGCTCATCAGCTAAAGCCCGCCTAATGCATGACTTCAGGACTGTTTGAAGTCACATGCTTTAGCTCCAAAACAGCGTTATCTCAACTTTCCCTGTAACCCTCGACACATGCTGAGAAACCGCAATCAGATTCTGAGCCTTCAATCCAGCCAATCAGGTGCGGTCACAATGGAAACAATCAGACGACATACAAAATAGCAAAGGCTGATTTTCTCTCTCTCTCCATTTCCATTCTTTCTCTTTCCTTCCACTTCTGTGCCATGCCTGGATTTAATTTCACCCCTGGGTGGAGACCCTAATGAAACTGATTGTTTTTTTTTTAGTTGACTTGGAGATTTCTGCCAAGCGCTGATTTGCTCTGTATATCTCCTTAACCCTGAATGACCCCACTGTCTGTTTGCCCCTGGCAGTGTCTGGGGTGTGGGGGTGAAGCGTGAACTGATCTGTGGTCATATGATGGCAGTGGTCACGTTAAATGGAAGCTGGGTGGCAGATTTGATAGGATTTAGATAAAGTCCACTTTGCATTTTTAGTAGCCCATCTGTATTAGAACTGTGCCTGTTTCTTTGTGCTCCTGATGAGATCATATCCTCTGATGTGTAAGACTATAATGTGATGAATGTGAATCTTTATGATATGGAATATAGGGTCTATTTCTGAAATAAATTAACACACAACTTTTTGCTGTGCATGAGTCTGTTGATGTTGAACAATATTTTTGTCTTAGCAATTTTGTATTGTTCAAAAGTTAGTTTTTGTTGTTTTTGTGTAGAAGAGACATTTTGCATTGCAGTGTTTAAGTTTTTTTTTTTTTTTTGCTTTGATTTGTCTTGTTTTGTTGTTTTCAGAAATTGACAGCAATTATTCTATGGATTTAGTAGTTTTTGTGTTGAAAACTGACATTTTGTCAATCTATTGGTTTTTAATCCTGCAGTCATGCTCAGTAGTCCCACACTAATGTCAAAAGTCATTGACATAACTGTACTTTAAAATAAAACAAATATTAAAAATATTATTCCATATGTGTGTGTGTTTGTTCAGTGTTGTGCAGTAGTTTTGCGTTAGGTCTGGACAGACAAATTGGAAACTGATCTGGACATGGTGTGTGTGTGTTTGTGTTTTGCTGAGAACCAGCTGGGAGCATGACAGATTTGAGTCTGTTGCAGTGCTTTGAAGCTCTTTGAAAATTTATTGACATAATTCTCTATGCAAACATGCTAATGAGCCCTAGTTTCCGTGTTCCTCTGTCTCTCTTATACACACACAGAGGTGGAGCAGATTGAAGCCATCGCAAAGTTTGACTACATGGGTCGGACTCCTCGAGAGTTGTCCTTCAAAAAAGGCGCATCCCTTTTGCTGTATCATCGTGCATCTGAGGACTGGTGGGAGGGCAGACACAACGGGGTTGACGGCCTCATACCCCACCAGTATATAGTAGTACAAGACCTGTAAGTATCTGTACTAAATAATTACTTTTTTAATCTAATTCATTTTAGTTATTTTATTATTTGGTGCGTAACACAAATGTTTTTTTTGCTACGGACATGAGTGGTTCCTCACTACAGCTTGTTGAAGAAAGCTCCTATTATTACTTTTTTGGAGTAAGACTTTGTTGTTTTCATCAAAAGTGATAAAATTGGTGGAAAAAATCCTGAGCCATATTTAGGGTCCAGGCGGTGTATTACAGAAACTTTCTATCTTAAGTATTAAGTTAAGATCTGACAAGTTAATATAGGATTTTTCACAAATGTATATTACAGAAGCAAATCTTATGTTGATTTAGGATTCTTATCCTGTCTTACAAAATCTCATCTTATCTGTAGTTAGGAAATCTTAAATCCCTCCATCGAGTTCGGTAATCAACTCTTAAGGTCTGTTACCAATCAACCAATTATTGCGCGTGCAAACAGCTACTGTGAAGTAAAACGGGAAACTCAGATAATATAAATAACAGAGATTAAAATGTAGAAACAGAATAAGTGGTGCTTTTCATCAAGTAAAGTTTTGATAAGCTTGGTAGAAAAGGCAAACCCTAAATCTTTTATTTCATAGGAGTCTGTAATTATTACAGTTTTGTTGTCAAAGTGCAGCACATAATTTAGGTATTCACAAAGTCTTTCCACCATCAAACATCGCTGTTCTTCATCTTATATCATTAATAAAAATGACGTCATTCACAGACAGGGCTATTATTATGTGATTTTTATAGTCATTGTGAAGTTAGGACACCAGTGGGGTTGACCTTAAGTTAAGACAGTCTTTTGGTTTTACATTTGCTGTTCATTTACTTTTGTATATGTATTGTATTATATTGCATGTTTTGATATCCTCCAACTGCATGGAATCATTGTCTGAAGCTGAAAAATCAGAGTCTGTGCCTATGACACACTACGTGTTTTTCTGTGAAATCTGTCAACTCTGACTGACCAAAATCTGCAGACTGGCGCTGACTTTTGGCAACTATTGTTAACTTATCCAGACTGCAAATCAGGGCAAAAATCTGAGCAAAAGTCATGTAGTGTATTCCAGCCTTAAAGGACAAGTTCGGTATTTTACACTTAAAGCCCTGTTTCAAGATCGTTTCTGATGAAATAGAACGATTAAGATTAAAATTTGGACACATGCTGCTGTCCCGAGAAATTTCGGTTTCTGTGGTTGAAACGATCTTGAAACAGGGCTTTAAGTGTAAAATACCGAACTTGTCCTTTAAGTAACCACATAACAACATGCTTAAACTAATAAGAACACCTTATCAACTTAGCAGTTGCACCAACCAAATTTTTGTCAGAAAAATGTTGTTCCTACTATTATGCACGGGAGTCTTGGCACTAGTTACAGGACAGTGCATATTGCCTTGTGAAAGTGTTGCCCTCTGGGTAATATATGACTAATCAACCAGGCCATCTGGCCTGAGTTCATACCTTAATAGCTCAAGTGAGAATCAAATAGTTCCCGCCATTAACACTTTACACTTTAATTAAACTTTAACAGCACTGAGTGACAGTTGAAGAATGCTCTGAAGTCTTTGGCAAGGGTCTTTACACTATATAAGCCTAATTGTGTTTCTGAAGTACCAAGCATTAGCGGCACCCTAATGTGCTAGGCATGCATTTATGTCAAAGCCTGTTGTGTGCAGTGGGACATGACATGCTTCACTAAGGTTAAAGTGAGCTGAAAGAAAGACAATCTTCTCTCTTACTTTTTATAAGGTCTTGAGATGACATGAAATTGCTGTGTCCTTGAGTTGGTCATATTTATATCAACGACTGATATTAACTGTCCTACCGCTGTTTCAGTAATTACTAAAATGATGACATGCTCATTATCTCTTTGTATGGTTTAACTGATGTCAGTTTGATGAATGAGTTTATTAAAAGGGTCAGTCCATGCCCCATTCCTAATTTGCAAGATTTAACAGCAGCAAATAAGGAAAATTGAGGTTGCTAAAATGAAAAAAAGAGAATGGAGACAACCGGCTGCCAGTTACACTGCAGTAGAGGTGGGCGGAATAACCAAAATCTTTCATCACAATAGTTGTTTTCGCTGTAAATTCAACCCCAAAATGCTTATTTTCTGTAATTTAGTGACTTAAAGGGATAGTTCACCCAAAAATGGTAATGATCCCATAATTATATAAAAAAAATATCCTGGCTATTCCAAGCTTTATAGTGGGATTGAATAGTAACTGAGATTTTGAAGCCCCCAAAAAGTGCATCCATCCATTATAAAAGTAATTCATACGATTCTAAAGCGAAGCGATGCGTTTTTGTAAATATAAAATATATCCAATGGAAAAATATTCATATTTATAACTTATTAAACTGTAATCACTGGCTTCCGGTAACAGCCGTACGCGAGTCTAGGTTTAGCCGACCTAAACTATCCGTTTAAATGCTTAAAAAATGAAAGGTACTCAAAGTTTGAGATTAAATATTTTGCAAACTGTGAGCCAGTAAATCGCTGAATCCATGTTCATCAAAAATCTAGTGAAAAGCCATCCAGCTTCCTGTTAATGGCAACTTTGTTTTGAAACAAAGTGTTCAACAAGCATGTACGTCAATCCAGTGTGTTTTAAAGGCAATCAGTAAACAGGACTGCTGTAAGATTGCATAATGAAACACTTGGGCTGTTGACTTTTTCTCAGGTTTTTCCCATGAATGTGACGTTCAACAGCTTCAGATTACCAAACACCTTCTGCTGTTGTCTCCCAAGAGAACTGTAAAAGCAAGCCGAAAACATGCTGTGAAACTGTGATCAGTGAATGTTTGCTTGCTGTGGGCTGAATGAGACATGAAGTGAGAGGGATGTTGGGGCTGCTGGGACTGAAAAATAAGAAACCAGAGGCTTGTTTCATTGCCAGCTTTATGTATATATTTTTTGTGTGTGTGACAGTTTAGCTGGTGAACATTGAAGTACTCTACCGTTCAAAAGTTGACTGTCTACATGATGTCTTCATGAAAATTCAGCTTTGCCATCACAACAATAAATTCATTTAAAAAATATATTCAAATAGAAAACTGTTATTTAAAAATGTTAAAAATATTTCACAATATTACTATTTTTACTGGAAGATTAACTAGCATGCTTTTATTAAAGTGACACCACAAAACAATTACAGTTTTAAGTAGTTTATATATCCTAAAATTTTAAAATGACTTCACTTATATAATCCATACATTTGCCTGTTTTTTAAATTATCGATATGATAAATAAGTGTGTTATCATTTATTGTAGTTATTTAGGTCTATTTGTTAATCAATCAAATTGCACTGCTTGGAATCCTTCATAAACCATCAGTGGTCTGCAGAGAAACAAACAAGTTTTTTGTCTCTTTGTATTTAGGGATGATGCGTTCTCTGATAGTCTGAGTCAGAAGGCTGACAGCGAGGCCAGCAGTGGACCTTTACTGGACGATAAAGCCTCGTCCAAGAACGATCTGCAGTCCCCGTGTGAACCTTCGCATGATTACAACTTTGGCGGGGTCATGGGCCGGTCAGTGGATGATTACACAGAATCCTGCTTGTATTTATTCCACATATTTTCAGTCTCAGAATAAAATAATGATCTGAATTATCCTGTTTCTCCTAGCAGCTTACTTACTCATCTCTTAAGTCGTGTTTGTGACATGAATATTTAACCAAAATAGTTAGACTGTACAGTATTTGCAGTCAGCTTTGAGCTAAAACACAGTGTGACTGTCTGTATTTAAGCTTGTTACAATCTCATTGTGTATTTCTGCAGGGTTAGGTTGCGTTCGGATGGGTCTGCCGTTCCTCGACGCCGCAGTGGCACTGACTCTCACAGTCCTCCACGAGACACACCACCACGGGCCGCAGCCTGCCCCAGCAGCCCACACAAAGTGGCGGTCACTAGAGGCCACATAGAGAGTCCTGAGAAGAGGCGTTTGGGAACCTTTGGCAGTGCAGGAAGCATTAACTACCCTGAGAGGAAGGTCTATCCTGAAGGTCACCCGCTCAGGCCTGTTCCAGGAGCAACGAGACACAGCAGCCTTGGGGACCACAAGTCCTTGGAGGCTGAGGCTTTAGCAGAGGTGAGCGAGAGCACATTTTTAGGTTCTCATTCAAATTCACAGTATTGTAGAGCAAGACAGTGTTATTTTAGAATCACTGAGAGACTATTATTGTTCTTATTCATATTTTGAATTAAATTTTATCTTTATACTTTCCATTTTTATTGTCTATATGTATGTATGTCTATATCGTTTTTATTAATTATTTCAGTTTAAGTTTAGTTTAGTTTTTAAGGTAAAACATTTACACTAAATGAAATGGGTAATACAGTAAATCTAGCGGAAATTTAAAAAAAAAGTACAAACACACACACAACCACATATATATATATATATATATATATATATATATATATATATATATATATATATATATATATATATATATATATATTATGTATGTATGTATGCATGTGTGGGTTTGTGAGAAAGAAATCACTATTTGATGTATCATTCAAGTCAAGGCAGAGTTTTGGACAGAAAAATAATAAACAAGAGTTATTCACAAAAGTTAATTTAGATTAATTTTCTATTAGTGCTGTCAAATCGATTAATCACATCTAAGATAAAAGTTTGTGTTTATATAATATATGTGTATTGTTATATTTATATATATGTGTGTATATATATATATATATATATATATATATATAAATATATATATTATATATATATAAAATAGAATAATAAACTGTATACAGTACACATACACATTTAATATATAAACACAAACTTTTATGTTAGATGTGATTAATCGCGATTAATCGATTTGACAGCACTATTTTCTATACAATCTTACCGTACGTTCACACCGCCGCCGGCAAGAGAGGCAAAATATGCTCTCACCGCCTTGCCAGTGACGCCGTGGAAAGATTCGTGGACACTCTGATGCTCTGACGTAGATCGAACGCGTGGTCTTTTTTAAAACTGTATTTAAAGGGGCCACAAAGCAAACAAGCATGTCGATCGTTATTTTTGCAGAAAATTGATCGATGGAAAGAACTTAACAATTATTGTGACATGTTTGCTAATGAAATATACAAATTATAAGCCATTTGTGTGGTGTGGCTTTTGTGTTCATGGTTAAGTGCTATTATAATTTGCATTTCCGCTGAAAAAGAAGTGTCCTAGCACGAAAATCTTGCCTATAAATAGTGTTGCGTGCCTTCTTATCAAATTCAAATGATCATCCTCCTCTATTTTGCTTGGGAGCTAATGTGGTCGGAACCAAAGTTTACAGGACTGCGTTCTCTGAACTCCTCTCAAATGGAGCACTTCTATATTCCGATTGGTTGCCGCCGAACCGTGTCATTGCTTATTACCATAAAGTTGACCTGACTTCAACTCTCCTCGCCACTCTCACCGTCCCACCGTCGCCGTCGGCTCTCATTGAAAATGAATGACTTCCGGCCATTTTGACGCTCTCGCCGGTGGCGGTGTGAACGCACAGTTATTCAAATTACCCTGATTTAAATACATTATTTTTAAACATAAATCTCTATTGCTATAAGATCAAACATTCAAATATTTTCACTAAGTGTACCATAAATCCTCTTATATTTTCTACCCTTATTAATCAAAGCTCAAAAGGATTCAGAAATACTTTTAAGTTGTAGTCATGAAAGCTTTTTGGTCTTTCTCTTTGAACCTTGCAATTAGCCTAGAATTCTGTGTCTGAAGAAGCTGGCAAGATTGAGTCCAGCAGAAACAAAGAGCTGGCACTAAAGACAGATATCAGCATGAACGGGATAGGCTGGCACTGATCCATCTTTTTCATTTGCACACGATTAAATAATGAAGTCTGTGGCACATGGAACAGTTAATGATCTTTTGTAATGGCCCTTTTGTGTCTACACTCACCTAATAAAAATAAAATGGCTTATGTAAATACAGACATCAAAATGAAGGCATGATGGATATGTGTTGAAATGTGTTGTTTTGTGAATTGATAATGCGTTATAAGCACAGACTAAATGATCTAAATAACATTACTGCTTGATGTTCAGTATGGGGTGTGTGTGTAAATGTGTTTTAGGGGTGTGTGTGGGGTTATTGATGACGTCTGCTCGGTAATAAGACCTTGCAAGGTACTTTTTTTGTGCGTGAGCATGTGTCTTCATGAGCCTTTTATCTTCCGAGCATTAAACTTTTATGGCATGCTCAGCTGCAAGACAGAACGGAGATGGTCGGTCTTGAAAGAGGAATGGAAAGCAGTGAGTTTATAGTCTATCAGGACGGCAGCGACGCTGTGTGTATATCAAACATAATCTGCCTCCGTGATATACTAGACCGCTCCAGAGGAAAGTAAGATGAATCCCCAGGAAAGATGAGAGATTTCTAAGGCCATATAGCTCCATAAATACTTTCTGTGCAGAAAAACAACAATTTGAAGTTATCGATCATTTTCTTACAGCACGGTTCTTATTTGTGGTGCTAGAGCATTTAAACAAATCCTTAATTCTTGACTTTGCTATATTAGAAAAACGTTTAATACAGGTAATGAAGTACTATTAAGAAAGCTATTTTCAACATAATGCCTAAAAAAAAGATTAATAATTGTTCAGTGTTAATCTCACTCACTGTAATTACAATTACAGACAAACTAGTTGGTTAAAGTTTTATCTATCTTTTTACATTATCTTCAGTTTTTTTTCATTCAAAGTTATAATGAGTTGAAAAATATTCATCATGACAATTTATTTATTTATATATTTATATATATATATATATATATATATATATATATATATATATAATATATATATATATATATAAAATAAAATGCACATTTGGTTTCATTTTAAACATTATTTTCAAGCATTAACTAAACATTAACTCAAAACATACCTTTGAAAAAAAATAGCTTTCCTAATAGTACTTCATTAACTGGATTAAATTGTCTTCACTTAAAAGCTGAACAATATTTTTGTTACAGGACATTGAGAAGACGATGAACACTGCACTTCATGAGCTCCGTGAATTGGAACGGCAGAACACAGCCAAACAAGCTCCCGATGTAGTTCTGGATACGTTAGAACCGCAGAAGAACCCAGTGAGCTCAGAGCCACCGAGCCCCTTACACACCATCATGATCCGAGACCCGGACGCGGCCCTGAGGCGCAGCAGCAGCTCCACCTCCGAGATGATGACCACCTTTAAACCGGCGCTGTCCGCCAGATTGGCCGGAGCCCAGCTCAGACCTCCACCTATGAGACCCATGCGCCCCCCTCCCACGCAGCACCGCTCCAGCAGCTCCAGCTCCTCTGGGGTGGGAAGCCCTGCCGTGACCCCCACAGAGAAGATCTTTCCAAACAACGCAAGCAGTGCTGCAGCTTCCTCCGCCAACTCGGGCGAGAAACCCGGAACCATGTAGCCCGTGTTGTGATGCAGCTGCTGTGCCGGTGAGGGCGAAGCGGGGCACGATGCTCCAGAGAGGAAGTTCAGGAGTGCTTTTCTTTTTATTTTCTAATGTATTTTTTGAGCCTAGAAGATTTCGAAACTGAAGCCTAGTGGTCGCCACGCGTGCTCTGACGCGTTGAGCCTGGTTGTGGATGATATGAGTTGAGTCTGGCTCAGGTGATCTCCCACATTCCATTCTGTTTTTCCCATAATTCCGTGTCTTCTCTTTGAAAGAGACAAAAAAAAAGCCTAAAATACAAGAAAAAAAGACTTTTATAGGGTAAATTTAATTGCAACTGAGCTGCATTATAAAAGTATGTTTTAAAAAATCCTCTTGTTTTTATAATATTATTAATTTTACCTCAGAATTAATATTAAGTTGTCCTTTTTGGCCTTCTTATTCTTATGTGAACTTTATTTCGAGCAAGATTCTCTGCACTGGTTGGCCAGAAGAGTATTCATTGGAGGACTGTTCTAAGATAAGCGATAAGTCCCTCCTTCAAGAACTGGACTGTACATATAATAGAACCAAACGGTCACTTAAAAAAGACTGTCTAACATGGCCACCTTTGAGCTGTTGTAAATAGAGATATACTGTACTTGAAGTTGTAATGCCTTTCGTTTGTAGAATAAGCGATATAAGTAACAACATAGCCAAGCTGTATACATATATGAGATGCAGAAAACCAATATACCAACTAATTTTAAGAAACCTGTGGTAAAATGTAGTTTTACTTGTATATAAAGTTTGGGTAGATTCTTTTTATGTACAGCCGAGGACATGACCAGGCAGGGAGACTAGAATGGCAAACTCTTTTACAACCAATAAGCAAACAAATAATGAATCAATAGTCAGTCTGAGCCATTAATATTTTTATTAGTTTGGGGAGTGTTCTGCCTTTTTCCTAATTTTTGGATCACATCAGTTTCCTAATACAAAAAACAGTTCTTCATGCTGAATTTATGCTTTTAATACTTTATTATCATTATCTAAAGTTACATGGTTTTAGGGTATTCCTGTGAGCTCCCTCCATATTCTTGCAAGCATCCATCAATTACATATTTGTATCCCATAATATATACTCTGAGATGCGCCTGATTATATGAATATTAATACTTGCTTACTAAAATAACCAGATGTTACACAAGTGGCCAGTGTTTTTGTGACCTCAAAAGGGTGTCCATGTCATAGTAATATAAATCTAGGGATGCACCGATATGCAAATTTTGGCTGATACCGATAATTCTTTATATTTAAAAGTCGATAAATCTAAATCCAAATTTTACTACATATTTTTTGAGAGCCTGGTTACAAAAGCAAAAGTCTCACCATTAAAAACAAATTTTCCTTTATTGAAGTGATTCCAATAATATTTCAAGCAATTCAACACCGTCATGGCGAACAGTGCGCACCTGAAGTGTCTCATCTGAGGGAAATAATACATTATTTATTGGCTTTAATATATCGGCCAAATTTTCGTATCAGTCAATACAAATGAACATACTGTATATCCGCCGATACCGATATGGTGATATATTGTGCATCCCTATATAAATCCACAAAATAGGTCTCATTTTCTTATGCAAAATAGTCTTGGTTTTGGGATAATCCTGTTGTGAGATTCCCCCAAAAAACTGTCTTGTTTATGTCAGATATATAGTGCAAAGCACTGCGCATTTCCCAGTGTAATGAATGATACATTTGTAAATGCATACCGCTCGCTCTCTCTGGTGAGGTACACAACCCTCCTCCCAATCTAAATTTTCAATAGCCTAGAGAAACCAGCTCCAACAAGAGAAGCTTCACTGCCCCCAATCTGTCATATCATCTCTGGTTCATCCTCAGCGTAACCCCTCCTCCCTGAGCTGTGCTTGAAGAGGGAATACCCAGTCATGAACAAAATTTGCCCGACTGACCTAGATATCCACTTAAATACACTGAACCCAAAGCTTTAATCTCATCTTCACTGATTTTACTTTTACAGTTTGCCTTAGGATTTGCCACTTCACGCAGTCCAATCAGAGTGACCGTATGCGAGAGCTTGTGTAGCTTTGAAAAAATAGAAATTACATATAAAAAACAGTACTGTTACTACGCACAATAACTAGATTTGCATTTAAAGCAATGCTTGATTTGTTACATCATGTGTCTGTTAGTCTTACGTTTCTCGTTGTTGCCATGCTGATTTGCTCTTGCGTTAGGAGCATAAAAAATGGAAATTCACTTCCAAGTTTCCATGCCCTGTTGCTGCCATCTCGAATTCCTTTTAACAAATGATTTGGCAAAGACTGGTAATTAGCTTCTGTCTGAATTCCTCAGCTTTGTAGTAGCATGAGCCTGTTGTCCGCATGTGAGGGAGATCGACGAGCACGTGCTTCTCTTTACCTATAAGCAACACCGTTCAAAGAATAATAGTGCTGCCTTTTCCTAGATACCACGCACTATGTCCCGAAATACATCAGCTTTCAGCCAGGAACCGGGTCTGCAAGGATTAGGCTCATCTCAGGAAGGGATTCTAATTTTGTTTTAATATCTTACCATGTTACTTCCCAGTAGGCACCATTTAAACATACGACATGCATAAGGACTATTATTTACGATTTCTAGGGCACACATCTATATCACTTCTGCATTATAGCTGGATGGATGAGGGCTTAATTCTATTTACAGTAAGAAAACATGCAGAATATTGCAATGCATTATTCATAGTCATCCTTCTGTGATTTGAAGTACAGGGTTCCCATTGAAAACCTGGTATTCTTCAAATTCTTTCATTTACATGAAAGTGGGTAAAAATTTCTAAAGTGAACACGGGTATGAGTTTTTCTTGTTGTTCTCAGCCCGATACTAATAAATTGGCTAGAAATAAAATGTTATTTAAAAAATTGCTTAATTATATTTACAGTAAGAAAACAGAATATTGCAATGCAGAATTCATTATTGGATGTATAAAAGAGACTTGTAGGGTCATCCTTTTGTAATTTGCAGTAGAAAACCGGGAAATATCAGGGAATTAAAAAATGACTATTTTTAGGCCTCGAAATTACAGGTATGCAATAGTTCATACAGGAATGCATTTTTCTTGTGCTCAGCAGGAACATAATTAATTGGCTAGAAATAAAATTCTATGGAAATGTATAAAAATTATTAGAAATATATATTTTTTTAATATTACTATTACTACTAATATAGCCTCGTCCAGTAATCATCATTTAAAATAACAATAATAAATGTGTGGGAACCCTTTCCCCGGGTTTTACTGACAAGTCTTAAGCCCAGTCTAGAGTAAAATGCATGTTTTAACTGAAAGCAACTTGCTTTGATAAATCTAAAAATATGTCAGTGCCATTGTTTAGTCTCAAGAGATTAAAAAAGATACTTAAATGTCCTAATTGAATTAAGGACAAATCCTGGCTAAATATTAACCCTGTCTGTGAAACCAGGCCCTACAATACCAGTTGAGTCTTTCTTTACATATAAGGGCTAAGACAAACACTGCCCTCTGGTGGCTTATTTGGCCTATCCCTCCTCATAGTCTCCCCCTGGTGGTCAGTGCTGGTATTGCTCATTCATTGACAATTCGCAGAAAAAAAATTAATTTGTTGGCAGAACTTAAAGCTTTTTAGTACAAATGTGAAATTGCTACCACATTTCTGAAAGTTTTTCATACGTTCTACAGCATTTCTTGTCTTAGTGTCATTGTTGGCATTCCTAACTCTAGCTTGCACTAGCAGCCATGCACCAAAGTTTAACATAAATCAGTGTATGTTAAGAAATTCATACATACACTGTCTGTACTCATGCTGTAATCATGCCTTTGAGTGTTATGAATTGAAATACTTGAGTATCAGACTTCTGCTCGTTCTGCTGGGAAAATCAGTGCATTACATTCTCACATATCTGTTGTGCAGCTCATCTACATACTGTATACTGTATAGTAGCGCTTGTGTAACGAGCCGATGTTTGATAATAAATGATGTCGAGTTTACAGAAACTGCCATCCGTAACATACTCAAATAGTCATGGCCTTTCGATCCATGTTGTGTCATTCATCTCTGTTTTTCTCTCCTCTGCCAGTGAACTCAAGGCTGTGCTGTGAAAAGCGTATACTTTTGCTGTTAAGTTAAATCTTCTACCCAACCTAATGCATTGCAGTATTTAAGACCGTGTTGGTCTGATAATAGGATGTTGTATGGTACTTGCACGATTTCTAAGGCACTTGGTGCATCCCTGTACTTAATAGACTGTATGTGATGTTACTGGAAGTATGTTTTGGGAATGTATGCAACATTTGGGAGTGTATTGTACGTATGCCACAGTGGGTCTATATTGTATGTACGCTAAGATAACAGGAAAAAAAAATAGGCTTTCTCCTTCTCTGGACACAATGTTCAACAGGACAAAAGTGCCATCTGTCTGTAGTAGTGGGTTGTGAAAACGTTTGTGTCGTTTTTTTTTTTTTCTTTTCTCCTCTAAACACTTTTTGTCTAGTGATGCTGTTCTTAAATGAGTGTTTGAATGGTTGGATTACCCCTCTGTGATGTTATCCTACACCATCCCACTGTTTGGATGTCAACCATTCTTAAGTCCAAATAAATACTTTTTTTTAAACCTTATATTCAATTGTTGTCTCTTTTTTCATTTTAGTTGAAATTGTGCAACACATCACACTTGCTTAGTTCTGTTTGAAAACTTACAATATCCTGATTTTCAGCCATTTTTTAAATATTTTTAATATTTTAATATAAAACAATTTTTCAATATTGTATAAGCACATTTTTATTACTATACTCCTAAATAAAATTATAACATTTTAGAAGGTGAAAGTCACATTTTTCTCCAAAACACGTTGGCCACAAATATTGGCACCCTATTATTTAATACTTTTTGCAATCACCTTTTTCCAATATAACAGCTCTGAGTTTTCTTCTATAATGCCTGATGAGTTTGGAGAACAACTAACAAGAGATCAGAGATCATTCCTCCATACAGAATCTCTGTTCATGTTGGTGCTTCTCTTCAGTTCACCTCACTCATTTTCTATAGGGTTCAGGTGAGGGGACTGGGACGGTCATGCAGAACCTTCATTTTGTGCTCAGTTACCCATTTTATATTGATTTTGATGTTCGTTTTGGACCGTTGTCCTGATGGAAGATCCAACACGCCCCATTAGAAGATTTCTAGCAGAAGCCGTCAGGTTTTGTTTTTTATCTTTATTTGATAGAATCCATGATGCCATGTATCTGAACAAGAAGTCCAGGACCTCCAGCAGAAAAATATGCCCACAACATTAAAGATCCAGAGGTATATTAAATTGTACACATGGGGTACTTTTTATCCCTGTGTTTAGAATTTAATATAAATAGTGCAAAATTGGCCCTGTGTTTGCTGGCAAAAAGCTCTTTTTTTAGTTTCATCTGACCACAGAAGCCTGTGCCGTTTGAAGGTCCAGTCGTGTCTGACAACTGAATATGCTGGAGTTTGTTTTTGGAGGAGCGAGGAGGATTGTGGGCATGTGGGCATGTAGGGTATATTGTTTGATATATTTTTTTAGGCTCTCTGACCCCTAAGACTCAAATAATCTCTGCAATTCTCCATCTGTGATCGTTGAAGAGTCTTTGGCCACTCAAATGTTCATCCTCACCGTGCATTAAGACAATATAGACACACGTCCTCTTCCTGGCAGATTCGTAACATCTTTAGTTGATTATAACTTCTTAATTATTGCCCTGTTGGTCAAAATGGAGATTTTCAATTCTTTAGCCATATTTTCTTACAGCCACTCTATTTTGTGATGCTCAACAATCTTTTGATTAATCACATCCAAAATAAAAGTTTTGTTTACATAAAATATGTGTGCATGTATATACTGTATATATATTTGTACATCATTTATATTATATATAAATATACATATTTTTATATTATATAACACATTTTTCTTAAATATATACATGCATGTGTGTGTATTTATATATACAAAATAATTATACACACTACACACACATATTTTATGTAAACAAAACTTTTATTTTGGATGCGATTAATTTTTCCCCAGCCCTAATATATATATATATATATATATATATATATATATATATATATATATATATATATATATATATATATATAATATATATATATATATATATATATATATATATAAAACTTGATTAACAAATGTAAAAATGTAACAAACACTGTAATATATATATATATATATATATATATATTACAGTGTTTGTTACATTTTTACATTTGTTAATCAAGTTTTATACTTAACTATATGTGCTTAATTAACACAAGTAGTCTACCTTCCATGTCACAAAATTCAAGAAATTAATGACATCATTTTCTTAGTGCAAATTATAATTTAATTATAATAATGCAAATTATTTTGTTCTAAAATTTTTTTGTTTTTACTAGGTTCCATTTGTTTATAAAAGTAAACTAAATGAGTTAACAAACTAACAATGAAAAATACTTCTAAGCAGTATTTAATTAATGTTAATTTCAAAATGTACCAATAGATTATTAAACCAAAAAGCTGCACATGTTAATATTATTTAATGGACCTGCAGCTGACATGAATAAACAATGAACAGTTGCATTTTTACCAACTTGCTAACAAAGATCAATAAATACTGTAACAAATATAATGCTCAATGTTAAGTAATGGAAGTTAATGAATTAGCTAACGTTATCTAATGGGATATTATTGTGAAGTACCATTTTTTTTTTAAGTGTAACCTGGACATGTTTCCGTGAGATTTCTCAATGTATTTATTTACTGGAATGTGGTGCGCTTGCTGCACCTTCTTGCAGCGCTGAGTCCGGCCACTAGATGGCAAGATAACGATGGGCTCTAGAGATGCTTGTAGTCGAACGAATAAAGTCTTTGAAATGTAGAACATTTTTGTATGGGTTATTATTTGTGACACCAAATGTGGTCAAACTATGACAATAAATGGAAAGCATTAAGCCCACAGTAAGTCTGGTGTCTTTCAAAGTGCATTTTGATTTTCTCTGAGTGCAATCGAGATGGCCTACTGGCCAATCAGTTATTCATTTGTCATAATGCTACACAATATAGGCAGCCAATCAGGCATGGAGTGTAGATAAACAAAATCCCATTTGTTACACCTGAGGGACTCTTAGTAAACAAGACGTAAACATGAACAATATAACTCTCTCCTTTCAGTCTCTTGATTTATTAGCCTACTCAATCCCAACATGCTTCCCTCTTCCCTGTTTTGAAGACATTGTGAGGACAATTCACCCCTTACAAAAATAAACCATGGTTTTATTATAGTAAAAGTGTAAGGCTATCCATGTTTTTTTTGGTTTGTTGATTTCCATTTGTAGGCTACAACCACTGTTTTAAATACCATGGTTAAACTGTCAGTGTAGCAAAACCATGGTTAATTTGTGGTTATACCTTAGTTTTTAAATATTATCTATGTGTTTTGTGGTTAATGTTTGTAAGGGATAACGTCACACTTTTGTATTGCTTGCTGTTGAAAACGTTTTGGTGTATTTTACACTGTTAAATATGTAGTTAAAATGTCACATGGAATATTAAATGTATTAGACATTTATAACATGTCCATTAAATAATATAATATACAGGGTAACTATTATATTACATAACACTGTCAAAGAGCATAGCCTACAGTACAATACTTGCCTTTGTAATGTTTTTGTAATGGCATAATGAATAATGCAAGGATTATGGGGTGTTTCTCTGATGTTTATGAATAGGTAACACACTTTTATCTTCTATGATATAGGCCTATATGTTTAGGGATTCCTCATATTGCTGCTGTAAACTCAATCCTTTTTAAAAAAAAAAAGCGTTTCCTCTCTGTTGTTGTGATTGTGAAGTATGAAGTGTTATGACAGCAGTGCTGGTGGATAAATGTTCAGACCGAGCTACCAACCCTTCAAAACAACGTGAAACTGACATTCAAGATCAACCCACGGCACCAGAGAAGAAGTACAACCTTATGTATAATGCATTCCAGTCTACTGAAAATGCAACAGCTCTAATTTCAGAATGATCAAAACAACTTCAAACTAGATTGCTTTTTACGAAGCAAGCAATGAAAAGAACCAATTGAATTTTAATGGATAAGTATGGTATGGCTGCAAACAGGTTCGAGTTCTTTCTACGTTTAAGGTTTGAATTGGCTTAAAGGTACAATAAGCAGGATTTTTCTTACAATAACAAAGGTGTATATTGATGACGTATATTCCGCATTAAGCTGAATTATGGATCTTGTCATCAAGCTGATGGATCTTTTATGGATGAGTGAATACATTGATGTTTTTAACATGACTGTGGTGTGAAGCACAGCGCGATCGCTAGACGTATACCAGCGCCACACGCAACGCGAGTCCCGCGGATATAAAGGAATAAGGACATTTCATTCTACGAACTACACGCAAGTGCTGAATTAATACTCACACAGGTCAGTTTATTAGATGAATGAAACTTGAGATAACGTAGCGCTGTTTCACTTGCTCTAACAGTTACACTATACTAAACGGCATTTGAGTGTGTTGAATGTTGTTAGTTAGGTTGTTTGTTGGCTGTATGAGACTAAGTAAACTAGATCAACATTAGAATAACATACAGATCATATTCTAACATTTCATCATGTTGGATTAGTTTTATGTACATTTGCTCACCTGTCTAATAAAGTAACATGCAACACTCGCATCTCTGTCAAGTCGAAGTTAGTCGCTCCCTGATAGCCAAGCGTACTGCGCAGGCTCAAACTGAGCTTAATGACGTTGAGCAACCTGACTGACAGTTGTACGTCTTCTAGTAGCTGTGCCAAGAGGAATCTGAATCATCCCCTTCCGAATCTTGCAGAGACGGAGATTGTGAGTATTAGCTGTCCATGAGCTCACAGCAGGAGCAACTTTACAACTCTCTATGGGCTTCTCCCTTGACTTTATGCATCCACGTCCCCCCGATTGCGCGTGAGCCTCTACTTCTGTCTATACGGTAATTTCTCTACTGTGCGACACAGAGTCGCGTTTTATGACGCAATTGTTAGCCTATTTTTTACAAAAACTGCTTCTATGGGGCCACAACGTAAGATACAAGGTAATGGAGCCTTTTATACATTGTCGTGTTTCTTTAGAAATAAATAATGGACAAATGGAGTCTTTAAACAGCTCAGATGTAAAGTTATTCGCTGTCAAAGTGACGCCAAAATGAATAGGAGTCAATGGAATGCTAACAGCAGGTGAAGGCTTGTTAGCCAATGGCGGCCCCCGGGAAGACTTCAGTTTTCGGCTGGTAGATTACCCCCTTGTTTCGTATCCACATTATTCTTACGCCCCATGACACTTTGTGCAAATTATGGTTGTAACTTCCGTAAGCTGTAAACAATCATGTAAATACTAGCTCTATGGACGCAATAATATATATATATATATATATATATATATATATATATATATTATATATATATATATATATATATATATATATATATATATATATATATACATATATATATATATATATATATATATATTATATATATATATATATATATATATATTATATATATATATATATATATATTATATTAATATACCTTATTATTGTACTGTACAACTATCTGTACTACTTGTACAGATACTGTACTGTACTGTAACTACTTAGGGATAAGGTTATAATTAGGTCAAAGGTAAAGGTTTGGTTTAGGCAGTTAGTTGTGATGGATAGGGTTAGGGTCAGGAGCTAGAGATTGCTTTGTTTCAATGAATGTCCACAAAAAAAAAGGTACAAGGTGTGTGTGTGTGTGTGTTCAGCCTATATTCTAGGGGTGCTAATATGATGGCTGCCTCTTAGACAACAACTCGAAATTCTGAGCAGCTTTCTGTAAACATTTTGACAAGATCCGTGCTCTGTAAAATAAACCAGCATTTAAATTGCGGAGCATCATGCCAGGGCCAGTGAACAGAGCCAATTTTTTATTATTTGAATGAAACAAGTAAAGCGAATGTTTGTTTATTGTTTATTATGCTATTATTGTGAGCCAAATGATGCAGTTATTTTGGCTAAATTAAATCTCTCATTCTACTGAGCTTTAACTGGACAATCAATGTGAGTTCTTTTCTGAATCAACAATGTGTACATCCTTTTTCAGGGTTGTGGTGTCTGCTTGTAGAGGTGAGCCTGTGAATGATTGTCATAATTTAACATAATGATTCTCTGGGACGCCTAAAGTTTGTTATGTTTATTTTTGTCATAGGCGTTGCTTAACATTTGAGCTTGGGGGGGCAAACCAAGCCAGTCGATTTGATCAGTCACACTTTACATTTGAGCTTTTCTATAGTAAGCTCTGTGTACCATTCAAGTGGTTTTAATGATTACATATAGCACAAATTACAAATTACTTGTGGTGCTACATCTAATTTTTGCAGGGCTAGCAATAAACACATATATTATAATGGACTATTAACATCAGTCAAAAGAATCTCAAAGTAGGCTTTCATCTGGTCACAACAAAGTTCAGAGAAGTTCTCTTCTCTCTGTATCCGCAATGTACACTGGAACACAATCTGTATTTTCATAATTTTAGTACAAAAAAGAAATTGTAACTTGATGGATTTGTGATATGACCTAAAATCAGATTCTAAATCTCGTCAATCAGTCTAGTTTTAAGTGAATGTCAGTAAAAGTCTTTTTTTTAATCTGGTCAATCAGTGGCTAATTCCTGTGAATTCATAGGATTATTTGTCCATTTTCATGAGATCTGACGGGCATGTTTGGGGATGGACCTTCATGAGTACTTTTCTTTTGTTTTTATTCGATTCACATAATTTTTCAGTGAGATCGACCTTATGACAGCACTCTTTCCTTAAGGCTCGACCGGTTTCACACCGCATGCAAGGGTTGGCGCGCAGAAAATTGTTTAAAAATGACACTGTAAATTTATAGCCTTTATCAAAATCGCAATAAAACAATCTAGTGAACTATTCACCCATTTTTAAAAAATAAGTCAGTTGTGTGGTTCATGTAAACTCCACATGCAGCTACACAAACTTTCTACTCAATAAATCTGAATGAATCCACATGATTTAAGTAATTTAATCCTATTTTCCATCAATAATCAGCTACTGCATAATAAGATGGCCTGGTTTAAATCATCATTGTTAATCTGTGTACAACTGCAAGAGAATAATTACAAGAGGATGATTGTGAAAGTTTCTCCAATTTGGCTTTTTCTCTGCGATGTTAAGCAAGCAAATGAGCACATTCACTGTAATTAAAATTAATTGTTAGTGTTTATGTCAGAACATGTCTGACATAAACACTATATTTATGTCTTACTGCCTCTCATTTTTACTTTATTGGGGCAAATGAACAGCTGGCAGTTACTGAGATAATATAAAACCCTTGAGGAAAATTGCCATCCGAATAGCATAATTCAAAAGGAGATTGTGAAACCCAAAGACTGTAAAATAGCTGTATGTGATGGACAGCGTGTTTTGTTTGTTTTGGAGAATTAACAGTCAGGAATAACAGTATTATTTCTGAAAATAAAATGCATAACGTATATATTAATTTATTCACCCTCAGGCCATCCAAGATGTAGGTGTCTTTTTTCCCCTTCTTCAGCAAAACAGTAAAACGCTTCACTTCATAAGACCTCAATGAACCGTTAGAGCTTGGTTATTAATTTTCTCTTGCTTGTTTATGGGTTTTTTCTGTGACAGTAGCCATTGACTTGTTTTATATGAATGACTAAGGATAATTTATATATATCATTTTATTTTGATCCAATATAAATCATTTTGATCCACTTAAATATGTCAATGAGAAAGAAATTGTTGCATCAGTAAAGATGAACAAGAGAAGCAATAGTCAACGGCTCTCCAGAGAGCAGACAACGCAGTAGTAAACACTGAACCAAGAGACTTAGTTTTATTATGTGATTATAGCTGTCTCTTGAAAAAAAAAAGAAGTCATGTAGACATGTAACTCTCACTGAGTGATGTATAATAATAAATCAATTTACTGCTCTATCTCACATTGATCTATAAGTTCACATGCATTACAATCTATCATTTCTGTTATATCGGCTGCACCTTTGCCAACAACAACATTTACAAACTTTTTTGCATGCTATTTTTGATACCCTGCCAATAAACTTTCAGAATGGTTTGTTTTGCCTTGACTCAAGTGAGTTATAGTTAACACATTTTCACCTTACAGCATATCACCAGCCGGCCTTGTCTGTCATGTGATCCCCTGTTCTAGTCACGTGATCCTGCCATGTGTTCCCTTGTCTGTTGTGTCATGTTGTCATTGGTTCGTTGTATAATTACAGGTGTCCCTTGTCTAGTTGTGTATTTAAGCCCTCATGTTTGCCCTGTGTCTTTGTCTAGTATTGATTGTTTTCATGTAACCACTGTTGGGAAGTCCTGTCCATATTCTTGTTTATGTTTTTGAGTTCATACGTCACACTTTTGGTTTATGTTTGATCGCGTTTTAGAAATAAAGCTGCATTTGGGTTCTCCCTTCAACTTGCCTTCAGACTATTCATTACAGGTGTCTAAATTCCTTTTGCATTCCACTTTTTTTATTCTTCTCTTTTATGTTTCTTGCTTTTCTGTGAACTTGGAGTCTAAAGATGTAGCCAGATCCCATAAACATGACAAAACATAGATATATATCAATAGACAAACATGAAGAGAAGTCTAAATTAACTTTTTCTCTGGAAAAAAATATGCTCCCAAGGTCCTGGCTCTTAAAATGAAGCAACTCCCATTAGAAGACTATGGCTGAGTAGAATATGTCATCTCAGCTTTTCTAGTGGGGGACAAAACAAGTCAAACATGTGATATTCATGCAATTGTTTTATGTACAGTCCCAACGAACATACAATCCTTAAAGATGAATACAGGAAACAGCAAATATTCATTTTGGGGGAAACTATCCCTTTAAGTTACATTATAAACTTCAACCTTTTATCAAGATTGTTATACCAAAATTGTTAAATATTACCTTAAAATTGTCTAATTTTTCATGTAAAGTATTATTAATTAGAATTCTGTCATTTCATTAGTTTTCACCAACACATTTGCCTGTCATTTCAGCTTTCAAACCCTTATAAGTACCCGCAGGACGTTGTGATGCTGTCACAATGCTGCTACCCTGGCAACGGATCCTATACTTGCTTGTGCATTGTGCTAATGCTGGTGCAATCAGTCTGAATTAGTGCAGTTTGGCAGATGGCTCACTGCGCTGTATTTCACATGCACTCAACGGATCGATACAGCACCTCATTACAGAGCCCAAAGCAAGAGACAGATCACACACCAGATAAAGCTAGCGGATTTCAGGGAGGGCTTATATCAATGATGATCAAATACTTTGAGTGCGGTTTGACTTCAGACAGTGGACAGCTTATTGAAAGAACTTTCTTGTCCATACTTAAAGCTAAACTGTGGTAAGCTTGCACCAGTCACTTTGGTAAGAAAAAGTGTGCCAAGAACAGCAGCAGTTACTTAAGTTGTACTTCATCATATACAATTTTTTTTTAACTGAATACTTGATCTTACTCAGTTGGTTTTCCTATAAGAAAAAGAATCTCTTTAGACCATAATTTAATTCAAACAGTTTATATTTTGCAGATCATCACAACTTAAATCTAACAAAGCCTCACGACTGTATAATATAGGCCTACCGGTATATATATTCTGACAGTCTTTGGTCTCATCATGGTCATGTTAATTGTTTAATATAAAGGGAATAAAAAGAATGAAGTTTTAGTTCATGACACTTATATATAGGCGACGTGAGAATTTTTAGATTTATTTTATTTAAAGGTTGGACCCTTACAATGGTCTAAGTGTGGCCTAAGTGTCTGCATTACTTTAATGAGAAAATTATCCATCTCAGTCTGTAAAACTAAGTAAATATGATAATATTTCAGCCTGAATGTGGGGAAAAAATACTTTACTTGCCTAGAGATTTTGCAGTTTAAATACATTTATAACACAGTCATTACCCAACGATTTTTATGTCCTTTTTACACCCCTGAACTGTGGTAAATGTCAATGTAAACCTGAAAGGCGAATTAGCACATTACTCGCCTTGGCAGCATTATAAGTGACTGCTGAGGGGTTTAATTGCAGTGTATTTTAAACCATAAAAAGGAACACTATGTCTGTACTTTGCACCCTTACAGAAATGTGCACTTATATGAGCAAAATGTCATAGCAGATGCTACCAATTCCTCCTGTCTGCAAAACTGAAGAAGAAGTATTTGTCTTTAAAATACATGCTGTTCTGAAGTGACCATCGAGTTTACTTGTCAAAAACAGTCTGAAGTCTGGAGACAGCAAGACTTTAATTTTGTAAATGTCTCTCTAAGGGAGAACACAGTCAGCCGTAGACTGCCTCTCTGAGTGGGCATCAGGGGCTACAGGGACGTGCTCCGGGTGCAGAGAGAGCACTTTGGACCATACCCATAATCCAGCAGTAATCTGTTCCTAAATGCTAGGCTCTGGCTAAAGGTGATGAGGGGTGATAGAGCGCAGTGCACAGCAATAAACAGGAATGGGGCTTTGGAAAAATTTGATGACTATTGAGCTTCAGAAGGAAGTTTTTTTGTTTTAGCTGATTGAATACGAGGATCAGTTAACACATCATATGAAGGAATGTATGGAGTTAGTTAATGCTAAAATATTCCTCTTTTAAAAAGCATTTATCAAATGTTGTCAGCATCAGTCAACATCAAATACGAATTTACCAAATTTACTTACTGTAATCTTTTCCCCCTGATGTCACCAATACCTCTTTCCTTCAACTCTTCCTCTCCAGCTATACTTGTTATATAGATACCACTTTTTGCAATCCCTTCAATTATGATGGATAAAATCCTTCTACTGTACATTTTTTTTCTTGTTACATACCCAATTTCACTAATAAATACTTACCATTGAGAAGTAAATGGGCCGCAAGCATCATTTCATGTTAACTTTATTCCTTCTTTTTGGAAAAGCAAAACCCAAAATACATTGCGGCTATTTTTCAGACTGTTCTGTTTTTTTTTTTTTTTAAAGAAGACAAAGACAGATATGAATATGCATTATTTTAATCACAACTGAAATATGATTTTTTTTTTTGTTACAGTTAAAAACAATTAAAAAAATTCTGTGCAGTCCTAAAATGTTGCACATTGGATCTTGTATTGCAAATTGTACGCGACTCCAGAGAGCCAAATTATACACAATTGCAGTTAATGAACTGTGAGGCCGAATGAGGGAAACAAAACATATTTGGGATATTTAATACATATCATCCTTGTGGTTTTTTCTTTGCATCCTTGATGTGAAATGTTGCATGTTAATATGAGTTAAAGAAAATTGAGTGTGTCCTTGTGACCACTGAGTTGATGAAATAAGAGAGTAAAAGCAAGCAAGAGTAAAAGATTGTGTTTGCATTTAGCCCTGCTATAGCCTTCAATCATTGAAAAAAAACGGGGACAGATGTAATTGATGACTCACCTATAAAATTGTTTGTCATATTAAAGTCTCTGTGTAGGAGACATTAAAAAGCAAGATTACAGACAAACGCTGTATTGTGTGCTCATTGACCTGACATTTAAGAATTTTACAAGTGAGCTTCAAAAGTCTTTATGTAATAATACAGTAAGTATCTGACAGGCATATGAGTGCAGAGCTGGTCATTTATGTTGTGTTTTGTCCTTCAAATAAATGCCACTGAAATTTGTCCGCATGTAATCTAGTTCATGATGTGACATATAAACAGGTCTTGGGTCATACAATAATACATTTTTCAAAACAGTCATTTCAATTAGCCTACTTGAATGTGCTTACTGGCTTTTTATACTGGATTCAGTCTTGAACCTGAATTGCGGTACAAATATACAAAACTGTATTCTTCATAGGAATTTTTTTGGACTTTCTCTTTTTCAACACCAAGTTAGAGAAGACAATACAGAGAGGAATTGTTTGGGTTATTGTTGTCTGCCTTACAATACAAATACATCTCTGACAACCATTACTGCTTTCTAGGAATAGCAATTGGTTCTTGCCGGATTAATGACTCTATTATTCTACAATTAATTAGTGAAATAAATGTGGAGGTAAGGTTAAGCAATAGTCAAATTGCTCACTTAACATCCAATCGCATACTTAAAAGTCTGTGTCTTAGAGGTTAAGAGCTCATGCAGAAGCCAGAGATCATTTTGTGCACTGTTTGCATGAATGGACAAGAGAAGAGCTATAGAAAAGGCCAATCTATCTTCCACAAACATTGTTATTATACATTAAAGAAATACTGAAAAATAAAGTCTCATTTGCATTTTTCCAAGCATGCACTTGGGAAGTAAAAAATGAATGTTATTTGACAATTTTTTTACATTGCTTTTTTCATTTTATTGAATAGTGACTTGATGTTGACTACTTTTGTATGTCATTCCAGGAAGTGTGTAATATGAAAGAAAAAGAGAAGCAACCTGTTAAAATTCCCATTCATCTCAACGCACTTGCACTTAGACCCCTCAAAATGCACAATTTGAAATCTACCATCTTTGGTCATAAATTCCTGTGACTAATCTGGAGCTGCAGGTAAATGACTTGACATTTTTAAGGTCAGCCAAAACCTATTTGAAATAATCATGTTCCATTTTTTAAATGCACCATTACAAATTTGTTTTATTTCATTCTCCATATTTGGAAATAATCATCTTATTTCATTGCAGAAAGTGTTTTTATGATTTGGTTTTTTATTTCAGTTGTCTGTAATATGGTTGCTGTGAAGTTTAAAGCTGCATTTCTGTATACAGAGTGCCTAAAAGCATAAGCGCTCACATTTCTTATGTTTCTCTAAACTGACAGGCTGTCTAAGAGTTGCTCTTATACAATCTCCTCACATCCTCAGATCTGCACATTTGAATTCTGAACAGTTTCTGGGAGGAGATGTTAACATGTTAATGGTAGTGCCGGAGGGGAGATTTGAGAAAATTATCACTTATTTTCGGTTGTTTATAGCAGTGGTTCTCAACTGGGTCATGACCCAAAAATGTACTGCAGTTGCAGGTCTATTCTGACAGCAGGGAAAGCAATGCTACTGACACTATACAAATAACAGAATGCAACCTAGCAAATAATGGTACATAGTCACGGTAAAAAAACAAAAAACATATGCTTATCAACTTTTAAAAGGGAGTTAAAATGCTTCCCACGCTTTGTGTTGTTGGCGTTAAGGCCGTGTGACCAATCAGTGCCAATTCAACTAGCCAAATCCGACAGATGGTAACATGGCATGTTGCTTGACATCCCTTTATTCTCAAAATCTATGAACAAAATATGGAAGGTAAAAGAAAGGATGACTCAGACTACATTAAATACAGGGTCACATCCAGCAAGGACAAACATGAGTCACCACTCCAATGTAAAATTTGTGTTCTGAAGCAAAACATTTTGAGTACCACCGGTTTATATGATACAAGTATTATGAATTAATGATCAGTATTATTATGTGCCTCCATTTCAATAATTTATCATAAATTTGTTTAATTAAAAAAGTGCTGTTTTTATTTGCAATGTAATTGATTTTTTTATGATACCATACATATTATGCTGTAATATTTGGTATATAATTTGCATTAATGGAATAAAACTTAGTCTATATAATAATCCATTTTAGAGTGTCAGGGTCTATTCAGCAAAATATGTTTTGTATATATGGTCGTTCTAGAATTGGGGGTACATTTCGAGATAAACCTTCTTTTATTTAGTCAGTTATGAATAATAACACAAATTATATTACACTATCACTAAAAATAATGCTTTATGTATATGTAGGAAAAAAATTCAATGGGAAAAATGAACTAAATGACTCCCACTCCACCTATTATTGACTGTCTCTGCCTCCTGATTCATACATTCAACTTGAATTATCATGAAACAATTAAGTCTAATTTTCAAATATTTGTTGTGTTTTATTTTGAAAATATATTTTCTGTGTTCTTTGGAATTTAATTAATAAAAACATTGATTTTGTGTCTGTCCCTACGTTCCGGTCAACTCTGTTACCTCTGTTATAAAAAAAAACCTAAAAAAAACTCCAAAGCATTTGTAGAAAAAGCATGTGACTTGCACCAAGTGATGTCACTTCCTCCGGGAGGAAACTCTGGAAAGCAGTGATGTCAGTCATTATTCTTCTCTCATTAATTTGTACAAAATGTTTAGGATACACCAATAGTAGATTCATTATTTGTCAAATCTATTATTGTGATATTGCAGTGAATCTCTCATTCACGTTTTAAAAAACGATAATATGGCGAAAACCCATAAAAGTCTGTTTTTAGATATGCCATGTGGTATCTGGTTTGAGGTTAGCATTTTGAGCTAAAGCACAAAATGGTGGAAAATGTCAACTTTGTTATCGTCAACTCTGTTATCGTCAACCCAATTTGTCTATAACAAAGTTGACAGATTTTTTCTTTAGTACATTGATGTTCAGTATTAATATTTTAAATCCTACAAGTTTAAGATCAGCAAATAATGAAAATGTTGAATTTAAAGTGCATTCTATGAAATAAAAAAGTTTAACAGAAAAAAACCCCCCTTTTTTTCTCTCTACTTGAAATGTACCCGCAATTCTGGAATGAGTCATATGCATTTAAGTATTTTTTCATTCTGGCAATTCTTTGCTGCAACAGAATATTTAGATGCCTTTTTGAGTGAAACCCAAGCTATCAGCCACATGGACAAGATTGCGGTGTGACGGCGTTTTAAGTAATTGAACGTCATCCTGTTCCAAACTCGATTGCTGCTTGCAGTGGAACAGCTCTGAATAGTTTAATATCACCTTCTGAGCCCAAGGCGATGAATGTCTGGTTGACAAAGAATCTGGTTACCTTCAACATTGAGCGTTTCTGTGTGTGTGTGAGAGAGAAAGCATTTTTGTATGCAAATAATTGCTTTTGCAGCAGGTAACACCCTATTTTGGTGATCTAATGCCTTTCAGAACCTGAGAAATGTCATATGCCTATTTGTTCGTGGCCATATGTCTCTGTCAGTGTTCATGAGTTTTCTTATTCGTTTGATCTGGAACCAAAAGTTAATTAACGAAACTCAGGTGTTTCTAATTCTTCTAAAACAAGGAAAACAAATGAAAACTCCCGCAGAAACTAAGTGAGCAAAGAATGATCTTGCCTTCGAAATCCTAGTTAAAGAGATTGAGCACTGAAGATGTATTGGTTTATCCTCAGGTATTTAATCAGTCAGACTAATGAAATGAATTGAGCCAGAGAGAACTGATTGCCTGTGACATTTACAAGTCCCCTGAGAGCATGTGCATGTGTTTGTGATTTGACCTCCATAATTATTCTTCAACAATCAGAGGACAAGAAATAAAACTGGGACTTTCGCTATTAAAAATGTGATTCAAAGATTCTGATATCTATCGTGTAAAAGCTTGCTCAAAAAGGATAATTCTGGCTTCATTTTCTTTAAACCTCAATGATTTCTTTGGATGTAAAGGAAGGAGGCTATTTTTAATATACTGAAAGTGAATAGTGACCATGGTCTGTTAAAAAGCATCATTTAAGTATCATAAAAGTCATGTGAATTGTTTAAAAACATAAAACTATTGTGCTTAAATTTTGCCTATTTGTATTGTTATTTTCCTCGCTTCAATTGAGAATTAGGGTCACAATAAAGCCTCTGTCTTCATATCTAATTAGACTGAGCCATAGGGGAATAGATGGACAGTAATGTCACCCCAGTCAAATGCACTAACATAGCTCTCTATATCACTGCATTCCTGTAATTGAACAAATCGTTATTTTATCCAATATACCAGAATCAGATAAACATGTGTGTATGTATTTTATCTGCATAAAACTGGATTAATGGCAGAAGAAATGGTTAATCGGATAAAATAATGATATTCAGTTTTGTATATGTCCTTGTGTGTGCTTTACATTATCAGACAGAACTTTAATTATGATCCTGTCTGGTTTGATCAGACCAGTGAAAGGTAGGGTAGTGTTTTTCGCACTTTTGTTATTCTGGTTGAAACTCTCTTCACATCCTGATTGCAATCAATGATAGAAGTAGTCTAGATATAACAAATGCATATATAATATGTAGAAGTCTCAGGACCAAAATAGTGTTTGTCAAATGATTGCATTTATTGGACAAACTTTGGAAAGCGCTCTGAAGGGAGGGTGGGATCTAATGCTTTCAAATCTAGCTTGCTATAGCCTCTCTGAAATTGCCTAGCCTACTCTGCCTTGATTGTGATCAAATCTCTCACGACTGGCAGGGTTCAAGCCCTGTGTTTAGAAAGGGAAATAGAAATGAAACTGAGTACACTGAAAAGGAGAGTTCCCCAAATGTTCCATCTCACAGACTGTTTTGCATGCAAAAATCTAAGCGAGCGAGATTAAGCATGCCTATGTGAACTAATCTGTGCATTAGTGGTACAACAACTGTTTTTTTTTTTACCATTGAGTTGAGAAAACAAATGTGCTGCAAAAATTTGCTGTATTTTCTTTTACATTTAATGTTATAAAACAAAATAAAGATTTTTCTCTCATTTATAAATGTATTTACCTCCCAAATGCAATACATTCAATGCAGTTCTACAGCATATTTAGGTTTCCACCCCCAATATTTAATTATAATTGTGTTACTGTAACTGCACCAAGATTTTACTCATTCTGCAATTTTCAAGTCAATCTACATATTTTTCCCCCCAATTGAATTGAAGTCTGGGCTCTGCCTGTGTCATTTCAGAATATTTCATTTCTTTTTTTGCCGGCCATTTCTTTAAATAGTATTTACTTTTTGCTTAAGGTCATTGTCCTTCTGGAAAATATCTTAAGTGATATCTCTGGCTGACTGAAACAGAATCTCTTCAAGGATTTGGATCTGGCTCTAGCCATATTCCCCGTGTCTTCATCAAATTTTCCAGTTTCCTAAAAGAAGCCCTAAGGTACAGGCCTTATCCTGCATTAACCGTTCTTGATTGATGATAGGGGAGGTGTTACTTGGTCAACACAGTGCTAAGCATTCAGGCCAAAGAGCACAAATTTAGTTTCATCAATTTTAAAATGTTTCACATGGCTTCTAGATCACTGCAGTACTGTTGGCGTTTCTCAAAATTGGCCCTCTTTCAGCCCAAAGAATTTAACTCATGAAGGACACTTTGGTCACCACTCTTACAATTGCCTGTTTAGTCATCAACCTGTTTGGTTGTCCAATTTAGGAGAGCCTGATTGAAGGCTGAGTTGTGTCAAAACATTTCATTTTATTATGTGGACTTCATAATGCTCCTAGAAATACATGATGTTTTTACAAACATTGTCCAGATTTATCTGAAAATTCCAGATGCAGCTCCTTGGTCTCAGTGAAAGCAGTGAAATGCAATTCTCAATGATTTTTTTTGTTTCCTTTTTTTTCTGCAAAAATTGCAAGCCTTTCTTAGTATCCTTTTGTTTTTTTGTTTTTAATGTTTTTTTTTAGAGCCAAATGGCAATTATGCTGTATTAGACACTACTGTGATATCATGTTTAAGCATTTATAATTGTTTTAATGGTCATAGCAGCAAATTTAAATTAGTAAGTCAATAAAGTGCTTCTACTGTACTTGCATTTGATAGAAGTTTTTTTTTTAGTTAGACAAATAAAGAAAGCTTAGTCAAATGTCCAATGTGGATATTGAATAACCATCTAACGCATTTTGTCAAATTGTAACTCTGCCAAGACATAAAATGCTTCAAGCCCCTTTTTCTACCCTTACAGGTTTTACAGTAGTGCTCATCAAAGTATGTCAAACTTCCAAATCTGAAATGTATCCTGGTGGTCATGGTCTGTTGATTTAAGAACCCTATTGTTTTCATGTGTCTTGGCATTTAAGACTGCAGTCACACTTTGCTATCCATTACATGTTGCCCACACACTATTCCCACAGAGAGAGGCACCTGTACACAATATGAGAATAACCTCTTTCAGGTTTAAATCATTTGGAACATGTTCCTGAATACTTAGACTAGTCAGCCTTGTTTGTAATCATATTCATGTAAAATAAGTAGCTAAAAAATGCAATTGAACCTCAAGGTAGCGTCAAATGTGTGTTTTACTTTTCCATACTCGCATGTCATCCTTGTAGCACTGGTTTGATGATATTGGCTATACAAGTAAGCAGTACAGGTAATCAGTCATGTGTGTGATTTTGTTTATATTGAGCAGTAGCAAAACTTGTTTTTTTTTTACTGCAAAACTGTATGAAACCCTCTTTATTCCTACTCATGTCTAAATCACACTGTTTTGTTCACCGTTATGAAAGTGAGCGGCTTTGGCCTCAATTTTTTTGCAATATTATTACTCTACAAATTCCCATTCACATTGAATCTGTCACGGTTCATAAATTCATTGATTCCTTCTTGTCTCGTGTCTCTGTTGTTACCTGTGTGTGTCTGTGTGTGAGTGGGCGTTACCACTCCGTTCGGCTGTTTAGCGATCCAGCTGATCAGTGCTCCAGCTGATCATTATCCACTCACCAGCTGCAGTTCATTCAATCCCCTATTTATACTCACAGTTTTTGTACTCTCATGGTCAGATCGTTGTTGGATGTCCTTCGTGTGTGTGGTTGATCCTTCCCTGTCGGCGTGTGAGCTCGTGTCTTGTTCGTGTTTCCTGGGATTCACTGTCGTGGATTATTATCACTTCACCTGGACCTTCACTGCACCTCACTTCTGGACTCATCACCGGGGACCCTGGCCATCTTGTCCCTGCGCTACCAGTCTTGTTTGTGTCATCTGACCAGTGAACTGAGTAATAAACTTCCTTCACTTGCATTATTGCTTCCGTGGTTTTTGCCGTTACAGAACGATCTGACCTACAATGGAAGCAGCGAGTGAGGCGAACCCGTTGGAGGAATTTGTTAATTCCAGCATTCAACGCATGGAAAACCAGGAGAAGAACCTCAATGAGACGGGACGCGCGGTCCAAGTACTGGTGGCGCAGGTGTCCGAGCTCACCCAGCAGATACAACAGCTACGAGCTCCCACTGCGCCCCCCACACCGGCCGTTCCCCTCATTCCATCTGAAGGAGCTTCCCAGTCAGAACCCCGCCTACCCATTCCACAGACCTACGATCACGAGCCCATGCAGGTCGGGCGAGCTCGGCTTTCCCGGGAGGAGAAGGAGAGCCGGAGATCCCAAGGACTATGTCTTTACTGCGGGGCCGCTGGACACTTCGCCTACAACTGTCCAGTAAAAGGCCAAGCCCGGCAGTAAGGTTGAGGCTACTGTCGGGTGGGATCTCCGCTGCGAAGACCTCATCTACATCGACCCTCCTCCGTTAAGACTAAGATGGTCAGGCCACAATCACGACTGTCAGGCACTGGTGGATTCTGGGGCAGAAGGTAATTTCATGGACCATGGTTTTGCTCAAAAATGTAACATTCCCCTTCTACCACTCACCAGTAGAATAGCAGTTCAGGCACTCAACGGTCAAGATCTTCCTACCATTTCCCTCATCACCGGACCCATCACACTCACCACATCTGGAAACCACACAGAGACATGTTCCTTTTACATCATGGACTCACCACTGGCACCCATTGTTCTCGGACACCCTTGGTTAACTGAACACAACCCCAAGATCGACTGGCTAAAGAAATCTGTGTTAGAATGGAGTGGTAGATGTCATGAGTCCTGTCTTGTGTCTGCCTGTTCGTCTGTTGCTGTCTCTGTGTTTCAGGAGGAGGCAGTGGATTTATCTAACGTGCCCACGGAGTACTTGGACCTGAAGGAAGTGTTCAGTAAGTCTCGTGCTGCTTCTCTACCTCCTCATCGTCCCTATGACTGTGCTATAGATTTACTGTCAGGTAAGTCTCCGCCCAAAGGCAAGTTATATTCACTTTCTGTCCCAGAGAGGGAGACTATGGAGAAATATATTTCTGATTCTCTAGCATCTGGGTTCATCCGTCATTCTTCTTCTCCAGCGGGGGCGGGGTTTTTTTTTTGGGGAAGAAGGACGGATCTCTGCGACCTTGCATTGATTACCGAGGGTTGAACAACATCACGGTGAAGAATACCTATCCTTTGCCGTTGATGTCTTCGGCCTTCGAGAGGTTGCAGGGAGCGTCTATCTTCACGAAATTGGATCTACGTAATGCTTATCATTTGGTCCGCATTAGAAAGGGGGATGAATGGAAGACTGCTTTTAACACCCCTAGGGGGCACTTTGAATACTTGGTCATGCCGTTCGGACTGTCCAACTCCCCAGCAGTCTTCCAGGCTCTCGTCAATGACGTGCTGCGAGATATGGTTGATCAGTTCATTTATGTCTACCTGGATGACATATTGATATATTCTTCTTCTCTCCAGGAACACGTGCAGCACGTCCGACGAGTGCTTCAGAGGTTGCTAGAGAATGGGCTTTTTGTCAAGGCGGAGAAATGCGTTTTTTCATGCACAGTCTGTTTCATTTCTAGGATACATTGTGTCGTCTGAGGGAATTCGCATGGATCCCGAGAAGGTTAAGGCTGTGGTAGATTGGCCAATCCCAGATTCCCGTAAGGCCCTACAGAGGTTTCTGGGATTCGCCAATTTTTACCGGCGTTTCATTCGCAATTTCAGCCAACTAGCCTCGCCTCTGACCGCCTTGACCTCCCCCAGAACACCGTTCAGGTGGTCAGACACTGCTGAGGCAGCGTTTGCCAAACTCAAGGGCCGCTTTGTTTCGGCCCCTATCCTGATTACCCCTGATCCATCACGGCAGTTCGTGGTGGAGGTCGACGCGTCAGAGGTGGGGGTAGGAGCGGTGATATCTCAGCATTCTCCCACAGACAACAGAGTTCATCCATGCGCGTTTTTATCCCATCGTCTATCCCCTGCCGAACGCAATTATGATATTGGTAACAGGGAGTTGTTGGCAGTCAAGTTAGCGTTGGAGGAATGGCGCCACTGGTTAGAGGGGTCAGGGGTACCCTTTATCGTTTGGACCGACCATAAGAATTTGGAATATATCAGAACTGCCAAAAGATTGAACTCTAGGCAGGCTCGGTGGGCACTTTTTTTCGGACGTTTTGACTTTACTCTCTCGTACCGCCCGGGTTCCAAAAACATCAAACCCGATTCTTTATCGCGTATTTTTGATCGATCCGAACGCCCGTCTACTCCCGAGTGCATTTTACCGGAGAATCTATTCGTCTCCACACTCGTATGGGAGGTCGAATCGAAGGTCAAGACGGCCTTAGAAGGGGTAATGCCTCCGCCCGCCTGCCCCCTGAACCGTTTATTTGTGCCAGAGGAATTAAGGTCTGACGTTATCCAGTGGGGTCATTGTTCCAACGTGGCTTGCCATCCGGGAGTTAACCGTACTAGTTTTTTAGTCAAGCAACGATTCTGGTGGCCACGTATGGCTCGTGACATTCACAGTTTTGTTTTGGCTTGCTCGGTTTGTGCCACTGGTAAGACTTCCAATCGACCCCCGGATGGGTTACTTCAACCGCTGCCTGTTCCTTCAAGACCCTGGTCCCATATCGCTCTAGATTTTATCACAGCCCTCCCACCCTCTCAGGGTAACACGGTGGTTTTAACCGTGGTGGACCGATTCTCGAAGGCAACTCACTTTATTCCCTTACCCAAATTACCCTCAGCTAAGGAGACAGCGTTGATAGTCGTAGATCACGTCTTTCGTATTCATGGCCTCCCGACAGACGTGGTCTCCGACAGAGGACCCCAGTTTGTGTCAAAATTTTGGCAAGAGTTTTGTAGATTACTGGGAGCGACTGTTAGTCTGTCCTCATGGTTTCATCCCCAGAGCAATGGTCAAACCGAGAGAGCCAACCAAGATCTGGAGAGGGTGTTACGATGTTTGGTCTCCAAGAATCCTTCCTCTTGGAGCCAGCAACTGTCCATGGTGGAGTACGCCCACAATACGTTACCAGTGTCAGCTACGGGCCTGTCTCCGTTTGAGTGTAGTGTAGGATACCAGCCACCTATTTTTCCCAGTCTGGAATCCGAGGTCGCGGTTCCCTCCGCCCACGCCTTCTCCAGAGGTGTCACCGCACCTGGACTAGAGCCCGTGAGACTCTGCTCCAGGTGGGGGAGCGCACCAAGGCCAAGGCCGATCGCCACCGGTCAAAGCCTCCCTGTACGTCGTTGGTCAAAAGGTGTGGCTTTCTACTAAGAACATTCCTCTCCGCTCCGTTTCTAATAAACTTGCTCCCAAATTCATTGGCCCGTTTACTGTCACCAAGATCATTAGTCCGGTGACAGTCCGCCTCAAATTGCCTCCAGTGTACAGGAGGATTCATCCCGCCTTCCATGTGTCCAAGATCAAGCCCGTGTTTTATTCTCGTATTAATCCGCCAGTCCCGGTTCCTCCCCCGCCGCGACTCGTAGAAGGGGAACCCACTTATTCGGTAAATCGTATTCTGGACTCAAGGCGGAGGGGACGCGGATTCCAGTACTTGGTGGACTGGGAAGGTTACGGTGAGGAGGAGAGAAGTTGGGTACCGGCTAGAGACATCCTGGATCATTCCCTTATTGATGATTACAATCGACAGGTAAGGGAGTCTGGGAACGCCAGGAGGCGTTCTTAGGAGAAGGGGTACTGTCACGGTTCATAAATTCATTGATTCCTTCTTGTCTCGTGTCTCTGTTGTTACCTGTGTGTGTGTGTGTGTGAGTGGGCGTTACCACTCCGTTCGGCTGATTAGCGATCCAGCTGATCAGTGCACCAGCTTCCGTGGTTTTTGCCGTTACAGAATCTCTTTATTTGGCACAAGTCAAGTCAAGTCCTCCTCATTTACATAGCGCTTTTAACAATGTAGATTGTTTCAATCAGCTTTACAGAGACAAACATATATTTTAAGGTAACAGAAAATGGTTTAGTTTTATAGCGGTTCTTGAATAATGTTATTTCCAGCTAAAGTTTTGATTGATTCACTTCCGTCGAAATGATCATTTGTTATTTAATTAGGGGCCGCTAAGACGACACCATTCTCTCTAAACAGACTTTAAACGCGAACCTGTGATAAGCGCTGATGGCGTTCACATGCGCATTAAGAATCGATTCTATAGTTATGTGCGTTTGAATGTGTGCAGGTTTGTAATTCACTACAAACCATCCCTAAACAAACTACTTGTCATGCCTATAAATTTTGATGCAGAATTTAATTTAATTTTATCATTTCGGGTAGGTACGCGAATCCGGAATTTCCACAGCGCTTTATCTGTAGAGTGGAATAGGGATCCTCCATAGGGAGAGGCTAGTTGGCACTTCAGTACTGCGTTGTCATCGGGTCCAGGCGAAGGTCCTTCAAGTCCTACAAGTACGCTAACCTTTCAGAAAACATACAGAAGAAATTTACAGTACTTTAAAACCCTAGATTGTATTCGCATATAGGTCTCCTTTCCCCCCCTTAGACTTGACATTCAGAGAGACAAGATAAAAGAACAATGTGTATTGAGGTGCATATACTTATTCATTCAATCTCACACCTAGCGCTGGTTATGATCACTGATTTGGTTTAGTGACACTCTGTGTGATGTGGAGCCTCACTTTTACTGTCAAAATGTTGACAATGTAGTGTTTTAATGTCCCTGTAAACCAGAAGCTGCAACCGACTTTACTTCAGTGTTGTGACTTTCCAATTGAAAAGTTGACATATTTCTCTCTTCTGACTGCTGTGGATCAATCTCTTTATTTTTTCCCTCTTTTTGAAAGTTGTGAAAACACTATTGTGATGTTTTTCTTTTACTATTTGAGCAAATGGGAAAACAAAAAATATATATTTAATGGGGTCTCTCGTTCACCGATCGATCAGGCAATCAGGCAATGACTTTGGTACCTCAAGAAACTGATTTCAGACAGACTTCTGAGGAAGCGTAGCGGTTTAATGATCCACACCAAAATAGAGCAAGCTTTGGTGAGAACTAAACAAATATTTAATTACTACAGTAGTATTTTTTCACTATATGTCATCAGAAGTAGAAAACGTTGGTCAAAAATGTACACACAAACTGACCAGCAACTGTCTGCAACTTTCAGATGCCATCTTTATTTTTTTTAGCTCAACTGTCACCGAATAGAACGCACATTGTGGGATATCAAAGGCAGCGAAGGATATGCTGCCTTCATAAATTGACCAGATGAAGAAATCTCAGGAGACAGGAAGTGAAGCTAACAGTGGATCCGGATGTGCCTTGATGCCATCCTCGTAAGGCAGAATCTTTAGGTCTTCGAATGCAGCCATCTCTTGCTCGTCGCAGACTGACAGTTGGAGGGGAGATATTAGGCACGTTTGAGATGCGCCTCGCCTGAAATGTAGACGAGAGTAGACGGCTGCAGTGAGGGGAGGAGTGAAAAAGTGCAAGGAAGATGGAACAGTTCTTTCTTTAGTGGATCAGACAAGATCAAATGCGGATATTGAGGGACTAATACATTGGATGTAATTCGATGGCCATTCAGTTCTGTTGACGTCAGAGGAAGGTGGCTCACACACATTTCTAACCAGCGTGCATCATTGGTTCTGCTCCGATTTGGCTAATCTCAAACGAGCCTGTTCTACCCAAGCCGCCAAACTGACGTCATCCGCGAAAGAACGCCATTCCAGAGCGGAAGCAAATTTTCAGGTTTTGATTTCAGATAAAATGCTAAAACCAGGACAATTTTTTTTTCTGTGTATTAACCATGGTATTAACTTAATTGTTTCTGTTTATTAACACAGATTAATTGTTCACCACAAAATTAGTCATGCGAGCTAACAAAGTAAGGCCTAATCATTATAAGGATTAATATAAGGGTTGCAATGTGGCTTCTTGGCCCCTTCAAATGTTTTATGGAATAAATCAAATGATCATGGTCAGGCCAGCGTGACTAAACATGGTCTAAAAATATTTAGCTCAAAGGCCATTTTAATAAAATTCAACATATAGCCTACAAATTATTTGAAAAAACCCATTTAGGCCTATATCTAAAACATATTCACATCTAAAACATGTTCAATTATAAAGCATATTGTATTCTAATTTAAGGATTCTGTTCCTTATTACTTTAATATTTATTAATTAAACATCTGGCTTTTGCAAGTGTGCCTTCCTTAGTAAAATCATCATGGCAATCAAAGTTTCTGTCAAAATACCATAATTACTTTAATGTTGGTTACCATGGTATTTTCAACGTGCGTCATACTGACGTTAACCTACGTGAAGTCAACCGGAAGTGACAATGTTGTAGGAAGTGTTTAGCTATGCGCGGGAGTTTATTGTTGCTATCTAGAGAGCAAGAGTTCTAATCATTTTGTAGTTTTTTTCCCCCATCGTACTAAAGCTAATAACAGCATAGATGGCTCAGCTAAATGAAGTGGATTTTCCGCCGAACCTGTCATGTCTCAAAGTACGTTCACATATTCAACTTTGTTTAGCCCTGTTGTTAAAAACGAGATCATTTGCTACGAATGTGTTACATTTGCTGCTCACATGTGTATAATATAATCGCACTGCAGTAGTCTCGAGCTCTAACCCAAATGCGACGTTTTTACAGTCTTCAGTTTTTGTCTTTCTAGATATGACACCAATGTGCTTATGTTCTTGTTTCATGCCAACTGCTTCCCTGAAATTGAACAGAATAAATTGCATTGCATGTTTTTGTACATCATTGTTGTGAACATGTCATGAAGCGCAGTGCATTGATTTCCAGTGGTCAGGAGTGATATGCAGGTTTGTTTGACATCAGATCTTGTATATTTGTGTGTATCAGAGCATGGACACTCTCCTCCGATGTCCTATCTGCTTTGAGTTTCTCAACATCACCATGATGACCCAGTGTTCACACAACTGTACGTATTATATCACGTTTACAGTTCAGTTTATATCATTTGATGTTTGAATTTACATAATTTCTCTAAGCAAGATACTAACTTATCGCTTCTTTTCTTTTTGGTATTCTAAACAGTTTGTTCTCTCTGCATACGGAAGTTTCTCTCCTTTAAATTGTTGTGTCCTGTTTGTAACACGGTAAGTGTCAGCATGTTAAAATAATCTGAACTCGAGTCGAACATCTATCTATCTATCTATCTATCTATCTATCTATCTATCTATCTATCTATCTATCTATCTATCTATCTATCTATCTATCTATCATGAAAAATAATATGAACAAGTCAAACCCTATCTTATCTATCTATCTATCTATCTATCTATCTATCTATCTATCTATCTATCTATCTATCTATCTATCTATCTATCTATCATGTAAAAATAATCTGAACAAGAGTCATACCGTATCTATCTATATCTATCTATTATCTATCTATCTATCTATCTATCTATCTATCTATCTATCTATCTATCTATCTATCATGAAAAACTATCTATCTATCGATCGTAGAAATTTTCCATTAATCTTAGTTCAACTCTCCTTGCAGCCGTCAACAGAACAAGACCTGAGGAACAACAGATTATTAGACGACTTAGTTCAGAGCTTCCAATCAGCAAGGTAACGTTTATTTCTTTTTAAAATATAAGCATTTATTTCAGTAAGTGCTGCTTTTTTATTTAGATGTCAGTGGGTCTGTTCTGTTTTTTTGTTTTTGCATTTTGCACTGTTATGTGGGAAATCTGGAATTATGCAAAATGGTTTTAAACATGGTAAAATGTTAAAGGGCATATTGCAGGTTTGAGTACCCAGTGAGTCAATGTATAGAAAAAATGTTTAAATATAAATATATACTATAAAACGCTATTAAGGCTTCTGGAGTCGTTATTGTTTTTAAATTTTACTTCTGCATCTGAAAACTGCCATACCGGAAGTGACGTAACGGGAGAGGGAGTGCAGTCAAAGTAAAACAATTGGAAAGCAATGGATCGCAATGGCATTCGGATGCTGAGGAAATTGTAAATGTTTACTCGTATGATGGACCTTAGCCATATAATTATGAGCCTGCTATGCGGCCAAGAGAGCAGGGACAGGCCAGGATTAGACAGAACAAAGGTAAAAAAAAAAAAACACATTGAGTTGTGGTGTGAGGAGTACAGTGGGCAGTTGTCTTGGTGATAGACCAGTGTTAGCTTTTGGATAGGCCTATATCCACGTTAGCCGACGATATGTGTAACACTCTGCTCAGATCACAATATTATACAGATTATTATCATGTATCAGGCAATAGCAAAGTGAGTATTGGACCCTTACCTGCATGTGTTGTGTCAGCCAATAGGAGACCGTTTCAAGAAGGACTTTATAAAGGCTTTGAATGGCCCTATTTTGGTGACAATGAATAAAAAAATCATCACAATCTCAACTGTCTTACTGTATAAAAACTGTATATGTGTAAACAGCCAACACAAACATTAAAGTGGTTTTGTACATATTAAAAATGGATTAAATAACTATAATAGTAATGCGTTTCGGCTTCAAACTAATAACACAGACATAAATGCATTACATTACAAATTGATGTAGGATATGTTCATGAATTAAATTAAGACAAGGCACATTTTATAAAACAGATGTACAATGAGTGATATCTCTGACCGATCATGTTTCCTGCCGGTGGCCGAACCACATGCTGATGACGGACCCGATGAAGGTGCCCTGCAAATGGGCACCAAATGGGTAATATGACGCGATGTAAAAAAAAAAAGCGTTTTTTAAACACGTCAAGGAAACTGTCACGTTTTCTGATAGATTTGTGCCTTTGTGTCCTTTAAAACAATTTTAAATCCTGCATTATCTTTTCATATGGTATTTTCATACAAGGCTATATATTAATTTTGAAAAAAAAAAAATAAACCCCCTGTAATATGCCCTTTAAACTCTTTAAATAATATTTTCTTAAATGATTAAAAAGGCTTGATCACTCTGCATTTCTGCAGAACTCTAGATCTTTCTGACGAATTTTACTGCTGCAAAAAATATGTTGGCCTGAATATCAGTCTGATATAAAGTCAGTTGGGGGTTAATTAATGGGTAGTGATAAAATTGAGCAGGAAAAATGACTTACTTTATATTCCATGGAAAATACTTTGATATTGGTCCATTTTTGATGTATGGACAGAGGTCATATTCAGTCTTCATTTGCTCAAGGATTTAATCTCAAAGGTAAAGGTTGAATCTGGTGCATGTGTCACATATATAGAGACTTCTGTTATTGGAATATGTTGGTAGACATGGCTATGAATATAATCCAATGAGTGACTTAAAGAAAAATTAACTATTAATAATTATAAATACCTTTTTAAAACTACATCAATTCCACATGAAACTACACTCACCTAAAGGATTATTAGGAATACCTGTTCAATTTCTCATTAATGCAATTATCTAATCATCCAATCTCATGGCAGTTGCTTCAATACATTTAGGGGTGTGGTCCTGGTCAAGACAATCTCCTGAACTCCAAATTGAATGTCAGAATGGGAAAGAAAGGTGATTTAAGCAATTTTGAGCGTGGCATGGTTGTTGATGCCAGGCGGGCCGGTCTGAGTATTTCACAAACTGCTCAGTTACTGGGATTTTCACGCACAACCATATCTAGGGTTTACAAAGAATGGTGTGAAAATGGAAAAACATCCAGTATGCGGCAGTCCTGTGGGCAAAAATGCCTTGTTGATGCTAGAGGTCAGAGGAGAATAGGCCGACTGATTCAAGCTGATAGAAGAGCAACTTTGACTGAAATAACCACTCGTTACAACTGAGGTTTGCAGCAAAGCATTTGTAAAGCCACAACACGCACAACCTTGAGGCGGATGGGCTACAACAGCAGAAGACCCCACCGGGTACCACTCATCTCCACCACAAATAGGAAAAAGAGGCTACAATTTGCAAGAGCTCACCAAAATTGGAAAGTTGAAGACTGGAAAAATGTTGCCTGGTCTGATGAGTCTCGATTTCTGTTGAGACATTCAGAGGGTAGAGTCCGAATTTGTCGTAAACAGAATGAGAACATGGATCCATCATGCCTTGTTACCACTGTGCAGGCTGGTGGTTGTGGTGTAATGGTGTGGGGGATGTTTTCTTGGCACACTTTAGGCCCCTTAGTGCCAATTGGGCATCGTTTAAATGCCACGTCCTACCTGAGCATTGTTTCTGACCATGTCCATCCCTTTATGGCCACCATGTGCCCATCCTCTGATGGCTACTTCCAGCAGGATAGCCACATCGTGCCCTGGATGTGCATCCCACAAATCTCCATCAACTGCAAGATGCTATCCTATTAATATGGGCCAACATTTCTAAAGAATGCTTTCAGCACCTTGTTGAATCAATGCCACGTATAATTAAGGCAGTTCTGAAGGCGAAAGGGGGTCAAACACAGTATTAGTATGGTGTTCCTAAAAATCCTTTAGGTGAGTGTACATCATCTGATGAATACCATTCTCATTTTTTTTTTTTTTTGTAACATTGATTAAGATTCAGCTACAAAGTCCCAGACATGTTGATTGACTTTCAAAATATGTTTGGTCCCAGGAGTTTCTGTGAATTGGCACTACAATGTTGTTCCTATAAATTATAGCCTATATAAACTTATGCTTCAGTTCTGCCATGCCCATGTGCATGAAACTACTATCCCTGACTAGACATGTGCCGGTATTCGGTAATGCGATAAATCGCGGTAATGAATATGCACGATATTGTTATCGCGGGCACTTCAAAATACCGTGAAAAATAATAGATGCGAATTTAGATTTATAGAATGCTTATTTTCCATCAACCGTTAAAAAAACAACTGCGTATATGCTGCGCAAAACACGTGCGCACTCTGATGTAAACAATCTCCACATAAGCACGTGTTCATGCGGCGCACTGCGCACTCTAGTCTGATGTAAACAATTCGCTGCATGGAGAAGCAGCAGGGGCGGAGTGGGACCCAAAAATCTACCGGGAAATTTCGTAGACCACCGGCCCTCATCGCCGGCAGGGCCGGATTAAGAGTTCAGATGTCTTGTAGGCCCCCTCTTAGGCAGGCTAAATGTATATTTTGAACAAGGACATTTTAATATGGCATTTACAGTTTTACTGACTTAAAAGGAACTTTGTTGTACTATGCTGGAGTAAAGTTCATAAATGGTCGTTCTTTCACATAGGATTTTGTATAATTATGTTGGGTGTACCTCTGTGCCTCTAGGGGGGTTCGGGGGTATGCTCCCCCGCAAGAAAATTTTGTACATTTTAAGGTTAAATGCATCAATCTGGGGCTCTTTGAGAGATCAAAATTAAGAGCTTCAACCCATGAACTGCTCATTGAACAAAGAAAAAGCATTGATTTGTACAAGGACATTAAAGAAGGCTCAAACATCTTTTTAGTTATGAGAGTCTCATTCTACATTACATTATGGTGTTTTAGGATGCCAAACAATTAATATAATAATGTAATAATGATTTATATAATTATTCCCATGATGTAAAATCTACATCACATTTAGTTTATAGGAAAACTAAAATACTTTTGTCCTAATTTCTTCACTTGCAAGAAATAAACCCTTGAGCTTTTATTTTGGAGAAAACACCAAATCACCATGCTGATCGCGTGAGCAAATAGCGCACTTTTCTTTCAATCACGCAGCACAAACAGAATGCCTATAATTAAGGTCTTGTGCTGTTTTATAAAGGCACAAAGCCATATCATTGTTATCATTTAGTTCATTGGCAAAATATAACGCTAGAGACCTTTATGGTATAGGCGGTACATTTTACATCTCATATGTGTTGGGAAAAGGGAGAAGAGAGTTCGGCAAAAGGCGGATTCGAACACGGGTCGAACGCGTCAAAAGCTGCATTCAAATACCTCACACCCTACGACCCACGCCACTGTAGATATTTCGTGATGGGCGTCTTTTTGCTAAAAAGACAGGCACTTAGTGCAAATATACGCTCCGTTATCGAAAATGTAAAAAAAAAAAAACTTTTTACCCCTTGCTTTGGCCCCAAGTGCGCATAGCGAACTTGCAATGTATAACTATTATCAGACCGGCCCTCGCGGCCTCAAAACACTACCGGCCCACCGGGGAAACTCCCGACTCTCCCGATTGCCACTCCGCCCCTGAGAAGCAGCATGGCGGAAAGAGGAACGCTGCCGACGATTTATCTCCTTTCTAAAAGCAGGGCTGCCAACTATGAAGGTAAAAGAGTAGCTAAACTCGAGAACACGTAGATGTGAAGTTGAGAACTGCATAGCATTCAGCTTGAGACTCACGCAAATCAACACACGCCACGCATCCATTTTCTCACGCAGAGAAAAGTCGCGGAGCAAAGAGGACACAGACACCGACTAGAGAGAGGAAGTTAATTTTTATATGAAAAAAATTCTCAGCTCTCAGGTTCTGTCCATTTTATTATGAAATGCAGACAATAAATACCGTTTTGGCGCTTGTAAATGTGATGTGACAGATCACTGTAGCACCTTAGTTCAAGTTAACTGATCATCTGTTACTTTTTATTTAAAGATATAGTACAACTTCCCGAAAGGTAGGCTATTATGCCTCATACATTAATTAATAGATCAATCCGTGTTTTTTAATCACGGAAAGAGGTCAATAAAACTGCAGGAGAACAATCGTCACAGAACGTTACATTTACCTCAGGAAAGTTTTACCTCAGAATTTTTCGCTAAATATGTGCACTATATTACATATTTATTATATTTTTTACTTATGTCATTAGGCTACATAATTGTTATAATGAAAACCACATTATATTTAATTTGTTAATTTTAACCTTTAATAATACCAGTTGATAGGGCTTTCTGTACGTTTACAGAATTATGTGAGATATATTTTTTCTTGAGAAAAATGTACATGTAGGCTATCTATCTACTGTAGCCTACCTAATATTTATCCAAATGAGTTAAGATTGAATCAAGATTGAAATCAAATCAAGAATTTAACTGAAATCGTGAAAATTGTGTTAAGCAATAATACAAACAGTAGCCTACCAGTCACTGTACCATGTAAACATTGCAACATGTTGTCACTAAACTTAATAAAATTCTGTTTAGTTACCAAATGTTTTGACACTCACAATTACACCGTGATGCAAGTTGTTTTTTAGACCCCCCCCCCCCCCCCCAATCCATCTGTTTCTCTTATGTAAATAAAATATCGTGATAATACCGTATACCGTGATAAAAGCTCAATCAATTAATCGCAGCATGAAAATTTGATACCGGCACATGCCTATCCCTGACACTGTAACTCTAAATCCATTAATGAAAGGAAGCTTTAAAGTTTAAGAACTTGCCTGAAGGTATAGAAAATCAGCTAATTTATTAGAATTATGAGTTTTACTTAAGAAGTAATGTTAGTGCTTTATTGAATGCAGTGTCTTCCATCTTCATCCATCAACTTGAAAATGTAATTAATTTGACCTAACGTCCTAGTCTGCCATGAGATTCGGAATTTCCTTTAACAATCAAGTGGGATTTTATTTTCAATATTCAGGTCTAGTTCTTCGGTCTTAAACTTCAGACTGTAGACATACAAAAGTCTTCACTACGCAGATTGACATATCCAAGAGTTTAAGTGTCGTGTGTAGAATATATAAGTTATCAACTAACTAGGAAATTACAATAAAATACAAAAATATATTGTATAGTTTGTATATATATATATTTGTAAACCTACTATCCTATAGTAAAACTTATCCCACGTGTACCACCTCACATTAAGTGTAAAGTCCAAGTCAGTGAATAGCCAGAGTGCACAGTAGTAGTTTTTTTTTTTTTTTTTTTTTTTTGCGATATTGGTTTTTAAATCAGTCTCTCTATGTGCCATCAATCTCCTCTGTGTTGTTTGCCCATTAATGTGCCTAATATAGTTGGACGGTGGAGTTTCAGATGGCCCAAACAGGATGAAGAGAAAGATGCCTTATGGGACAGTGTTTTAATTTCCTGTTTTCTCAGTGATGATGTCAAAGGCATGTGTCACCTTTTAGGACCGGGCATTGGGGACAGTTGTTTAAGGCCTTTGGTTTAGACATAGAATAGTTTTTTTGTGCCTTTCTTTGGGTGTATCTTGGGTAGAAAATAGTTTTGTGATTTATTACATTCACATATGTGTACATAGTATTACATTTTAAAAGATCAAAACAATCTCGATTCAAACATCCATGGGATCTTATTCCTAAATGAGAATGATTTGTCTGTCTATTAAACCTTTGACAAGTACAATCACAGCGGACCATTCATATCTGCGCTGATCCAGAGGGAGCAGTTGTATAGGTATGAAACAGCGTCACAAAGCTGATCATTTGAAACACAGTATCATTATTTAGTTTCAGTAATTCAAATAGTCACAAAAGTACTCTGATAAAAACAGTTTTAACGATCAAATTAATTAAATGTAAAAAGCTAAAAAGGAGAAATGAAGAGAGAGCACTAGAGATGTAGATTGTAGAAAATCAACATTGGCTTGGCTTTTATGATATGGCGAGAACTTAGGGATTTATGATGATGTAAAGGCGAGCGAAGTGAGTAGTATTTTATTGGACAGATAAATTGCCATATGTCGCTCTCTAACAAAGTTCATTATAAAGCATTATATTTTGTGAAGGGTCATTTCATAGCGCTTTGTAGCGCTGTGTTGGAATTCATTTTCCTAGGAAGTACCGTGCTTATTAATGAAGTAAATTCTTCAGCTAGTCAGCTTAAGATCCTTCCCATCTAAACTTGCTATACTCGCCTAATTGTGAATGAGTAGTACGACGATAACCATATTCATCCTCACAGTCCGGCAGAGCCGAAGCACAACCAAAACAAGGATCTCCCGCAAAATGCATGCAGTTTTGTCTAACCACTAGAGGGCAAAAGTTTGCAGAAATTCACATTTTGTCAGAACCTCTAATTACATGTTATTTTGTTTAGTTGTCTATTCAGAATCATGGATGAATAGTGATCTCTATTTTAAACAAAAAGATTGTGATTCTCAGTTTTTCTAGAATCGTGCAACTATAGTTCATAGTATTTTTTTTTTTAAAGAATTTGTAGAATAATCATGTTTCAGGTAAGCTGAGTGCCCATTAGCAAAGATGGCAGATTTCCGATCTTCTGCTGTCCTGTGCCAGGTATTGAGTTGAGTGGGATGGCTAGTTTTCTCCCTATATTATAGACTTTCTTTGTCACAATGAGTGCAATTAGCCTTGTGTTTCCAGGTCTGAGCTGCTGTTGCAAGCTCACTGTCTTTGACTCTTAATTCTCTTGTTGTCAGAAGATCAAGGAGCTTCCAAAGAGATCCAAGTATTGAATTAATGAATTTTCACTTCCATACATACTGGAAAAGCCTGTTTTTTCTGCCTTTTGTAGGCTTTTTAAAGTAAAGGAGGAAAACTGATGTCACTCTTCAGATGGTAATGTAGACCAAAAATGGTCACAACCACTTTAATACCAATATGTTTATTTTTAAATCTGGGATGTTATACTCTTCAATCATGGCACTTTATTAAACTGCTGTTCCACTTTGTCCTGTTTTCTTAGCTGTAATGTGCTGGTGATTATGTAATGTATGTGGTTCACTACAGCAGTACATTTCTCTGTGGGTTCAGTTTGCCTTACTAGATTCACATCAGCGCTTTGGGGACTGAAACTAGACAGGATTTTCTATGAGGGGGTCCATGAGGGTTTTTTATGGTCCTGGCTGGGTGGGTAGTTATGCCTTTAGGTACAAGACTGCAATTGATTTTTAAAAGCATTTCTGAAGAGAGGCCAAACAATTAGGACAGTTTGTTGTTTATAAGGTAAAGGGATCAAATCATTTTTCCTATTTTTTTTTGCACTTAATTTTTTGCGTGCAGTCCCTTTATTAGGTTAGTCAAGGTTATTTCTCCAAAAAAAACATTTTCCACCATCTGTCTGATCATGTTTTATTGTCTTTTTTTTGCTGCTGTGTCTTTAAGACTTCTACGAAAACAGCCTGTAAAACGAGTAACAGTGTCCACACATTGGGATAATTTACACATGATGATATTTCAGAAGCACATATTATACACACACTCTCAGATACTTTGAACACATTTTCCCAATTTTGCCTACAATCAGTGCATAAAATGTGCATCCTGAATCCTGTTATGTAGCTGTTCGGCTCTTGTTTTACAATCTTTTTCTACATTTTCATTTATTCTTAACTGACTGCAAAGAACTTACAAAAGCACATTTGTTTATTCGTTCAGGGGCCAGGTGTATTATTTTGGGATATAGATCCACATAGTGAGTTTTTAATAACCTCAGTCTTGGTTCCATCCTGTAAATTGAGCTTTCAGAACATGTATTAAATCTCATTTTAGCTTAAAGGAAGATGGGGATTGAGGCTTTATCTCTTCTTTTTTCTTAGGGTAATGGGTGAAGATTAGTTTTTATTTCCTTTTTTAGCTTTAGTCTGTTTGTGGGTTTGATGAGATGTTGGATCTTTTCTAATAGCATTGACATATAAGGAGGAAAACTGATGTCACTCTTCAGATGTTAATGTAGACCAAAAATGGTCACAACCACTAATACCAATTGGGAAACCTTGTTTCTTAATCTTAAACATTTAATTTTGTGTGCATATATGTGGACTAATGGTCAAACAAAGAGAAATAAAAGGTTTCAATATGGAAAGTGGCATTTGCACACCTCATTGACTCCACTTTATGGCTCTGTAATGGCCTCACAGCCACTCACTTTGTTTGTTGGCTTTCCACATTTCCACTGGAATTGCGAAACCGGACAGGTGCTTGCATGCATTCACTCTCTCTCACACTTCCTTTTATGTACTCCTTTCTCTTTCCCGCTCCTTCTGCCCTTTTGTTGTCCCCTCAAAAATGATTTTTCACTATTTCGTCTCTCACTCTCCCTCAGCGGGGAAGGGGAGATATTCGAAGGCTTACACATTGTACAGAGAAGCACAGTATTGCTGTCAAAAACACTTTTACTGACAAATTGTCACCTTAGTGTCTCAGATGAAGGATGCTCAAACAGCGTTTTTTGTGTCCTTGGCCCTGGTTATGTACTTTGAATGTGTTGGTATATTTTATTTTTATTTTTGATATTAGATATTGTATGTGCCTTGCATATACCTCATGAACCAAAGTATGTGGAAGACTCTTTTATCTCTGTAAGTCTGGGATAGAGCACTTTGACGTAAAATGTGGTTTATAATTGCTTTAAATACAAATACCGCTCAAAAGTTTGGGGTCAGTAAAGTTAAATTAATCAAAAGTGACAATTTGTTGTAACAAAATAAAATCTTTACTATTTTAAATTTAGTAATAAATTTGTTCTTTTGAACTTTGTTCATCAAAGAGTCATGGAAAAATGTATCACAGTTTGCACAAAACTATTAAGCAGCACAACCGTTTTCAGCGTCTATAATAAGAAATGTTTCTTGAGCGCCAAATCATCATTAGAATTATTTCTGAAGGATCATGTGACACATGTGATCAAGACTGGAGTAATGATGCTGAAAATTCAGCTTTGCCATCACATGAATAATTTACATTTTAAAATATAGTAAAATAGAAAACTGTTATTTAAATTGTAATATTTGACATTACTGTTTGTACTATATTATTGATCAAATAAATGTGAGCATAAGAGACTTTTCAAAAACATTTAAAAAGCTACTGTAAATGCACAATTCCAGTTTATAGAATGCTAACTATTTTTAAATGGCTAGCGTATATATAAAGTGTCAATTTAATAAACATATGTTAACATGACTACATTACTATATTTAAATTAAATGTTCAATAATATGATTAAAACATGAGTTTACCAGAAACTCCAACACCATTGTCAGCATTCACACTTTTATTAACATATTGTTTGTAACTCTCCATCTCCAGGCAAAAGTTGTGTCACTCAAATTTGGAATCACCCCCTATTTCACCTCAAACCCCAGTTATGATGATCAAAGGCAAAGCAGCAAGACAGAAGGGCATCAAAAAGGAAGCAAGCACACTCAGTCATTTTTTCCAAAAGAAGACCACCATGATCCCAGTCAAATCAGAACCCGTGTGGGTACAACAGCCAGACAACATCAAACTAGAAAGTGTGGAGGAAACGGCAATGGTAAAAGAGGAGAAGATGGATATATCAGTGTATCCTTCCACATCACAAAGAGTAAGCCAGTGGTTAAAGGTAACTAATGTCCCACATGACATTTTATTGCATTTATGTTGTATTTTTGGTATAAACATGCATACTACTTAAAGTTTTATACTTAAATATTGAATTTTAAAAATCTGTTTTTATTCAGTCTAATACACTGTAATTTGTGTCTCTAGTCTAAGAAAAAAACACTGGTTGTCCCCTAATGCATTGATTTTTTTTTCACAATAATGCATTATATATATCTTTAAATCCTTTTAATCACATCTGACCTTTTTTAGATTTAAATGGCAGTGACTTTGTATTTTGTGTGTGCTTTGCCTAATTGTGCTTTTTCTAATAAGAAATAATCTTCAATCATTTGTTGCAGTGGAATGTCCTGTCTGCGCAGTGTGTGTGCCTGAACAACACATTAATAAACATCTGGATATGTGCCTGAGCCGAGACGATAAGAAAGAGGGATTGAGAAGGTATGGAGAATATTTGCCCTGTAATGCAATAGCACTATGTCAAGTTTGATGGAGAAAATGGTCTTATCTTTCTTTGACTGCAGGACACATTAGTGATTTTCTAGAGTATCACTAGATGCTGTTAATTGACCTGCTGTTATTCAAGTTTAGAATCGTCAGTTTTTGTGCAGTATGTCAACAAAAAACAAATTAATAATGAATAAGTGACATTTCAGACACAATAGTGAAAGATATTGTTCATTTTTGCCAGCGAAAAGGATTCAAAAGAATCCAATCGAGGATCAAATGTGGACAAGGGGAGTGATGCAAATGGCAAAACATTTCAAATATCTTGAAACACCATTTATCCAATAGTGAAGCAGAACTTATTTCTGTGTTACATAATTGAATTCACTTTTCTTCAAGTAAATTGTGCTTTTGTTGTACAAATTGTTTGTCTAGTTGTCCATCAAGCTCAACTTTCTTAGACCTGTTTATTTTTCTACCTAATCAGATACCCTATACAAATTTTGTCTTATGCATGTGTCTGAGATAAAGTTGAACTGATTGCTGAAAAAACTTTTCTTGAATAGATAGTTAAATTTAAAAATAACCTTTGTAACGTGGTTCAGATGTTATGGGAAGAGGGAGGTGGGAACCGGCGAACATTCAACAGTTTTAATCATAAAATATACAAATACAAAACAAAAGAATAAGCCAGCACCCCTCACGGACGACTGCTGGCACATAATAAAACACAACATAAAATCAGGCCTGTTCCTCTCTTGATCTTCCCTGTCGTCGCTCCTCCTTTATGCCTCCGCTCCTCCGTGTGAGATACGAGACCGGTGCGTCCTCGCGCCCCTCTCACGTCCCTCGGCCTCGTCCTGGTCGCCACAACCTCGTTCGGGGAATAATTATGGCCACTTAAAAAGTAGCTGAAGAGTAGTTGTGGTTAAAGAATGGATTCAATCCTTATTAAATAACATTCCCTATAGATTATTGCTTGTCTCCATCCCACCCCCTCTACTAAGCCACCCCTTTTCACCTGAAGGACATTCTGAAGGACCGACATTTGGTGTGCATGTCTGATTGACAGAAAAAGGGATTTCATTTACTGGACACCTTGAGGGTAACGTGATGAATGAGGGTGTGTGTCAGCACTTCTGTGGCCTTAAGACCATCCTGACATACTAATGCTACAGAGATTAATGAAATTTGCACCTTTTCATGCTTGGCTGTCTATTTTTTGTGTAATAGTGTTGGGTCTGATACATATCTAATACTTAATATTGGGTATAGGGGTGTCCCCGACTAAGGATTTTAAGTCGAATCCAAATCATCGAGTCTTCCCTATAGTCGACTAATAGTCGAATCATGTGTGTGGGGTTGGGAAGGGGGTGGGCTTTAACATTTTAAAGCCGCGATGTACAGAACATCACACAAAGATATAGAAGAAAATGTATAAAGACATTTTGGATCAATAAAACTAAGAATAACTGCAGAAAGGCCACACTGCAGACAGGATTTGCATTTCACATGCAAATCAAATTAAATCAGCTAAATTGCCTGTGCGAGCACGAGCAGACCCTAAGTACAGAGCGCAAGATTGATGCACCGAAAAATAGTCAACAATTTTAATTTACAGAATTAAATTAGAACAGAATATACCTTTCTAATAAATAAAAATACAAAACGAAATAAGTCTGAATCAAGTCACAAGATGCAGAACAAATGTGTGGAAAGTGCCTAAAGTGCAGGGGAACATATATTTAAAACACAAGCCACAAATAGTTAAATTAGATAGCCCTGAGTGATCAATAAATAAAATAAAAATAAACTGATTCCTTGAGATTGGTAGTTGAATCAGGCTCCTCCTATCGGTGCATCGAATCTTCGACTATTCGGTGTCTCCCCTAATTTGGTATAAGTAATAATTCAAACCTTACTGATTTCCTTTCTTCTGTGGAACACAAAAGTCAAGTCAAGTCAAGTCACCTTTATTTATATAGTGCTTTTTACAATACAAATTGTTTCAAAGCAGCTTTACAGAGATAACAGGAAAACAATGTTGTAATAGTATTGTTCAATTGAAAATTAAATGAAAATTTAATATATATATATATATATATATATATATATATATATATATATATATATATATATATATATATATATATATATATATATATATTTAAACAAAAGAAGATATTTTGAAGAATATTGACTTTCTGACCACTGACTTTCATCCCCCGATATATTTTGTTTTCCACGAAAGTCAGTCAGTCGTACAGGTTTGGAATGAGAAAATGATTTTAATTTTTTTGTGGACTGTCCCTTTAATTGCTACAGCTATTTAATTGTACTGCCTGAAGGCTGTTGTATGCAGTATAATTGAAAATGAATAAATGTTGCTGTGTTAGTCATATTCAAATTTGTACTACCTTGTAAATTAGCCTATCAGGTAAGGACGTGTACTAAAAGCAATTTGATAAAAAGAAAATTATGCATCATGCCAAATAAGATATAGATAGGATAGAAAATAGACGGGAAGAAATCGTTTCAATGTATTTTATGGACATTGTAGATCTAACACATTTCCTCAAGGATGTCAGGGAAAGATCAAATAATTTATGATCCCTATCCACCTTATTCCTACGCCCCTTGACGCTTTGCGCGAATTATGGGTGAAACTTCCGGTAAGCTGTAAACAATCAGTGAAAGGCTCGCTTTATGAACGCAATTATACGTTTTTCTTTTTTAAATTTTTTTTTTTCTGTATGCTGGGTACAATGAGATGGTATTATTCTACTCACCCTTCAACCATCGAACATTAAAAGGACATTTAAAAGTGTAAAAGCATCAACAAGGTACTTTCAACAAGAGACCATAAATAACCACAAAAGCGAGATTCTTTCCACGGTAATAACAGACGGGTTAAATATCAGTAATACATATTATATAACACATGTTGCCTTAATAAAAAATGCTCATTTCTTCAGCATTGCGTGATACTATTTCAAAGTTATTTCCGTAATTTTGACAGAAAATAAATTGTGAAAAGCAAACCTGGAAAGAAGAGACGTTAGGATTGAGGAGAAAAATGAGAGATTCTTCGTGCATTCCAGTGAATTATTAATGGGAAATATCGTAAACTAAATCGGGAGAACAGACCACAAATGTGCAGTACCTATGCTATATGTTTTTTTTCATACTATTACAGCGAAATGAAAAGGGGAAAAAGAAAATTATCACGAGGAAACGCAAGCAGCGACTGAAACGAGCTCTTCCATAGATATTCTTGTTATAACATCACGTTAAAAATACCAAGTGTTACGTTATTCTCATGATGTCCTGAAGAAAATTGACAGCTCATTCAGTCAAACTGACAGGTCAGTTTTATTTGTAAGGCAATCTAATGATTTGAAATTATTCGTTTCAGTCTTTTTGAATGGAAGTTCCCCAAACCGGAAGTGCCGCCCATAATTCAAAACGCAGTAAGCTCGTCAGGAATAAGGTGGATAAAGATTAGAAAGACTAGTTAAGTAAATAGCAATACAGCCAACTACCAGAGCCATGCCATCCTGAAAAACTGAGCAACCAGACAAGGACTTTTCAAAGATTTGACCAAAGGAGTTAAGCTATTTGGCTGACATCAGATAAACTGTCCTGATAGCAACAGCCTCATCACCACTTGAAATTCACCTCTGGGACAGTGCCTAGGAGAAAGACATTTCTGAGAAAGACCGGCATTAAATCATGTCAAAGCCATGACAAAACCTGAAATATTTTGGTAGTAAATTTAGTGGTCTGACAAGAATTCAATTCTTTGGCTTAAAAGCAAAGCACTATGTTTGGTGAAAAATACAACCCAGTAGCAGTTAACACTTAATCTGCCTCGGTGGCAGTGTCAAGTTTGTGGGATTTCTTTTTCAGATGGTGGAACTGGAAAGTTTGTTGGCATGAAGGCCAAAATGGATTAAGCCCAATGCATGCAAATCCTTGTTTCAGTCAACCAGAGATTTGAGTTAGTTACTTTCTCACACAACAGTTGAACAATCTACACCTCAAAACTATAAAGTTATGGGTTTATAGTTGGTATTCTAGACACAGACTTGAATCCAATTGAAAATTTGTGCTATGACCTGAACAGTCACTCTCCATCTAATTTGCATTGTTTTGCATGTTATAAAACCGATAAAAACAGCTGAAACGCACATTTGAGGTACATTTTATGTTAATGTGACAAGTTGTTGCTTTTCTCGATAATCATTTCGTAAATGGAATCTGTTCACCATAAATGCCATAAATGGAATTTCACTTTGAATGGTTTCTAAAGAAAGTTTTATCTTTTTAGGGGCCAAGCCCAAAAAGGGTTGTAGCCCCTATTGTATCAGTTAGTTTTCTTCACTATTAGGAAAATTATGAAATCTGGCAGACTTGTAGTGATGGTCATGAATAGTAATCTGACCAATTTTGGAGTTTCTAAGACCAACTCTATAGCGCCACCACCAGTTCAAAAAATCCCTTTTCTAAAGGTTATATCCTTTGAACCCTTTGTTTTAGAAAAAATACATTTAGTTCACCTGATTCCTCTCTTCATGCTGATCCCATTCAACATCTTACGTTAAGACTCCACCCATTACAATAGTGGCCATTTTGAAAAGTAGAGTATTCAGTTTTTTTCCCGCTGCTCCTCCTCCAAATTTTGTCCAAAATCTGACCAGATGATCTTTGAACTGAGCTGCACAGAAATGTCTGAACAGATTTTATTAAATTATTCGTCTTTGTTTAAAACTTAAGTCGACCCAAAATTGGTTCAGAGGCTGTATCTCGGCCAAACTATGATCAATCAATATGAAAATTTTGTCCAAAATTGTCTCAGATGATCTTTGGGCCGAGCCGTACAGAAATGACTGAATGGGTTTTTTATATTTGCTACCATTTCCGAGACATTCATCTCCAAATTTGACCTTGCCTGTTTTTGTTGTCTTATTCCAGTTAGCTTAGCATGCTAACCAGTTGCCATTCTGTCTAATGTGGCTCTTCAGCTATCAGGTCAACCATAAGTTACATTAGGATTAAGTTATTTTAGCATGCTAATCTGGTTAAAATATTAAGTAAGTTATTCAGTTATTCAGCATCAAGTGAGTGGCGTAACTTGCTAAGCCACATGCCCCAAACCTTTCAGGTCATGGGTTTGAATCCCATTTGGCACATGCCCAGACTGCAAGAAGTACTGTGGCCAGAATTGGTGTAAAAGTTGCTTTTGTTCCAGACATATTCTGAGACCGATCTTATTAAATATAACACATTTATATACGATATGTTCGTTTTGAGTTGATTCTCACATGAACTATGGAGCTTTGGCATCTTTGGCTGCATTTACACTGCAGGTCTTGATGCCCAAATCCGATTTTCTGACTATATCCGATTTTTTTGACGACCCGCTTACATCATCTTTTAAAAGTGACCCGTATCCGATTTTTGCATTTACATTATGCACTGCTGAAACTATCAAATGTAGACGTTCTGACCCGGAAAAGGAAGTAAAACAGCACGAAATACAATGGATGCAGATGCGAATAAAATTACCCAGTGTTTTGCTTTCGCTTTGTATATTTGTTTTTTTAAGCTTTGTATCTTATGGTGGCACTGTAGCCACGAGCGCTTAAAAGCGCGCCTCCCCATATCTCGTGAAATGTCTTCAAACACGGATTTATTTCTGTAACAACCCTGCATTTTTGCGTGCACTGTCTCTTCGCCCCAAACACTTAAAAGCCTCCGCATCGCTCCACTGTGTGTATCCTTCTCCCTCGCGCCTATAATAAGTCATGTGATCTCAGTTGGTGGTGTCCCCCTGAGTTGACGTCACTTTTTTAATGACGTACGACTCGCATTTACTGGGGAATATCCGATTTGTCTGCTTACATGGCACACGCAAATGCACATATCCGATTCATATCCGATTTATTACCACATATGAGTGAGGCCTGGATCCGATCTGAGAAAATTGGAATCCATGCGTTTTTTTCCTGCTTACACGTTCATGGGTCATATCCGATCTGTGCCACATGATAGGAAAAAATCGGATTTTGGTCACTTGAACCATGCAGTGTAAATGGGGCCACTCATCTTCCCAGTGACACAATGAGATGAGTATCAGGCACCTGACCCAGAGTTTTGTGTTTTTGTTCATTTTAAGTTCATTCTAACATTGGAAGGCAAGCTGTTTCACATAAAGAACTATAGAAACATTAAAAACTTTGAAACCAAAGTATTTTTAGATACTTTTTGAACTCATGGAACCTTTGAAACGGGCTTGGCCCCGTGATGGCTGCTTGCTGCTATACTTTGTAATTGTCTTTGTAAATTTGTTTTGACAACTGTTTTTCTTTTTCTGTATAATTTTCATTCAATTAGACACTTTTTTTTCTCTTTTTTTTCTAAAAATTACTCCGGGACTTGTGTATGCTTTTGTGTTTCAGTGGTAGAAGGCGTAAGGCGATGCCTAAGCTGTTGTACTCTTTGATTGCTGTTCCAAAGCTCAAGAAGATGCTTAAAGAATGCCACCTGTCCGCTCAAGGCAGCAGAGATCAGCTCGTGCGACGCCACCAGGAATTCACCCACATCTATAATGCACAGTGTGATGCACTCAACCCCAAATCAGGTATAAAATCAGAGATCAATAACCAAATGAGTGAATGGATGGTGGTGAGACATAACTTTATAGGCATTGAAAAACATGGTCGGGATTCCATGAAACTGTTGTAATTTACATGTAATTCCATCAAACATGACAATGAATGACAACTATATGCTGTGGCCAAGCCGGTATTGCTGGTAAGAGTTTAGCTGGCTACAGTTTCACTTTGTCCAGCGATTGTAGGCGGTAGAATATAATTTATATGCTGGAGTTAGTCACCCTGTGGGGGACCCTGGCAGAAAGATGACTGGTGGAAAAATACAGTAGTTTCAACCCTCAAGTTTTCTTTGAGTTACTGCTTCTTTCTCACTGACCCTTTCAGAGCGGAATTTATCTCTTTTCATTGAGCTGTCAAAGGTTTCGTGGGAAACCATCTATTTTTCTTTTATTCAGCCAATGTTACCATGGTTTCTTTTTAAAAGCTGGACTTGTTTGAGTGTGGTTTGTGTTTTTTCCCACATTACCTGGGGTTTTGATTAGTTATACAATAGCAGATGGAATTGATAAATTACACTACTCAAATTGCCTTGGATACCATCAGTTTGTGTGAAACCAGATGGTTATGTTATCAAGAATGATTTGTAAATGAGAATCCTCCGGTGTGCTTTAATAAATGCAAGAAAACCTAGAAGTAGATTCTGTATATGTATTGAAGGGGTATTGTATTTGGATAGATTTATATGTTAGTCATTAAGTCTTCTTCCGAAAATGTGGTTGTAGTTTATAGTTAATTTGTTTGCTTTTTCGTTTGACAACAGCTGAAGAAATTGCCAGAGAAGTTGAAAGCAACGAGAGGTTAAAGAATCAATTGGACCGTAAACGAAAACCTGTATGTACTACTATGGATTGTAATTTCTAAAGTGTCTATATATACAGTATATATATTAGTACTGTCAAATCGATTAATCGCATTTAACATAAAAGTTTTTGTTTTTGAAACAATTATAGCTTTTCGGGTTTTTTTCTCATAATATTGTGTGTTTGACAGGTAATCGTCACTACGAAGAATCAGACAGCTGAAGAAATTGAGGAATTACACTCAATGTACCGTAAGTCCTGACTTAAAAACTGACACTGAATAACGAATGAGACTTGCTCTTGTCAGTTTAGAGGATGCGCTGTCCTTGCACTGTTGGAAAATTATGTTTGAGTGATGTCACAACAGGGTCAGATTCATTCTCCTGCTTGTCCTGTGCATTATAAAATAAAAATGTCTGTTTGATATATGAACAGAATAACATGGACTACTTTCCCCTATCTCAAGGTTGTCTGAGAATATGCCTTGTATTTTTGTGGCTAATTATCAGCTAAGGATTTGTGCATTTTTTTTTTTTTTTGCTGTGGTTTTAATTTTACAGTGTTTGTGCCATTCTTGATATTACATAATGTGTAAAGTGTACACTAAGTCTTTGTATAGGAGGCATGCTGTCTATGTGTAGTTAAGTTCTGCCATCAAGTTTTTTTGGTCATAAAAAAATCTTATTCTTGTTTTAGTTTTAATGCAAAAAATGCACAATTGCACATTTGAATCACTCATAGCACTTACATCAGCAATGGTAAGATTTATTTTTTTACTCTTTAACTAACCCAGAACGTCAGGACTGAAAGAAAATCATGCTATCAATTTCAAAATCATTTGCAAAATAAAAATATTGTTTAATTACGGTAAAGAAGTTTTAGTGTCTATGCTACAGTGAGTTTTTGGGGAGATAATGGCTGTCAGATTGATGGACAGCTACGATCATAATCCTCAAATATTTCTTTTCTGATTTGCTGCTTGAATGTAATGCCACGTATCATCGGTGTTCACTGCAAGGGCATTTGCAATTTCTGTTTCCACCTCGTATATCAGATCTTTTTGTTCATGCAGTGCAGTTGGACTCTGCAGAACTGTGCAGATTTCTACTGAAAACAGATTTAGCTATATCTTGAATGGACACTTTCTGCACACTTTCATTTTAAGTTTCTCTCCTGATAATTTCGATATGAATAATCTCACTTCAGTTACCCTCAGTAGTTCTCAGCCAAAATGTTTTCCAGAAACCTTTGCCTTTTGTGACTCCAAGCTCACTAAGCAGCTGAGTGTGTGTATGAGGGAGTGAGAGGGGAAGGTAGAAGGATCCCTTGAGGAGTTTAAGAAGGCGGTGATCAATACGACAATACCAACAGGGTCCCAAGATCGATCTTACCTCATTAAATGTTCCAATCTGCTTTAGAGACCCAGCTTAGAAGACCAAAAAATGCTTAGACCAAAAAAAATCAGACAATGGGCTCCAAGCTCTAAAGATACTGTCCACTGTTTAATGACATTTTTGCTGAGAGGGCTTACTTTTATCCCGTCTTTAAGGGGATAATTTTGTGAAGGAGTCATTATTTTAAGTCAGATCTTTTCATTTAACTGCTTCACAAAACTGATCGGAAAGATTCATTCACAATTAGGCTAAAAACTTGTTCCAGTTGTAGAAGTTAACAGCCTAATAAAGGAGATGATTATCATAGAAAAACAATGTCTGTTCCTCACACAAAGCTATTGTACAACTCCAGAAGACACCATCCTTCGGATGAGACGTTAAACTCGTTCTGACTCTCTGGTCACAAAAAATCCCAGGATGTCTTTCGAAAGAGTAGGGGTGTAACCCCGGCATCCTGGACAAATTTGCCCATTGGCCTCTGTCCATCGTGGCCTCCTAATAATCCCCATATATATATATACCAATTGGCTTCATCACTCTGTCTCCTCTCCACCAGTAAGCTGGTGTGTGGTGGGCGTTCTGGCGCAATATGGCTGCGTCGCATCATCCAGGTGCTGCACACTGGTGGTGGTTGAGGAGATTCCCCCTTCTATGTAAAGCACTTTGAGTGCAGAGAAAAGCCCTATATAAAAATGTAATTAATTATTATTATTATAGTGCACAAGTCTTATATGGACCGTTTTATGGCATTTTGGACGATATTTTTTGAAGCTGGAAATCCTCCATTTGTTTGAGGACCAATGACAAAAGTGCCCAGTAAAAATCTTTTTTTGGGTTCCATGGAAGAAAGTACGACATAAAGGTTTGTAACGAGTTAAGGGTCTGTAAATGATTCTTTTTTGTGGGAACTATTCCTTTAATTGTTTCTGTTTATGGATGTTTATCCTCACATATGTTTTCACATTTCCTAATGTTGTGCCCTCTGTTAACTTCAACTCCTAAGGTTTAGTCCCTAGTGCTCAAACCCAACCCATCTTTCTATTTGACATGCACAGTTTACAGCTGCTAGTCCCAGTGGCGTCTCTGCCATAATGAAAAGCCACTTACCCTAACAACCTCATCCCAGAGGTCAACATTAGAAACAAAGCCATTTAAGGTGGATTGGTGTAATTTTCGCCAAGTGTGAAAACATGGTCCATATTTGTCATGTAAAATTGACCTAGCAGGAAAAGACTAAAGCCACTGTGCGATTAGAGAAGCCAGACTGTGATGTCTTGAGACAGGATGTTGAAATATTGATGCGCAGCACGGATGAGTTCTATAAATAGAGCCATGCTGAGATAAACTCTTGATTAATCATCAAAAGGGCTTGATGATTTACCAGTCTCATGGAGTGTCCGATGACTGGGGAAATGATGCGGGGTGAATAAGACACACACCCAGAAATCTAGCTTTTCTATACAACAGGTTCATCTTTAATAATGAAACCGCAATAGCGCAAATATATATGAAACATTCATTTGCTTTTTGTTTCATTCATTCATTTTATTGTTCCATTCGTTCGTTTTTTGTTTCATAGATGTTTGAAGTTTTGATCATTTGAGGGATGAATATTCATATCTGAAAAATGTTATGTGTAAACACCATGGAAATAGAGAAACCTAATTTCAATTTTGGAGAATAAATAATGTCTTTTCCCCTAAGATGTGTGTTTACGAGGACCCACATTATTTTTTTCCTCTAGAAACATAGCATTATACCTTTTATTTACCCATATTCAATCTAACCATCTCCAGCATGTCTGTCAGAAAGGATCTGTTTTCTTGTACATGCGTTTAGAATTTTGGCACACGTGTGTTTGCGAGGAGAGGTTTATTTTGTTGAATGATTTTCAGTTTAGTCTGTACAGTATAATATTGTTTAAAGATGTTAGTTCTGCTAGTCATTAAATTTGTAATCCTTTTACTTTATCTTTGTGTATGTTATAATATAGATACACAAAGATACTAAACTCAAGAGCTTGTCGGGTGACTGGCCACTATCAGATTTGATCCTGCTTTTTTCCATAGTAAATAACTTTAGTCTTCCACGAAGAAGCCTCAGATTTCTTTTCTAAGTGTTCCGAGTATGATGCAATGTGACTTGAGTATGAAAAGGAATATTTAGACATCGCATGTCTTTAAACACTGTAACACTAAACCCACTTCATAGTAATGGTTTCAAGATGTTCACAACATGTTCATACTTTAATGTAGACTATGACCAAATAGGAAAACCTGTCGAGTTCAAGATCTGCTGTCAAGTGTTGTTGTTTTTTGCATCGTAGGAGATCTGAAATAGCAGGAGAAAGCTTCATTAGCATTCCCATTCCTCTCTGTTTTTCAGGTTGAAAGCATTGTAGAATTATAAAAGAAGACTTTGTATAGGTCACTTCTTCAGGTTGTTCAGCTCCATAGCCTTTTCTGACTATAGCAAAGATAAATAAATTCAAGAACTGTCTGTTTGATATGTCTGTTTTCACAATGTAAAGTGGTGTTGGCTCTGGAAGAAAGGTCTGATTTCATTGTTTACGGAGTGTCTTCAGCGTTTGAAAGAATTGTGCAAGAAGAGACAGATCAGATACAGCTGGTTGGTGGCATGGCTTGGGTTAAAACTTTTTTTTTTATTAAGGTCTGCATCCTGTACAGCATGTTAGATGTTAGATACTTTTATTGATTCCGTGAAGGAAATTGCAGTGAAACAGCAGTTAATCAACACAGCATGGTACAGCATACTACAAAGTTGTGCTTGTGCACCTAATATATTAAAAATACAGGATGTACAAATGCTCAAAACAATTTAAAACACGCAAGACAACAAAATAAGATTTAGTTTAGAATTGAGATTTTCTTGTTCCGTTTACCAATCTACTTAATGATTCCGGATCTGAAATTATTATTATTATTTTTTTTACTCCTTTTCGAAGAATGAATAAATGGAGCTGTTTAGGCATGATGTCAGTTTGTAGGTTGTTCCTAAAGTGTATCACCATGGGTTCTCTGGGGATTTAAAAAAAAATAAAAAACATAATTCTATAAAGGTTTTCGGTTTGAAAAGTAAATTTTTTTCATCACTGTAGTGTTTTGTTTCTGAAGCTTTGCCCAAGTTTCAAGTCATTCATGATATAAAGCAATATTTAGCAATTCTGTGATTATCCAGCAGTGGTTTGTGAAAAATGGCACTAAATAGGGTTTCTAATGGAACTGCCAAAAATGAACTTTCAGCTTTTGCAGTAAGTATTAGAACGGATATCAGGCTACCTTGCCACAAAGCCCATGACTAATGTACACCATGTTCAATTGAGATTAGACGAGGCCATGCGTTCTAGTGTTTTCGGTGTGTAACATCTGTGTGGTTGAGGTAAAATTACTCAAGTAATAGATATCTCTAAGTAATTTTGCTCATTTTTCAGTTTTAATGTCTAAAAAATGTAGCCTCAAGTATAACAGGCCCCTGCTGGTCAAATTTGTTCACATCCTTCACATGCATTTTTGCTTAAAGGCGAAGAAACAACTTTATGTATGTTTTTTTTTGTCCCGCTTTTAATGCATGTAAAAGGCCTTTTTATGAAGTAAACTTACTTAAAAACTTAGATTTGTCCAGAAAAGGTTTTAGAACTTTTATCTTTTTAAGTATTTTTTCTGTTTACTTGGTTTTTATTTTTATTTTATATATGTATCTCTTGTTTTTTTTTTTTGTAATTCAGTTTTTGCCAAGATAGCCACAGATGTTCACATGGCATTAAATAAAACTATACTGATACCCATCATTTGCATATGTTTTTAAGCCTTGGCAGTTTAAATATTCAAGCGAAAGAGAATTCAGTTTTGTACTGGCGCTGTTTGAGATGTTTTGTGCACACACATCTGGGACGCGTGCCCAGCAAGTCACATCTCAGACAGTCCACGAGTACTGAACAGAGTTTATTTTGAGTGTACAAATTCACACAAAATTGTAAAAATGCCCATTTTGGCGAGTATCCTTGTAAACACAGTTGGTTTTGTCTAAAGTGATCATAAACAGTCAAGAAATAACACGCATTTGTAACACTATATTCGATACTGCATTCGCTCTTAGTGACGGCAGCCTAATATTTTTACTGTTGTCTGTTTTTAATGTTAATCCAACAACAAAGGACAAAGAAAAAAAAATCACTCACTGTCCTTGACTGAATAACTTTTCTAACTTTACTGTATAAATTAAATATAGATTAATCCTTAAAGACTATGCAGTGTTATTTTACATTTAATTACACACTGATTAGTAAATTTCATTTCTGTTGCCTACCTGAAACCCACTTTTAGACCTACCTGAAAATCCTGAAAAGCTCTGTTCATTTAAAAGAGACTTGAAAAAGAGGGGAAAACTCCCAACGTCCAACTGCCCTTGGCGTTAAGCTGTGCAAATGGCAACCTTATTACGTGTGTGTGTGCTGAGGACAGAATGCAAATATGATCAATATTAACCCTTAGACCTATTCAGTTATATCAAATATACCAGGAAAAGAAACAGGATTTATGTGCTGTTTAAAAATCGGACACAGATGCATGTCAGGGTCTGCTGTTGTTTGAAAGTGATTTGCTTCTGTGATAGTGATCTGTGCTGTGCTGGATATCTCTGGATCTTTCATCCTGCAGTTGTTCAGTCGTCATTATTTCAGCAGATCTCTTCTTGGGCCTTTTGGGTGATGTGGTTTTAAAACCAGGCCACATGACATTTCATGTTGGTTTTCGTCACTACATTCATCATGGTCTGCCTTGTTATGCCAGCACTTTCAGAGTTACTGTGTTTTTTTTCCATGGCAAGATTAATTCTCTGTTAGAAGAGAAAGCTAAGGTTGAAGTATAATCCTCTTATATTTTTCAGTACAAGTTGCATTCAGATTTTCCATTTTATGTCTGTTTTTTTATTTTATTAGTTACTTTTGACATTATGTAATAATTTATTATTATTTAAAGGAATATTCCAGGTTGAATGTTAAACAAGTCAGCATAAAATATTCACATTATTTACTTTAATACACGTTCCTGATCTTATTCACCAGTGCACATTATTGCAAAAAAAAAAAAAAACATTAATTCTATTATGCTTTGCCTCCTGAAAAATTCATTGCGATATAGAATGCTTCTTTTTTAAGATTCAGAATCTGATTTAAAAATGTACTTATTCCTTAATTTCGTATACTTTTTGATAAAGTACAGTTGAAATTAGTACTAAAACTGTACTTCTGCCATTTAATTCTTTTTCTTAGGGAAGCAGCACAATAGCGAATTTTCCCGTTTGATTGCCCAGGTCAGAGGTCGTATGGAGTCCAAGAGAACACAGATCAAACAAGAAGAGGGGAAGTCAGAAGAAGAGACAGACTCCAAAGGTCCCATCTCAGTTTATTGTCAGTTTAAATATGTTACTTTTTGAGAATATACTTGTTTGAACATTGATTAATCTTGATTGATTGATGATTTAATGATCAGCAAATTAGAAAATATGACATTTGGTATGACATGACTACTTAAAAACTGGCTAAGGATATCGCATATAGTCGTAATTTGAATACTTGATTGACATTTAATTGATATTTAACACGGTGTCAACAGAAATGGTTGCTGCTACTATAGTGACCCAGGGAAATTTAACTTACTTTCAGAATTCAACTGAACAAATAATGCACCAATCTTTGTATTTATTTATTTATTGGCCAAAATTATTCAGTTTTAAATATCTTTGTTAGAGAAAGTATGTGAACCTCTAGTATTATCAGGCAATTTAAATAAGTAATTGGAGTTGGCTGTTTAAATGACACAGATATCAGATGTATTTATGAAGCCGTGAGTACATCATCAAGGAGAAATTGAGAATAGTGTGCATGGCAGGATAAAGAGGAGGAAGTGAAATATTGACCGTCTAAAGGCTTCAAAAGACTAGAAGGAGGCAGCAGATAACTGTTTTGTGGACTGTAAATGGGTCTTTTTGGTTTACCCATCCAAAGTTTATGGAAGCATTTGGTTGCATTATTGCTGCTCCCAAGGCAATGATTCACATACTTTTTCCAGCAAAGACATTGAATCTTGGACTATTTTACTCCATTAACAAGCGAAAAATATGATATTTTTTGTGTTATTTGTTTGATTAGACTATCTTTATCAAGTTTTGGGACCTGAATTATGATAATGTATGCAGAAATAAAGAAAATACATAAACATCTCAAATCTACAACCACTGTACTGACAGTGCCATGTACAGACCATTTCATTCACACACACAAACACTGTTTGAAACTTAAGTACTTTTGTGAGGCACCTTGTCAATTGCAGTAAACAAGAGCCTGTAGACCCCATCGCCTACTCCGATGATAAGGTGCCAGCCTCACGTGTTATCACCAAAGCATTAATGGCTCTATAGATGGACTTCAGAGTCAATAAGCAGTTTGCAGTGTAGAACTATATGACTTGGCAGTCTGGATTGTTTATCTCTTTATCAGTCAGTTCCAGCACAATCGGATTAGTTTCAATGGATTTTGGAATTGTCAGTTCTCTAGTAAAGACTAAAAATTGATTTCTGAGGTGTGTTGATTATTCCAAAAACAATGCCTTTTTCATCATTTTCCAAAGATATCAAACTGTGTTTACCAAAAACATTATATAGGGTGTGTATCAATACATCCACTGTCTTTTTTTATTTTTTATTTGTGGAAAGAAACACAGACCTTTTGTTAGTGTGACTTTTGATGTGACTCAAATGACAAGTAACCAAGACCAATTTTTAATCACAATTGGCCCTTGATGAGGAATTTTGAACCCTGACGACATCTACTTGACAAATATTGATTAATAAAAGTTAGCAAAAAAAAGCTTATGGTTGTCCCGATAAATGATATCAAAGGGGCATATTTCAAAGTGTTTACACATTATTGTATTCTAGTGGTGTGTACATAACTGACATGTATATTTTTATTTATTTTTTCCATGTCTTTGCAACAGGTGCAAACAACAGCATTCAGGACACCCCCCAGCCTCTGGTTTCTGCACTGCTGAAGGTAAAGAATGAAGAGATGGAAGGGGTAATCGAACTTCCAACGAGATCAGCAAGTCCGACAGCCAGTGAGGTCTCAATCAGCAGGTACTTCTGTTCAAAAGGGAACCAATTCCTCCCTTGTATTTGGACTAATTGTATGTGGTCAATACTTAAAGGATAGTTCACCAAAAATTAAATTCTGTCATTTACTCACCCTCATGTCGTTTCATCCCTATATGACTTACGTTCTCCTGTGGAACACAAAAGAAGATACTTTGTTGAATATTAGTTACTAAAACATTTTGATCACCGTTGTCTTCAATTGTATGAGCAAAAAATAACTGAGACATTTCACAAAATATTTTTGTTTGTGTTCTTAAAGGTGCTATGTGGAACTTTTCTACTAAAATGAATCCTTTTTTTATTGCCTGTGTGTGAAGGGGTTGTAATCACACATTACACATGATCCACTTGTCGAGTTTTGCTATTACCTCTGAAGGCCAATATTTATATTTATATGTGAAGTCTCCGGGTCGGATTTACCGCGAAATCCAACGGATGTGACGTGCAGGCGCGCTCCCGAGCCTCTCTCCTTGTTTACAGTCTATGCGACCGACGGCACTTCAGCTAACGACATGGAGTCTGATAACACCCCAAAACGACCTGCCTCCAGCACAACACAGACTCCACAAATATATAAAAAACAAAAAAGAGTTTTATCCGCTTGTCAGGCCAAACGTGAATCTGATCGACTCAGGACGAAAACACGGATCAACATCGGCAGAGCTTTTGAATCATTAGTAAACTCTAATGAAATAGCAAGGTAAACTAACTTACATGAGACATGAAATGAATACAAAAGACTGTTCCAGGGTAACAAAAAGTAGCTAGGTGTAACTTATTTTATGTACTAGATCTACTGTCTACCGTTACTCATCCCACTACTATCATATTGTATATAATAAACATTTCCAGACACGTTCAGTACAGTAATGCTGCTTCCTACTGTCTTACTGTTACACTGACATTGTTCAGTCTAGTTCACCGTTTTCGTTATCATATTATTCACTCACCTATGTTGACATTGCTGATTGTGAAAGATACACGAATAGTTAGTGAAATGCCTTTTGCTAGATAACATCACATGTCGGCTAAATGCAGTCAATGTAACGTTATCATGGTATGAGCATGGAGCATTAGTTCAACGTCAAGCTGATAAAAGTAGCCTATTATTGTAACGTTGCAGTGGGAGTTTTCATGAGTTTCTAGCATGTCAGTGTTGCCAGGTCCGTATGCCTGCACTGTTTCCGCTGGTTGTTTGTGTAGTGCACTGGTTGACGCGATTGTTTTACCCACTGTCTGGAACATGATTGGGTTAGTTTTGATGAGCAATTGGGCTGGTTTTGTTGTGCAGACCTGGCAACCCTGTGTGTGACGCTTTCGCTGTTGCGTTGAAAGTCTCCGTGTGGCCGGTAGTGAATGCTCGCTCTTGAGATCGCACACACACACGCACACGCACACGAGCACGAGCGCTCTTGTTGCAATCTGAAACATCACCGCTAGAGGCCGCTAATTGTTACACAGAGCACCTTTAAAAGATGTTTTTTTAGGTTTTGAATGACATGAGGGTTAGTGAATTATGAGATATATATATATGAGTGTCAAGCGAATTAATTACATGATGCTCTGCTTAATATTGATCGAATTAGTCGCAATTCAATCATCAAATCTTACTGAGAAATAAGATCATTTAAAGTTAATATTGTGTTAAATGAGAAAAGCATCAAATAGACGGTTTGAAATAAATAAGCTACAATGGCCATGTTTCTTATTTTTTTCAGCAGAACCAACAGTTCTGCTCTGGCTTTATAGGTAATATGTACAATTGCATCACTTTGAAACAGCATACTGTTTTCAAGCAAAGTATTATGTAAATGAATGCACTTTGAACATGCATTTTCTAATTAGTTTTCATGTGGAGAGATTTTGTGGGGAAGATCTGTCAGCATAGACAGTCATTCATCAGCTTAATATTTATTCAGTTCAAGTTCAGTCAGAGAAGCTTATTTTTTGTTTTTTATTGTTTGCGTTTGTTTTTTAGTCAAGGTGCCGTCTTTAAATTTTCCTTTTTGTTATATTTAGAATCAGTTAGATATACACTGAAATGGGGTCTTGATAACAAGTATGCATTTCATTTAGCCACAAAAATTGAATAGATCCTTGGACTTGCTTTGATTTGTCTTGGATTATGTGATGAAATGAACACCATTCAAACACAACCTGAGGGCAGTTCCTCCCTGCCTTTCATAGTCTAGTCCACTTCAAATACGACATACGTCAACATCTCTAGTATTAAATATCACTTATTGGAATCCTGAGATTGAGAACACTTTCAGTTGTGGAAACATTCTAAATCATTTCCAGTGTCCCTCTCTATGCTCTGTTCCTGACTGTCTCGTACAATACTTCTCTCAGAGCAAATAAGCCAATTTCCTGCTGTTTTTAAAACAATATTGACCGGTCTTTTGCTCTGTAATCATCATGTGAGCTGTTAAGGTCAAGGTGGGATGTTAACTTTGGCAGAAAAGAACCTGTCAGTCACTAAGGAAATGGATTCAGATAATTAATTAAAAAAAATTATCTCACAAGCTTTTACATACTTTTATATTTTGTATTAGCTTTGCTTTTTGAAAACAGCTTGATTGATTTTCACAACAAATACAAAAATATAATTTAAGCTCACAATAAAGATAGCCTAATAATGGAGCTATGTCATCAATTACAAATACTTTAAGTATCAAATGCATTGAATATACATACATTAGAGGAAGTGGTAAAGTATTGAGCATAAGTATTTATCCTATGAGAGCGTCAGTTGTCCAGTTATAAATTGGTCGTGGTGATGCATTTTGGAGTAAAGCTGTGGCAGTGGCACATTTCAGTTCTTAAAGAAACAGGCTTTTTTAGGGCACATCAGTCTGATATTGCTTTAATTTAAAAATGTTTTTTAGATGCTGTTAAGGCTTCCATTACCACTATTTTTCCTGAATCTACTGATAAAAATAATGTTACTACTAATAGTAAACTTGGACATAAAGGAATATCAACCATTAGAGACAGTTTTCCAATTACATAGTTTCAAAGATCCATAATGACGTAATCAATGATGTACCATCATCATTGCTCCCAACTAGAGTTGTCACTAACACATTATCAGTAGTTGTTACAAATACCAGTCATATTTCATTCATTCATTCATTCATTCATTCATTCATTCATTCATTCATTCATTATTTCATCTTGTTAATACTGTTAAAAATGATATGACGTTTATTAATGATCTGAATTAATTAATAAACAGTGGCAACTCTGTTAGACATTAGTTATATTAGGCTACAGATGTAACTAATGTAATTTGCGTGTCCCACTTTTTACATTTACTTACAAAACCTACTGTTTACTTGAATAACACCCCTAGTTCCTTCAGTGTTTTCAATGTGGATTAAAGATGAATTTCGGGCCTGCATTGTCCTTTGTGGCACTCAAAATGCTATTTATACTTTAAAAATGAGCAGCTGTAATAGTCAATGCCCTGGCCATAATAGTCATTTTACACATCAATTTTTAATGGTGTATTTGGTGCACGATTATATTTTGGTGCAGTGCTGTAATTTGTTGTGGTGCAAATGTTCAAGTCTCCTGAGAGACTTTAGACTGGAATTTAATTTTGTGGAAGATGTAGAATGTGTGATGAAGTTCAATCAGATGGGGTTGTTTCATTATCTGTGTGGTTTTGTTGACTGAAATGTAGTCTGTGTGCTAATAACTTTTAACCAGATTTCATAAGAATATTCATGCCAGGTCATGCTAATCTTAAGATTGAAGTTTGTCATCGAGGGAATTGAAATGTAACCTTTGTATAGAGTTTACGACTGAGCTTGAATAATCTTTGCCATTTTAAACTAAAAAATGAATACTCGCGTATTTACTCTAAAGTGCCTCTCATGGTTTGACTGTGCATGTCGCCTTTTGTATGACACACAGCATTTATTAAACTCATACATGGAGATTAATGTAATAAGGTGATGTGTGTGTGTGTTGTGCTCAAGGGCACTATAATTTGATGTATTTGTTTTTATTAATTTGTAAAAGGCCTCTAGTAACAGATGTTCATCATTGTGTTTTTAGGAAGTGGGTTGATTGTTTTACCAAGGTGATCGTGAATGATAATGAGAAAAGCATTTTCATTTTCCTGTTTTTAATTGGCTTGCCAGACGAATCTATACATTATGGATATTTAATGCAATGTATGGTCTTTCACATCTTGCTGTTTTCACATCAGCCAGTGCCTGATTTGGTTAATTTTTAGTATATGTAACTTTGGCACATTCTTACATCTGAATGTTTGATTTCCTGTCAAAAGAGTCAAAGGTTAAGGTAAATTTTAGAGATTCATCAAATTCACCAACGTTGGCAGCTCCACTTGTCACAAATTCTATCTATTACAGACTCGCAACTGCGTCTCCTTCTGGAGTCATGAGATTGATAGTGTTCTGCTTATGCACTCTGGGTAATTAACTGATACTAGGAGCCTATTCGCATGGATGGTTCCTGTATTCTAGGGATTAGTTTGTATATGCTTATTAAAATATAAAAAAAAATTTTTTAATACACTGTCCTTTTCATTAGCACTTTGCATCCTGACATTTGAGCTCATGCTGTAAAAATGCTTAAAGCTGTATTCTGGGGCATGCCCTCTGTTTTGTTCTACATTTCAACTTGTCTCTCAGTTTGTAAAAGAACATAGTTCTTACAATCGAAGTCGTTGTCAGCCTTTAATTTTTTAAAAATTGTTTTGTTTCTGATTTTTGTTAAAGAAAGTCTGAAATTTCAGCTTCATAGGATGAGTTGATCTGCTTTGTGGCGTTTATTCACCCTGAAGTTATGTATTTGAGTGCTTTTGTTGAACCGTGACATTGAGGTGATTCATAGGTGTAGAACCAATCAAAATCCTGCAGGTAGAAATAGGTTTTGAAGTTCTTCTCCTTTGAAGTTTGAGTGGTACCATGACCTCTGAATGTCCTGTGATTCAGCAGGAAAACCCACTTTACCGTTTTGTGGTCTTTAGGTAATATGTTTTCATGAATATATATATTTTTTAATTTGTCTATTATTAGCATATACATTTGAGTGAAAAGTAAAAAAATAAATTTCAGGGTTTGTTAATTTGATCTGGCCCCTTTTTTGTTTTAATATCTCCAATATTTCTATGGAAGCAAGGAAATCTGACTTTTCGTATTAAGGGGTTTGTATTTGATCAGTAGAAATATAGAAAGTATTTGTCCTGTATTGAAAGTGTCTGTCCTGTAGTTGTTTATTAAATTGTACATTTGGTGAACAACATCAGTCTTAGCTCTCCTGGGTCTACTTGATCCCTGAATCTCAAACAAACTTTGGTTTAAACTGTGACAGAATGTATTACATCCCGTTCTTATTCAGGGCAGAACAGATGTGTGTGTTTGTCTTGTTGTGGTTTTGTAAAGGCCTTTAATACATGTGGCTCCCTATGTTTTTCTTGGTTCTCTCTTCCACTAAATCATCTTGGTCCTTCTGTTTTACTAAATTCAACTAATTTCAGACCTTGAATGTTTACAGCTTAAAGCTGGGTAAGCTGCAATTAAGACATCATATACACTACTAAGTTTAAATTAAAACACACCTCGGTTTTTAGTATCATTGTTTTTTTGTTTTTGTTTAAAGATTTTCATATATAGGCACAAATTGTGTCTACGACTGATTTTAAGCATTTAAGAATACACCTTTTAAAAAAGATAAATTCAAATGTGTCCAAACTTTGAGGTTAAAGTTCACCAAAGTTCTATCTTAAATGCTTGCCAACCTCCTCTTCCAATTAGCTATTGATTACTAATACTTTCAGTTCCTTGTATTTTTTTTTATATCATCAAAATTAAAGTCAGGGATGAATGGGGACTTTTTATAATAATGCTTTTTTTCTTTCTCTCATTTCCCACTTCCTTGTTTGCAACCAATTCCCCCATGTCACCGCTCTCCTCTTTCCATCACTGCCTCCAGCTTCACAATTTCCACACTTTCTACATGACAGATTACTGGTTTGAGTCCCACATGCTTTTCATCAATAGAGACCACTTCTGTAATCATTTCTCAAGCAGAGTTGGACCAAAGCACCAATGTGTCAGAGACTTAAGTTATCATCACTACTAGTGTCTCACTATTCTACTCATGCCTGCAGAATCACAATATTTGAGTGAGGAGCATGTGCCTTCAGAAGACACCTCATTGTGTCAACTGTCTATATCTTGTCATGACGTTAATTTTAACAGCATCCTCAGTAGCTGTGCATATATCTTGTCTAAGAACCGTTTTTGGCCTTTTCTCCAGATAACTTTGTATGCAAGTGGGGCTATGTAAAATAGTTTTCCAGTCTGAGTCAAAATGCCAAAAAAAATCTGCCATAATATCAATGTAGATGTCTCCCAGTTGAGGGGAACCAGAGATTATATTGATTTATTCCTAATTGGTTTCTCAGATTTCCTACAACATATACACTAAAATAAAACCTCTGAAGTTATAGAGTAGAATATAATTAAAACAAACATATTATAAACACATTGGCCATCATTTATCATTCTTGCGTAGAAAAGGCAAAGAAGAGAAACTTCTCCGACGTGGAGATCGAGACCATCACCAGGGAAATGGAAAGAAACAAAATTGTTTTATTTGGGAGTTTAAAGAGTGGGATTAAAGGTTAAAGTGGGATTAATTCAACCTAAATTACGAGTTCTGTTAATAGTGTGGGGGTTGAGAAGCGCACTCCAGCAGAGTTAAGAATGTTTTTTTGCTTAATATAGACCAATAGTGATCAAGTTTAGCATGAGTTTTCTTGTTTATTGTAGGTGAAAAAAAAGTGGTCAGATCTAAAGATCGCCACAAAGAGGCACTTCTCGGCACTAAAGATCTTATTATTTTTATGATTTTTATTATTAATGATGCTTCTTGTTATTTAGAAGAAGAATGTCATTATTATTATTAGTAGTCAAAAGAAGAATAATGTAATTTTTATTATTTTGTCATTCTGAATTATTTTTTGGTCATTGAAAGCCTTTCATTACTGAACCCAGTCCGTGCGCACCACCTAACCCTGAAACGTCAGGTAAAGCGCACAGACGCGCAACTGAATGAATATATATGCCTACAAATCAAATGCTTTGGTAAAATCACACAAATTAAACATTGAAGTCCGTTGCACCAAAATAAACACTGAAGTTTATAATTACTTTGTTGTTGTTTTTTTTTACAGTGGGTCATTAATATAATATATCTTTTAGTTTGTTAGTGCGTTTTGTGGTGTTAGGAATTGTTTTTCTGCGCATTTCCGCACTAACTCAAAACGTGCGTACACTACCTCCCGAGCTGGCGTAGGATTTTGAGCGTGCCGTACGCCAACATCCATATTGATAAATCTCAAAGTCACCGTGGTTTTGGGTGTACGCTGGAAATTTGGTGTACGCACTTTTGATAAATGAGGGCCATTATGCCCTGGAAAGCTTTTTAACATAAACTCAAAGATGCGTCACACCAAGCAGGCGAGTTTATATTAATGTATTTATTATATAGTTTATGGAATTCCCCCAAACCACAATGTTTTGTAATAGACCTGGTAAGACACTCGTACTGATAAACCGGCCCTTGCTGAATCTTTACAGATTTTTTTTTTAATATTACATATGAAATATTAACAATTTTTTTCTTTTCTTTTATTCCAGCTCCATATCAGATATTTTCTGTTAAAGACGTGGGAGCAACCACTCTAGTAAGTAGCTCTTTACATACAATAAAATGACATGTGAAAATGACATTTCACACTTCACTTGTCTTATTTTGTTTTAAAGTCATCAAAAGTTACAGTGAAACCATTTATAATGTTACAAAATATATTTATTTTTATTAAAAAAAAATGTTTTCTCTTTCTGTTCATTAAAGAATCCTGGGAAAGAATTAAGGAGCACAACTATTTTCAACATCGATGATGACGACACTGAAGACTGGAGTAATGGCTGTTTAAAGTTCAGCCTTGCCATCACATGAATAAGTTACATAAATATTAAACACAATTATTGTAACATTTCACAATACAACTGTTTATACTGTAATTTTAGTCAAATAATGCAGCGTTGATGAACATAAGAGACTTCGTTCAAAAACATAGAAATCATACCAACCCCAAACTTTTGTTAGTGAGGGAGAATATCATGTTTCATATTCTTGTTGAATGTTCTGCATTGACTGTAGTCTCAGAAACTTAATTTCAGTAATGCTGATTTTTCCATGTTAATTTTTTGCTATCTTCAGCAATAAACATGTGGTCTATTCTTTGAAAGGATGTTGTCCCGCAAAAATCCTTGAATCCGCGGACTTAGATTCTAGCTAGATTTTGTTGGCTTGGGTTGTATGTCTCTTGTTCCAGCACATCTGGAGTGTGTAAGTTCTTTCAGCGAGGGATTGCTCTTCTTTGATTGAGTTGTGCCCCCCACTATGGGCCACTCACTGGGGGATAAGAGTTTCAGGCAGTAGCTGCTCAGTTCTGTCTAGAGACAACACACACCCACCCATTACCCATAAGCCTGCCTTGAGGATCCTCCTCAAGACTTTTTATAAATGTGCGATGGAAAATTGTATTTGTGGGATAGTGTTATGTCAGACATGATATTATTAAGGCTAGCTGGCGTGCCAGGACACATGTTGTCTTGACGAGATTAAAAAAAAGTATCTGTTGCGTTTCACTGTTTACAGAAGTTCTTAAGGCTCTAAATATTGAAGCCATTGCCCTTGAATCTCTATCAGCATTAATCCATGGAATTTCAATAAATCATAGTTTGTTCTTAAATACAGTTTTCTTATGACTATCATTTACAAAGGCTTAGCAGACTTTTGTGCTGGCACTTAAACACAGTCTGACTACATTCATTGGTTATGGCGAGAGATGCTGTCAGAATTTAATGTGAATAAAATTGAATATATTTAGCAGGAAAACTTGAATCCGCTAAATATTTAGAATCCATGTATACATAATAGGTAAGTCAAAGGTTGTTGTTTTTTTTATTGCACATAACCGAAGTTTTGGCCAGAGCTGACCAGATGGTGATATTGCACTTTTTTCTTCTTTTTTTTTTTACAGCTTTTGTATGTTCTTGGATTGTGGAGATCACTGATACTGGTAGTGCAGCTCATCAACATGCATGTCTGACCCACTTGCTTACAATAACCCAACCACATTTAACCACGTAAAATGCTTGACATAAGCAATATCAGAAATGGTGCATGATTAATGTTCCAGATTTTTTTCAGAAGCCTTTCTGTCTTAGCCAGAAGTACAGAACTGTCATCTTACTCATGACGTGAATTCTCACCACTCCGTCATCTTAAGGTAGGCCAGGGCTGAATCCCAATTTACATACTACCAGTACCTACTACTAAGTACTGAGTTTTGGGACATTGTAAACCTAATTAGTAGTTGACCTAAATAGATATGGTTTGTTTTACATGCTATTCACCAAACAATTTGACAACAGAAAAAAAAATCCCACAAAGGTTTAAGGCAGATTTTGAAACTGATGCAAGAGGGAATGTCAAAATGGCTGATTTATTGGCTATTATATCAATATGTAACTCGATGATCCTTAGTCATAATTTATAAATTATAACTTGTAGCATATTGTCGTTACAAGGGCCTAATTTTCTTCAATCAGAATTTAAGAATCTAGCTTGAACTTTGAAGCTAAGATGAAAGATTTGCTTTAAATTCTCAGCTGTTTCAATTTTCTCTCAGAAGTCAAATGTTATCTCATAGCTGTTTCTTACAGCCTGTTCCCAAACACATGAATGGTGAAAGATGTTATGCGTTTCCAGAATAGATCGTCCTTTTAACGCCCCGTCATTGTTTATGAAATACAAAAAATCCCTCTACTCATACTCTGTTTGGTTAAACCTTCATTAAGACGTACGGCTGCCTTTGTGTCCCAGGCGATGTCATTCGTTCTCGTTTTGAACTGGCTGTTTTGGGAGCCGTAAGCAAACGCTGTGTCCCTCACTGAGCGGTTTGTGTGATTCATGAACCAGGAGACTGAAAGGACTGATTTGTTTGTGTTTTTCTCATTAAGCATATGGATCAAATATTTCTTATGAATCATTTTTTTTGTCTATGGCTTTCAGAAGGCTTATCTGCAGGCCCAGCTCCTGCTTAATTGATATACAATAAATCTCTGTGCAAAGCCATAAAGAGGGGAGGAAGCTGGTTTATTTGAGTAACATCAAATCCCACACACATTCTGCTCCCAGCATACAACTGAGCCAATTTCCATAGCTCAGGAGGTCTCAAGGAGTCGGACCCCTCTTGGTGGTTAGAGAGATTGAAGCAGAAACCTGTTACATATTGAATAAAATTGAGTGTTGCATTTTTTAGCCTGGCCTTTAAAGTATGCATTTTGTTGTACCATATTACTGTATAAACATACACTACTGTTCAAAGGATTGGGGACAATTTTTTTAAAGATTTTGTTCTTCTCTTACTTAACAGGGATGCATTAAATTGATAAAAAGTTACAGTAAAGGCTTTTACATTGTTACAAACATGTATTAAGCAACAACCGTTTTTGATGATAAAAAAAAAAATTCTTTCACCAAATCATCATATTAGAATGATTTCTGAAAGATCATGCGGATGAAGGCTGGAGTGAAATTTAGCTTTGCCATCACGGGAATAAATTACAATAAAAAAGTATTAAAATAGAAAACAGCTATTTTGAATGTAAATAATATTTCACAATATTACAGTTTTACTGTAAAAAACCTTATCGACCCCAATAACTTTATAACTTCTTAACCTAAAGCCGGTTACACACTTAACACGACTGTTCATGCCCTATCGCACTAAATCCGAGAGGGTTGCGTTCAGTCGGTGTTTTAAAATCTCCTCCAGTCGATGAAAACAGTCTTTAAGTGTGTTCAGTTCAGTCTTGAAATGTTTCAGCTAGTTGTTAAGTGTGTCCCCAGCTAAAGCTTTAGTTGAAATGAACCTAATAATATGTTTGTTTAAAAACATTTCCACGTAATTTATCTCTTCTGGAGTACTTGCATGGACTGTTAGAGACCCCTGTCATAACTAGAATTAATCTAAGACAAGTGCCACAGTTTTTTCATTTGACTTTTGAGTGAAAACATGTAATGCAGCCTCTTCATGTGAAAGTGTCTCCATATGGACAGCTGTGGGGTGTTTAAAGGGCTGTCTCTTTCACAATCACACACTTTTTCTTATAAACTTGTCTGCATCTCAGGATATAACAAGCTTGTTCAACATGCAAGCTTGGTTTGTACCATCGTCATCATTCACTTACAGAAAACAATGTTTAACTTTGTGGACATATACAACATTCACCCTCAATTTTTTTTTGCATCATATGGACTGTTTCTGCCCCTTACTGAATAACACTTCCCAGAAAAGCAACAGCTGAGATGTTTACGTACGCACATCGTCCAAACTTGCTGTACCCTTTTGACAGTGAAGGTCCTTGACACGCATTGGCTCGTGTTCAAGCTATGAAGCTTGAATCTTAAAGCTCCTCCATCTCAGATGAGGCGAATCAATTAGTTCCGTTTGCTAAGAGGCTGATCTGGAAGATATTAGGATCATTGGATGTTTGGATAAGTCGTTGCAAATGTCATGCTAGTAATCCGGAATCATAAACCAGAACCTACGAAGAAATCATTACATTTTTCTCATTCTTTGCTGGTTTGTTAAGCTTATCCTGAGGGTTGCCTTTTGGCATCTATAGCTTGAGTATATTGAAAACATCTGCTTTAATCCTCTCAGCCCCTTTCAAAATCCCTTGGTTGTGAGATGTTTGATGCATCTGTCATTAAGCACTGGCTCTTTTTACCAGTTTGAATTCAGTCTTTAGTCATCATCTCTGGATGATTAATTCACCTCTGGACTTATTCAAATTTATCATTCAGATTTTGTATTTGAGTAAATTGAGTATTAGGGGAACTGGATCGGACAGGGGCCGCAAAGCGAAATTCGGGTTCAAATTCAGGGCGCCCTTTATAAGCTTTAAAGGTGCCCTATAATGGTTTTTTTAATTATTTAATAATGTTTTCTGGGTTGCCCTTATAATGTTAGTATGTTTTTTAGATCAAAAATAGTCATACTTTAGAAATAAAAGGCATTTTTCCTAGCCTGATTTTAGTGTCTGATTTGAACACTCTGTTTGAAGGGGCGTGTCTGCTGTGAGAACAGGCCACTGCTGTGATTGGCTGACATGCTTGCATATGAAATGAGACATGTGAAACTCTCGAATACTTTCACTACAGCTGTTAAATACGTTTTAACTATTACAGCTATCGAGATTAACGAATCGTGAGATGTTTTTAAAGTATTTAGATCTATTCCCATCACATAAAATGTTGCTGTGATGAGCATTGAGCAAAAGCAGATGACAGTTTGTTGATCGCGAGACAACGCAGTTTCTCTCTCTCATGCTTTCACTAATGCAAATGATGACATACAGTAAGAGCTTCGTTGTGCAGTGATAAACTCGCGCTGTGTGGATTGTTCTTTGATCGCTTTCTGTATAGTTTATTCACTGAGAATTAGCCTATTTAACGTTAGTTATGTAGCAGCTATGCTCGTTACTTGGAGTTTGCTATTACTGTACTAGGATCTTGCGCTGGGTCTAACACAGTGTAAATTATCGTTAATAAAAATCACTACTTACCGGTTGCGGGAATATAGTTGGAATTACCCCCTTCTTCAGTTTGAGACGCTGAGAGAAGCTTGATATTGTCCAAGGTTCTAAAATAAGTCCGTGGTGAAATGGGCAGAGCAAACTAACAACTTCGAATTAAACTGTTGCGGTATCCGATTAAATATAAACATCATCCACGCCTGTTGACATTTCTTTTCTGTGGGAAGGGTATGAAAAGACCTCACATCCCCTGCACAGCCTGGAACATAGCATTTATTTCCATGATCTGCCATTTTCTCTCTGATCCTCGCTTGCTCTGATGACTCGGCTGTGCAGTGCTTGTCATTGAGGGGTGGGATATGCAAATCTTTGGAGGCGTGATCCCCGACTGTTGCGTCACTGTCGGTATTATGTGGAGATTCGCCTGTTTTTCAGGGGTGTTTTTTAAAAACGAGATTTAAATAAGAAGGAGAAAACAATGGTGTTTGAAACTCACTGTATGTCATGTCCATGAACTGAACTCTTGTTATTTAACTATGCCAACATAAATTCAATTTCACATTATAGGGCACCTTTAAAATTCAGGATGCATTTGTTATTGTCTAAGGCTTTTGGGATTTTAATGTGGGACGACACATTTAGCTAAACTTTAGCTGAACATAGCTTTTGGTTAAATTTGATATTTTTAGTTAGTTCAAATTAACAAATAGATGGCCCTCTGCAGTATCACTGCTGACCCACTTTTGGATTTCAGCTTTTAAGTGCCCCTCAAAAATCCTTTGTTCTGTTGTAGGATGAAAAAAAGAAAGAACATCAATGTTTCTGAAAGAATTCATTATCTAAGAAGATCTGGTTTTGTGGAAAAGAATAGGATATTGTACAAGACATGATCTTAACCAGAATGGACAAAGAGAAATTGGCATAGAAACTTGATTTCAAATAACTGAGACACTGTACATACTGACTTGAAAGCGAATCCAGACCAGTCCATCTAAATGATAAAAGCATGTCCTTGAAAAGCCGTGGAATTGCTCGTCCTTAGAAATGGTGGTCACACTGTGAAATTGGACTTCATCCATGATTTTGTTTGTGAAAAGGCATTTGTCTGCAGACTCAGAAGGAGCTTTCTGACTTTTAGGCCTTAAAGCAACTGCAGCCAATCAATGCATGTGAACTAAAACATTTTTGGAGTTTTTTTTTCTACTTTGGGTAACTGGCATGAGCTTTAATGAATGCAGTCATCACCACGGTTTATGCAAAAATGGAAAATATAATGATATTAACTTGTCTTCCAGCCATGCTGTAGGTCTAAAATGATGTTACTTCCCCAATTTTAGGGAATGATATGCTTTTTTTCATTGTTAACTGGATTGCATGCAAAATGGATTATAATGCTAATTTATTTAGACATCTTATTGAACTGCAAACCGCTTACTCTGAGTTAATTTTCTTAGCAGAATCGTGATTTTAGCACCCTATGCAAAAAGTAGTCAAGCATATGAGAGTAAATGGAGAGGCAGAAGTCCCGTCTGGCTGATTTTGAAAGAACTTAAAAAAAATTGTACTGTGGTGTGCATTACGGGGGGCACTGAACACAAATTGAAGATAAACTGGCTAAATTAACAAGGGGCTTAGTAAATGATTGTCTTAGTGTGAGCTCTAGAGGGGAAATGGCTTCAGTTGCAGGTTTCTATTGCAGTTTTTTTCTCTCCTTTCTTTCACTCTAGGCTCTGGCATCTCTGTGGACAGCATGCTGCTGCTCTAATGCCTTTAGTTATTTAATCATCATTAGTCTTTGAACTGTATTTTCACCCTACATGTATATTTTAAAAATGAAATTAAAAACACTACCATGGAGATAAAATGGATGCAATTTGAGTAATGTCGTGACATGCAACTGAATGCATAAATGAGAGTTTTTACAGTCTGCAATAATGATCATCTTTTCAGTAGGGAGATCTGTACCTCAGCTTTTTTGTAACACTTATCTCTTTCTGCTCAGTTTAACATGTGCTAGTGCCAAACCAGCCAATTTTAACCATGTGAATTTCTCAGACACGGTGAGCGAGTTCTATCCTGAAATCCAGAGCAGCCGGTTTCAATGTGAGGTCTCCATTCCACAGACATGCTTGAAGATACTTTTCATTGTGTAACAGAGTATCAGTTTCGAATTTTTTTTTTTGGACTGAATGTGTGGTCTAAATATCTGAACTGAATGAATTCCATTGCCAACATGTTATGTACAATAGTTTAGCATTTCTTCATATTCCAATAATACAAACAAAAAATGAGTTATGAAATGTATGGAATTCATTAATCATTTATTTGAAACTCATTATATAATGAAAATCAAGGATATCTGTCTGTCTGGAGAAATACCTGAAGAAATCGATCTGTTAGAATTCTCTTTCATCTCAATTGCAGTTGCTCAACTGATGCAGGAGTCCCCAGAAGCATGCGGTTTGAAATTGACATCTTTTCTTCTGAGTGGATAATTACTTTTGAGCTGGAGGAAAGGGCCGTCAGGCGCAACAGATCTGTGGTGCAGATAGGTCTAATTTCCATTTAAAAAAAAAAAAAAAAAAAAAAACAATTGTAATGAAATATTTGCTTTTTTCCAGAATACCCAGAACTTTTAACCTGCTGGGGCTAAGATGGCCACCTTGACCTTTTACTTATATATATCACATATTTAAAGGTACACTCTAACTTTTACGCCTCTAGAGGTTTAAAAACAAAACCACATGCATTTTGCAAAATAACTTTGTTTTGGTTGTGCTTCGGCTCTGCGTGAGTGTGCGGATGAATATGGTTCTTTCTCATATCTAAAAAACTAGAGAAATTATCCTGCTGCTCATAAAACATTCACTATTAGACTTAAGAAAGAGAACCAGTTTAGGTGGAAAAGATCTCCATCTTACTAGCTCAAGACGTTACTGTGGCTATACCTTTAATAGACTCCCTTAAAATTCCAGCTTTAATATAAGGCTACAACCACCACAATGAAATGACCCTTCACAATATATATGCTCTCTTACAATGAACTCTGTTAGGGAGTTACATATAGCAATTTATCTGTTTAATAAAATACCTTACTCACCTGTTGAGTAATAAAAATTTAATTTTTACAAAACAGTTCTCACTATCTCACCACCAATGTTGATTCTTGTTTTATTACGAGCTCTGTCATGTTCTCTTTTTGCCAGCACACTGTTCTGTGTGTTTTTTAATGGGTGATTCCCCGTAGGTGTGCTTCATGCAAACCTTTCTTACTTGTTGTGACAACTAACCCCTGCTACTCCCACACCACACACCTGTGCAACTTTTCTCTTTTCAACTTTTCTATATGACGAGACACGCACGGGCGATCGACACAGGCCTATGTACGCAATTTCCAGTGAAAAAATCCTAGACAGGTCTAAAATATAAACACTTATAATAGGTGAATCATAAGACAAAAACATGTTTTGGAAAAAGGATTGATGTGTCGATTCAATCGTTTTTTAAATATTGTAAATTTTAAACTGAATAATTTAGAAAGAGTCACTGAAAGAATTATTTACCACTCGCTTTTGAACTGTCCCAATCGCGTGTATCAAGTGTAATCAATAGTGAAGTTTTCCTGAGCTCAAGGTTTTTAAAGCTCATCCAAGTAGATAAACATACTCATAACGCATGCACAAGCCCTGCATCTTTGCATGTAAGTCTTGTCGCATCTTTCTTGTATCAGAGCTCCACTCTACACAATTCTCTTAATGACTACACGACTAAAAACATTCTTTCGAAAGGATTACACTTGTCTACAGTGCCAGTGCTGCACTGAACCTCAAAATGTTTTCAATCCACAGAACAATCAGTTGTAAGCTCGAGGCTAGACTAGTACATTAAAGTTAAGATATGAAAATTAGCATAATATATGGAACACAAAAATGTATTCACTTTTCTAAAACAGTTGTTATATCAATGTTTTTGTTGAAAATTAGTGATATTTTTTGCATGGGTTATTTTAGAATAATAAATGTAATGTCAATGTTGCATACTGTACATATACAGTTATTAAAATAATGTTTACGTCCTATAAGAATTGCTGTAATTGCAAGATTGCAACTGAGCTTCTCTTAAAAGCTGTCCACATCCTTCTCAAATAATTTTTTATGGCAAGAACAAAGAAAGCTCACCACTGGCTATTATATCATTTAAATAAATGCTATTACATTTTAAATGCATGTGACAGGCTTAGGAAACTTGGCACCATTTGTAACCCTTTAAAGGAATTAGCTCAAATTCTTTGCATTGGACACATTTCGCAATGGGAAAAAGTCGTTCACTGCAGTCATATTGTAGCAGTTCTGCTTCAAGGCCTCTATTTGTTGATTCTGCTAGTTGATTTTTCATATATTTTTATTGAGTTTGCCCTTTAGCCCTTGAAGTTTTTTGTCCCCCATTTCTCTACCCATGTAATATACAGTATTGCATCCCCTCTCCTTGTCTAGGGGACAGCAGAATTTGCCTGTCATTTGCAATTATTGGTCAAGTGTTCCCCATAAGCTGCTTTTAAATTGATTTTGTGTTTGTTTGAATGCACTGTAGGAGCAAGATAATTCAATCTACTCGAGGTCTAAGGAAAAATAACACAGAAGAGATGGGAATGTAGGCTAAAAAAGGGGGTTGTGTGCGATCAATAAGGTAATTGAAAACACAATGCAAATACAGATCAAAAAAAGTGACAAAGTGAAATACAGCAGCTTCACAATTGCTTGATTATTGTTGTCCACAAATACACACATGTATTACTGCAAGTAGCAAGCCTCTAAAATAGGTAAGATAGACAGATTTCACAAACATTAAATGTAGCATTTTCCCACAGCAATGTGCTAGCTTCCATTTTCTGTTGCTCTGCAGCTTTTAATTTCATATCTCTAATATTATTCCTTTTGTTTTTTTTTTCTTAAAAATGCTATTCTTCCAGCTTTCGCCTCATACATTGCTCCTCTAGGGCTATCTTCGTCTTCTCTGACTTACACCATCTTTCACTTTTCTCTTTCACTTTCATGTATCTCTTTACCCTCTTATCTATGTCCCCTGCTGTCTCAGGCTGGAAAGCTCCTGTGCTTGTCATCCAGAGTCATAACACTGACTTTGGGTTGGGAAAGGCGCTCAAGCAAGCAGGGGGCTTATCATCAGAGCCAAGAATCAAGAGGGATGTGCACACACTGACACTCCCACAAATCCTTCTGAAAACACTACACAAACACACACACACACACATTTGTTTTATTTCCAAAATTAGAAGGAAGTCTTGTTGATTGTTTTGAAATCCTTTTTGTCAATCATTTTTACACATTTTCAAAAGTCAGTTTTCTGCTCTACTTAATGTTTTTTTTTTTTTTTGTTCTTGATGCACTGTGCAAAAGAAACAATTCCACAAATTACAGTCTTTTAAATCTCTCTTTTCTCTTTTCTTTGAATGCTGATTTCTTTTCAGCTAATTCAGAAAAGTGGTCATATTAAATGTCCTTTTTTTTGCATCTGAGAAAACAAGGGCCAGTTAGCATTTAAAAAGAAACATAGTTAAAAATAGTTTGCATCAGGATGGTAAGGAATTTTCCTAATCTTACAAGACCTGATCATGATTATGATTATTATTTATCTATTAATTCTCATTTAATTTCTCCATCCTTCCATTCTCCAAACAGCTAGTCCTGTATATAGGGTTGCAGGGATGCTGGAGCCTTTTATTTATTTATTTAATTAGTTATGCATTTATTTTCTGCAACATGTTTTTGCTGGGGTTAGACTGACTCCAAACAAAAACATAATTAAAATGAATTAATTCCGTCATATTTCAGAAAGGTGCATGCCTACTCTGTGGTAAAATAGAGAGATAAACCTGCAAATAATATTCAAATAGGTTAGATTAACTTTATATGAAATTATTAAACCTTTATGACATTTGTGAGGGGTTAAATAAGAGTTAAGTTCTAAATTAATACTTTTTTTATATGAAAAAAAACGAATAAGTAAAAGTCTTAAAATAAAAACAAATACTGATGTTCAGATTATGAGCTCAACGCAAGAATGCAAATGCAGAAATCTTGCGACACGAAGTAATGTTGGCAGTACTGCGGTGTTCATCGTTTGTTTCTGATATATTCTATGCCATGCTAGTCTCCAGTGCAGGTTGATATTTAGGGAACATGAGCAACATGACCAATCGATAGCAAAACAACACCGAACAATTTGCTGTGATCCCTGAGGTGTTCAACTGCGTGTTCAGTACATTGCTTAGTGTTTCTCTGTCTTCCACAGATTTTACGCATATGCCCATCCCTTTCCCTATTTTACCCATCTTCTAGCGGCTTCCTCACCCACACGAACTCCCCCAAATGTGAAAGCTCATTGATCTCGGCCCCACTGGAATTAAAACCCTTAAGCCTGAGCAGAACACTGACTGGGCAGTTTGTTGCCCGAAAATGCTACCAGACATTCCGCTGTGAGCACGGAAACATGTCCCAGTACAACTCTGCTCCACTAACAATGTCTCTGTCCAATCTCAGTTCACTTCTGCTTCCAATACATTCCCACCAAGGGACACAAACAAACCAGTCATGACCTCTTCGTAATTCCCTGGAACATTACCAAGAACTCTTGGGTTTAGAAACGTCCTTATTTTCAGAGAACAGCATAGCATAGAATTTGAGATGTAAAATGGAAACTTTGTTTAGAAATTATAGCCAGAGATAGGATAATTAAGTTGCACTCTACATCACGATACCGCTTGCCAGCTGTGGTGAATAACATTTATTCCATGACTCACATCATTACATCTGTTGCACACAGTTGGTGTCAGTCCGCACGCATATGTGTTTTCTTTCTTGCAGCCAAGAACTTTGGTGTCCACAAAGGTAAGTTATTATTCAAAATGGAGACTAATTTTCAGTGTTGATATTTTGTATTGGATTTTTGTATTATATGTGGTCACCATGAGTCTCCCAAACCCATATAGTGTGGATATGTATAGTGTGGGCAAATCATCTTGAGAGGCAGGCCAGACTTTCAGAACACCCAACACCCACTTTTTAGGATACGTTTTGTCCAAGATTTAAAGGGATACTCCACTTTTTTTGGAAATAGGCTCATTTTACAACTCCGCCAGAGTTAAACAGTTGAGTATTACCGTTTTCGAATCCATTCAGCTGATTTTCTGATATTTAGAAGAATATCAGTAACAGACAGTTTCTGGTCTCATTGACTCCCATATATATTGTTTCCTACTATGGAAGTCAATGAGACCAGAAACTGTCTGCTTACTGATATTCTTCTAATATCAGAAAATCGGCTGAATGGATTCGAAAACGGTAAAACTCAACTGTTTAACTCTGGGGGAGTTGTTAAATGAGCCTATTTTCAAAAAAAGTGGAGTATCCCTTTAAAGGTTTTGATAACTTAGTCAAGTTCGTCATCGATCATCCCAATGGTAACACCACATATACATTTCTTTAGGTTATATTTTTATATATCCACTTATTTTCAGGTTTGTGTTCTGTTTAGTTTTGTGTCCCCAGTTCCCTGTGTATTTCCTGTATTTTCCTTTGTTGGCCGAGGCTTTGTTGAAATCGCCTCCTTTACCTTTAAAAAGGGGCACTATTTAAGGGGACAGACATTTGTAGTGGTGTCCGAAACCATAGTGGACGTTATCAAGTGCACTTATTCAATCCCACAATCCACCACAATAGCGAGTGTACAAACCATGTACGATCAACGCTAGAGAATACCCATAATGCATTGCGAGAATCAAGCGCTGAATGAATACCCGCTTCTGAACAGAAGATGGCGTCCACAGCTGAATCATCCATTCACCAAACCACTTGTCCAATGTGGCTACAACACAATATTATATAGGTATAACTTCCTTTTTAATTGATTGTTAAATAGTTTAAATAAGGGTTATACATAGTTCCCATGACAGAGTTTAAGATCAACCTTTTCATTACTACTGGAGTTGCCAGTTTGCTAAGTTTCAAATTATTATTAAAACCGCAAGCACACACTATGCAAAAGCGGCAGCCCTTCCGGCGCACTCAATGTCCGAATTCTCTCACTCGTTTTCATTCACTAGGGATGTGTGTTAAGAACGCACATTTTGATCTCATATCGACTTTAAAGTTTCCTTCACATTCTACCTTACAAATTAGGATCCATGTGACCTTTCGATCAAATGATCAGTGCATCTCACAAATTATTCCCTTCTGCGAATGACAACACCAAACTATTGAAAATGTTAGATCTGAAGATGTTGTAATCCTTTCAAAGCAGTGTCTGAATTAGTTCTGTGCTTAATTATTAAAAGGTTTCGCTATGGTGCCGGAGATAATACTGCTGTATTTTGTTGTGTTTCTAAGTCTTGTTTTGTCTGCCAGGCGCTGACGGAGAAAGGTCACAGTCATTAGATGAGGCTGACTCCTGTCCTGTGTATAGAAGGACTGCAGAATCTCTCCACTTACGTAAGCATGTCTCCTGTGTGTGCTTGAGGAGAAAGATGGAGGATGAGTATACTGCAGATTCATTGAACAATATCAATGGATGTCTGGGAATACAGGATCTAAGTATGGTTTATCATTATGCATATTAGGCCCTGTGCATGATGCAATTTTCAAAGTTAAACTATACTTTTAAATTGACATGGTGTCTTTTAAATGGTGGGACGAGGGAAATTGACAAACTCAGTTGAAAAATGCATTTGCTGTAAACTGCAGGTCAGTGGCAGAGGTAACTAGAGGAGAAAGTGTAAACTGTGTGTCTCCAAATAAGCACAGTATTGACTGAATCGCTTATTCTGAAACCAGTGCATAGAATCTATTACAAGTGAAACAAGGGGTTTTTAAGTAGGCTCAAGTGTGGACAAACCATAATAAGCTCTTAAATTAGCTTGTTAGGATCGTAATCACATGGAGATTTGAATAATGAGTATAAATTAAAGGATTTGATTCGGTCAGTGTGAGTGTGTTGAAGGAATCCGAGAAGGAATGGACTGGAATGAAGAGTACTGTAGCAGAGACTTTTTTGTAAATGATTCTTACATTGGCGACTCATGAATAATGCATTGCGGGTGAAGGAGAATCAGTCAGGTATAAATATAGTCTTTTGTGTTGTGTAGTTTGATGATAACGGAAGTGCTTCCTCCGCTAGCGTGTGCGTTTGAATTCATTTTTATCCGTTTATTGCAATACATTTTTTTAATTTGAGTAGAATTTTAGAACAGAATAGTGGATGGATGATTTAATAATAGTATTGATTAATCTACCACATTAATGCTTTCAGTTTCAGACAAAACAATAGGCTTTTGGCAGTTGAAATTTCATTTAAGAAATATAATGCTCAGACCCAGATCAGTGTATTAGCTGATGAAGACAGTTGTATTTTTGTTGTATTGTTTTTTTTTATTATTTTTTTTACTAAATTACATTTCTCCCCAAGCCAGTTGTAATTCTCAATGAATAACTATCATTGTGAGTATTAAAAAAAGCTAATGAATTACAGTAGCAGTTTCCAACCACTGACTGTACATGGGACAGGTTCAAATAAAGGTCAGTGGATTCAGTTGTTTTCCTCAGTTTTGTCACCATGATGAGGAGAGAACATGATCAATGTTAATAATAGAGATATTAACAGCAATCATGAGCACAAAAGAGTTAATTAGCCCATAAAATAAGCTCATTATCTGAAAGATGTTCTCACACGTCTTATTCGACTTTATTGTGGGCTTTTGTGAATAGAGCTTAAATAGGAAATTGGGGCATTTAATGATCACATGATAAAGTAATGGTCACCAGCATTTAGAACGACACTTTCTACTGTCATGTTCAAAGTTTATATTATACAGTAGTTTACTTTTTCAACAGTCGGTAACTAGTACAGTATGTTTTCATCAGCTCAGGATAAATACACTGGTTGGGTCTGAACATTATCATACTTTTCAAATGATTTTCAAAATGGAAAATGTGAACAAAAACCCATAAATAAATATTTTGAATGTCTGTTTCAATGAATATAAAATATTACCAAACAGAAAAAAAGTCATTGCCACAAATAATTAATTATAAACACAATAAGTACAGTACAAACAGCCATTGTTAATCTCTTATAAACTTACAAGAAATATTGATATTAACAATATTTTGATAATATTATAGGTATACCAGGGGACCATGAGAAGAAAAAAACTCAAAATTTAGCTTCTTAGTTTTAGCAGAGATACTTAAAATTGTATACTTGTTTTGGTTTTATTTTCAAAAACATTAGTTTGAGATTAAACAATAACTGATGGATCAGCAGTTGATAATATCATTTGATAATAAACCGGTAATATAATTGAAAATAAAGAAGATATGAGGTCTTTATTGCATCTTAAAGTAGATGTGCATGTGCGCTACTCACCGAGAGTTTCAAGTTATTTTTGATCAAGCTCTGTTTTGATGTTGAACTCTCTGAAATGAAACCTTCCTTGTGTTGTTTCATGCTTCATTTAAAGCGGAATGTTATGCAAAGATTCCGGCTCCTGCACTTGGACTTCGGAAATTGGGCTTCCTTTTTCGCCTATGATGACTGAACACAAATTATTTGTTAGCAAGTTTCACTTGAGTAAAAGCAACTCAGAAATGGCTTTTCCCACTGCTTTTAGTTATTGTCCAGCCATGCAGTGGACCATGTTTAGTGAAGGGCCTGAACCAGAAGAGAACCAGATTGATTGCTCTGATTTTCTCCCACTGCAATCTCATGGGCGGAAAGGTGAGTCTGCTCCCATGATGCATTGCCTCTCAGGCGTATGTGACTCCCACATAGCTCTGTTCCCTGTTCACTTCATGACCCCTTCTTTGAAGGGGTGGCATTTTCAAATAAAAAAGGAGACAGAGGTAAGTAAACACTGCACTGAGCAAACTCTAGACAAACATGATTTTATGACCATATCATAATGATTAATAAATGCTAAAGTATCTTCATGTTACTGTCCTGAATGTAAACATATGATATTATTTAAAAAAAAGAAACAGCACTTTCCTATAATCTAGTGTCAATAACTGATGGCGATAACTCTCCCACCTTGTTTTTACAGCTGATTCCATATTGAAGAGCCTTCTATCATCAAATTTGCTTTTAATTTTTACACCTGAGTGGTGCTGATAAATGTAACACCGAAACCATGTGACAGCAGATGGCTGTATGTCTGAAGCTCTTGATTAGCTCATAAAGGCATAGAAGCAAACATCAGCAGCCCGATGAGCGAGAGGACCAGTATGAACCATGAAACTGAGGTGATTCGCCTGTTCACAAGAACACACAGCTGCTGAAAATTGCTGTGAAAACCCCTTTTTGAACCTTTATTTTGAACCTTTGAACCTTTATTTATCTAGGTGGTCGTACCGATTTTCACCACCATGGTGGTTGATTAAATGAGCAAAAAAAGCATTGGCCTATATTGGAGGAGGGACTTGGGGCTTTCTTGAGGACCTAAATATCATGGAGACTTGGAGGTGGACTCTTTTGACTTAGCAATCACCCACAACACCCTAACATCATGCAGCCATTTACATTTGCTTAAAAAATAGAAAAAGAATAGAAGTAATAGAAAAAAATAGAAACGTTTACTTTTACTTGCAGTCATATTATCAAGAATCTCTTGTGTTTCCTGAGTTGAGTTTAAAGCCATTTTGGCAACACAGTCTCATCCCAAGGCGTCATGTAACTGACACTTTTGTCCATGCGTCAACATGCCGACGCACATGGCACCCATATGAGCACATGGCACGTCAATATGAGACGCTCATCCTCGGGCGTCATCTAACTGACGCTTTTGACCATGCGTCTAAATCCGACGCACATGGCACCCTTTAGCGTCAGTTAGTTGACGCTTCCGTTATGGGTAGGTTTAGGTCTGGGGTAGGGTTAGGGTTAGACCACTAGGAGGCACGTCTCATATTGACGCTTAAGGGTGCCATGTGCGTCGGCATGTTGACGCAGGGCCAAACATGGTCAAAAGCGTCAGGTGGATCCCAATCCTGGCCCTGGGGACCCACAGCTCTGCACAGTTTATATGTCTCCCTCATTTAACACACCTGATTCAGATCATCAGCTCATTAGGAAAGAGCTCTATGAACTGAACTGGGTGTGTCAGATAAAAGAGACATATAAAATGTGCAGAGCTGTGGGTCCAGGACCAGGATTGGCAACCACTGAGTTAGATGACACCTTGGGGTGAGACTGGGCTGATTTTGGACAATTAGTTTAGTTTTAATTGACATTTTTTTGTCAAGTTCTGAGAATTTTTATGTATTTGGGTTGAAAAATACCAGTAAAATCCAACACAGAATGCACAAATAGGCAAAAATTGGTAGCCTACATACTGTTGCTCCACAGTAGAATTTCCCTTATTTGTCAATTGGAAGAAAAGGCATCTCTGATAACCCACATGCACCAACAATCACATCTAATTTGTGTTCAGTGTGGGTTTTTTTTTGTGATGGTATTGGAGATGTCTGCCATCCCACAAGTCACATTAAGGTAGAGAAAATATGGAGTAGGCTACTGTAGAATCTGTAAGATCCCACTTGATCCCAATCTCTTCTGCTGCCTCCAGATGGCATTGAGAAACAAACTATCCTGCTGAGGATTCACAACAATGTCTGATGAGCCCCTGGAGCAAGACATTTTCAGGTTATCTTGCCTCATTTCTTCTTCTTGCAGGTCCTTCGCTCTGCTTGTGTATGTGAAAGTGACTGTGCTTTCCAGAGAGAGATGTTGTGTATTTGTTTATACTGTATGTAGCTTGCGCTGTTCTGTTCTGTTCTTTTATTATTTTGTTAAACTATATTTGTATAAAACCCCACACAGTCTCTGTGATATTCTGGGGCCTGATGTATTAACATTATTTATTCATTTGTTTATTCATTTACTAATCAGAATTTTTTTTTTCAGGTTTTGTCCTTCAAATGGTGTAGCCAATAAACTGCAGTTCATGTGATTTATGATGGTGGAATGTAACTCAGGTACCCCTCTGATCTTTTTATCATCAATAAACAGACTTCAAAATAACCTCAATTGCTTTTCATGATGGTTGAACTTCAGACTACCTAAGCTACCTAAGCTATATCTAACCGCTCCATCAAACCAACAGAGTTCCTGGGCAAATTAAATGTGGTTTTATGCAGTCCAACACACTGAGGGCTATTGCGGAAATGCACACGCATTTACACTGCTTAATACAACAGGAGTAGTGGGCTGCGACTTCTATTTAACACACGAAAAAAGCCCTAATTTAATTTAGAGGGAAAGAGTGCTGGAAAATTTTAAAGTGAGAGAGAAAGCACATTTTACATGCAGAAAAATCCTTCAAAGCGTAGTGGATAAGCCTTTGACTTCTACCTCTCCCCTGTATGACAGTCTCTGAACATACTGTTTTCTGAGTTGTTTTTCTTTAGTCTGTGTAATTCCAAATCCATTCAGGAGGAGAGGTGCGCAGCTGGCTTTCGCAGATCTTGATTCTTTCTTGTACTCTACGTGCTTTACAGTCCCATGGGGGAATTTCTGGGAGCTGTTCCATTTGTGAGAGCCCTTTTGATCTGTGAGATTTCATTCATCATCTTAATTTTTTACATTAATTTCAGATTAGTATTATAAATAATACCAATATTACAAGTGAGCAGATGCAGTGGAGTTGATGACATTTTTAACACTCTGTCTGCAGAGAGTTTATTTCCTTCTAAATAAATTAATTAGGATTTTAATGCATTTTTTAATGCATCATTGCTTGTCTATTGAAACCATTGAAGCTGATTCTTTAGCTTAAAACGATGTTGAACATCAACCATCATGTTTACTGCACAATTCTGCACTTGTAATCCTGAAGTTCAGAGGATAAGGCTCATTTATGAATCAACTATTTTTATAACATTCGCTTTCATATGTCTTCCACACGCACATGCTTGACGTTGATTAATCAAGTTGAGCGTGAAGCCTTGATCATGTATTCAGATTAATCATACTCATCTGGAGAAGCATTTAACTCCGTGTTTAATTACAGACAATTGTGTTTCTTCTTCTCTAAATTACATATTTAATGGCCTAATGTCTTGTTTATTTGCATATTTGCAAAAAAAGTTAAAGATTACCAATCAGTAAAAAAGGCTTACCAATCAGTCAAACTTTTATCAACTTTACTAGGAATTTGCTTTCATTTATACCTTTTCTCAGTGCTTTGGAGCAGGAGGAGGAGTGGGGTAAGCTGTGCCACTTCTTACATAGGCCTACTCATAGTTTTCACGTTACATCACAAGAGAGTATATGGGGCGGCTTCTGTCACTTTGAGTGATTTATGACCCTTGATTGACCACGCCCCCTTTTCCCACGCTTAGCCCCGCCCCCTTTTCCCACGCTTAGTCCCGCCCCCTTTTCCCACGCTTAGTCCCGCCCCCTTTTCCCACGCTTAGTCCCGCCCCCTTTTCCCACGCTTAGCCGCTTCCGGAGAGATCATGTGACCGTGGGAATTCCCACGGTACGGAAACCCTCCCATCCGAACCGGTTCCGGTCTGGGCACGTGTTGTACACCTGTTACGGGTATCTGACTTGATCAATGTAAAAATGTTCAAAATAATGGAAAAACATTCAAAACAATACATTTTCAATCTTTTTAAGAAGGATGACAGAAAACAGAGATAGGTTTAGTGTTTTTTATTAAAGAAAAGGGTCATAACACGTAGTGATTAAAACCATTAAGATACATATGTCTTTACCTTTACACATTATTTAGTAAAATGTTTCATTTTACATAAACATCTGTTTTAAAAAGAGTTTTCAATCACAAAAATAACATATATTTTGGGGCAAAAGTTGTGCTTTTCACATAACACGTATAGTGATTAAAACCATTAAAACATTAATGAGAAAGTTAAAATTATGTTTTCCGCAATAACACACAGTGCTTAAAACTATTAAAACAATTTATATCATTAAGATACTATTGTGTTTAGTGTTCATACACTTAAAACATTAATGAAAAAGTTTAAAAGCTGTTTTCTTAACGTTATCAAAATGTTCTAGCATTAAAACCGTTTGTATTAAAATTACTTGCATCTAATATGTCTTCAGTGTTCACACACACTTGTAAGTTGTTTAAACTGCATTTCTTAAAGTTATCAAAATGTTTTAGTTCATAAAACATCTAAAATGTTAAAACGTTAAAAGATCAACATCCAGTTATTTACAGAAAAGTAAGACGAGTTAAAAGTTTTTTTTTTTTTCATTACAAAAGATACATTTAACCATCATTATTTTTGTCAAATGTGTTACATTTTACATAAAACACGTCATAATATTAAAACTACATTGTGTTAAAAATATAGTTTTTTAGCGGTCACCATACATTTGTAAAATGTTAAAACGTTTAGACATAAAATATAAATAATTAATACATTTAAAATTATAATACGATAATTAAATAAATAAAAGTTTTAAATTGTGCTTTCTTAAAGTTATCAAAATGTTTAAGCAGTAAAAACATCTAAAACTGTGTGTATTAAAATTACATCAAACAAATAGAACTAATCACTATATTTGAAGATGTACTTTTTCACATAACACATATAGTGTTTAAAACTATTAAAACAATTTATATCATTAAGATACTTTTGTCTTTAGTGTTCATACACTTAAAACATTAATGAAAAAGTTTAAAAGCTGTTTTCTTAACGTTATCAAAATGTTCTAGCATTAAAACCGTTTGTATTAAAATTACTTGCATCTAATATGTCTTCAGTGTTCACACACACTTGTAAGTTGTTTAAACTGCATTTCTTAAAGTTATCAAAATGTTTTAGTTCATAAAACATCTAAAATGTTAAAACGTTAAAAGATCAACATCCAGTTATTTACAGAAAAGTAAGACGAGTTAAAAGTTTTTTTTTTTTCATTACAAAAGATACATTTAACCTTCATTATTTTTGTCAAATGTGTTACATTTTACATAAAACACGTCATAATATTAAAACTACAATGTGTTAAAAATATAGTTTTTTAGCGGTCACCATACATTTGTAAAATGTTAAAACGTTTAGACATAAAAAAATAAATAATTAATACATTTAAAAATATAATACGATAATTAAATAAATAAAAGTTTTAAATTGTGCTTTCTTAAAATTATCAAAATGTTTTAGCATTAAAAACATCTAAAACAAGGTGTATTAAAATTACATCATACAAATAGAACTAATCACTATATTTGAAGATGTACTTTTTTCACAATTACACGTTGTTTAAAAGTATTAAAACATTTTATATCATTAAAACATATATGACTTTAGTGTTCATACACTTGTAAGTTGTTAAAACATTAATGTAAAAGTTTAAATTGTGTTTTCTTAACGTTATCGAAATTTTCTAGCATTAAAACATCTAAAACAATGTGTAATGCAATTTTATATCAAACAATAGATCTATTTTCTATCATACGTTTTCTAAAATTAAAACATCAAACAAATAGACCTAACATGTCTTCAGTGTTAAAAATCACAATATCAAAAACACATGCATACATTTTTTAAAAAAACTGACTTACGTTTTTTACATCCACGCTTTGTTGTTGAAAGAAGAACAAAAGTAATCCAGTTTAATCCAACACCATCTATATATCCAAAGGTATTAATCCATCACTATAAAGGTATATCCAAAGGTTTAGAGATTTTAACTCCAAAAGTTGTGTAAATGTAATTTCCCGGGAGCTCCATGAAACACGTCCATTCACTGGCATCCCAAAAGTTAGACTGACATCTGTGAAGTCTACAAAGTAGCCTGACTCAGACTCCACCCCTAGAGCCGTCCCACACCTCGACCCCTCCCACAACAGGTGCTGAGCCGTGGGAAAGGATGACAAAGAGTTCCCACGCGCACACACGCACACGCGCGCACACACACACACACACACACACACACACACACACACACACACACACACACACACACACACACACACACACACACACACACATAATGAAAGAATAGACGTCCGCACCCCATGCGTTGCGCATGCGCGCGCACACACATACATAATGAAAGAAGAGACGCCCCGTGCTCCGTTTGAAAAGACGCAAACTCGACGTAGGCCTACATTCTCTCGGAATTTAGGCTACACTACTGCAGAGTCAGACCCAAAGACTCCTGAGAGATGCCTTGATGAAGCTATGATGGATTTAACTTTAGCTCCGCGAAAATTACAAGGATCGTGATTAACAAAATTAACCAGCCTGAACATGTGGAATATATTTTACATTTGATTGATCAATGTGGATATAACGATAGAAGATTTACATGGAATACAATAGAGCACCTTCGATTTGGTTTTCACAGAGCGAGATATTGGATTTTATTTTTACCACGTTATGGATCGAATTGAAAAGACTGAGGAGACGGATTAACAAATGAGGAATATACAGACTGCTCGTGGACCACGTTAATAAATACCCACGTATTAATTAGAAGGTTATAAGGTATATGTATAAATGTATTTAATGTAATAAATAATAAATATAGCCTACTTCCTTTGTATATCCTTTGCATCCATCCTATATCGTTGAACATCGATAAACATGCCCTTACATGCTCCCAGAGACACAGTCGAAGTCTACACGACATGCACGACATAACATACTGTACATATAACACAGGTAGATCACGTAACGATCAACGTGCAAACATAGTTAACATTGTAAACATTTAGACTGAATGCAATGATAGCGATCTTCAATCTCACTTATGAAAGTATTATACAATAAAACATGTACATGTGTTTACAATTAGTTGCACGCACACACATATTCCTTAGTTAACAACACTTGATTTCACTATTATTTACATTGAACAAGCCCATCCACAAATTCTCTCAACATTAGATGTTTTCAAACTTCACGGTAAGTTTTAGAACAGTCCAAATCGTGAGCAGAGGTGGGGGTGTTTGGGAGAGTCCATTTCTAAAGGGTCTTTTTTACTGTTTTAGAACAAATAACATTATGTCCAGGAGAAGTTCGCACTCACACACACAAACACACTTCTACAATGTATTGTCTGTGGTAAGATCAGGGACTTGTTTTTAATTAAAGAAAGTTTTGTTTTTTCACATATATTTGAAAAGTTCACCAACACATTTAAAAGTTTTAAAAAAGTTGTATAAAGTTATGGTTGGTATTCGTACATTTTACTACGTTATCAGAAAATGTTAGAGAAAGTTGTTACTTCTTCTTAATTCTGTATTTTTACAGACCTAAAACCATGATGCTTCAAAGTATGGAATATAAGTTTTTGAACATTTATAAGATTTTGAACATTTATAAATTTGTGTATTGCAAAAGCAGAAGTCTATTTTTATTCTGTATTTTTACAGACCTAAAACCATGATTAGAAGTAGTCAAAGACAAACGATTTTGAACATTTATAAATTTGTGTGTTGCAAAAGCAGAAGTCTATTTTCTTTAAATAAGGATTTAACGTTTTAATTTCTTTAAATCAGTCTGATGACACGCATTATTTCTGTGATTAATTGATTAGTAATGTTGTGAGGGGGTTTCCTCACACGAGTAAAGCACTTTAGACGTGTTTGTGACAAACACATTTGTATTTACTTAGACTTTTTAAACGTATTTAACATTTTAAATGTTTTTCTCCTGTCCAACTTACGTTTCATACGAATTGCCTGAGACGTTTAACAACCACATATAGGGAATGCATGTTGATTAGTACGCTGTACCACTACCATCACTGTAGTATTCTGAGGAAATATCAGTTACTTACTTGGGATAATCTCATTAAATTCAAAAACATTTGTTTAATTTATAAAATCAGACATGGTCTAGCACCACATGCTTTCTGAGTGCATTTAAACATTATATATTTATTTTATATGATTTGTATTTCATGAAGACCTGAGGGTCGAAATGATACTTTTTTAATACCATTTTGAAGCAGTACCTTTCAGTGTGCGGACTTCACTCTTCTTTATTCAGTTTATTTCACTCAGTTGTCCTGGACCTAAGCCCAATTTGGATGTTAGGAATGTGCAAGCCAGCTTTATGTTTTTGACTCTTCATTGTATTTCCATAATGCGGTGTATGTAATTTTATTTTTGTGATTTTATACCTGCGTTTATCTTTAAGGTAGCCTTTTATTACACCGGCTGAGGGACTAACGGTGAAAATTACCACTCTTGAGCTAACTTGGGTACATTTACATTGTTTTAATGCTGATTAATGTAACACTGTCCCCCTTTTCAAATAAAGAGAAAATGAAAAAGTACGTTTCAGACATAGTGCAAACATGCAATGTTCGAGAAAAGCTCATATTGGTGTAATCTTTGAGAGGTCTCATCCCAAAAACGTAAAACTTTGTGTTGGGATAACCCAGACATACCTTTACTAAAATAAACTTTATGGAAGTCATTTTCAAGCTGTGAGTATGCTTCGACACGTAACTATACCATTATATATTTATATTATGTTCCCATGTTGCTTTAAAGTCTTTGTTGTTTGTTTGTTATTAACTATTACTTTTTATTTTTCAACATCCTATACAAATTAAAGAAACATATGAGCTAAGAATGTTCTCTAACCCAAAATAAACAGATAATGGAATGTTTGCAATCTACAATATATGTTAGATATTATAGTTGTATTTTACACACATCAACATATTTTGTCAGAAAGTTACACACTTGTAAAGCCTATATGGACTAACTTTAAAACATAGGCCTAATCTTTATACAGAAATCACACACGTCCAAACAAACATACAATATTCAAAAAGACCAAATCACTAAGAAAAGAGGAAATGAAAAGCATTTGTTTATAAGAAATACACAAAAGTTTGCAAATGACGGTTTATCATTAGTTTTTAGCCATCTTGCACAGTAGATAACACCGTTCACATCTTGTTTCTCGGATTGTATGTGTTTTAGACGATGACTTTTCTTTAGAATTTATGTGATAGTCTTTCTGTTTGAGAATGCTTGACTATCTATGACTGATGCTGAATCACACAAGTATTAACACATGGTGTGTTACACTTAAACCATTACCACAGACTCACTTGAGTTAAATTAAAGCTTGAGCTAAGTTAAAACCAAACGTATCTTCATACCTGATGTGCCAGACACAAATCGTTCTAACAATCTTTTTTTGTTTTATAAATACTCTTTTCTTATTTCTACAAATATTGGGGCTATATGAAGTTAATACACAATGAAACGAGAATAATGCTGCCAAATACGTCTGACACTATGTTTTTAAGAAAAGGCAGTGTTTTAAAATACAGATGTTTTTTTCTTTTGACAAAACCTACAATTCCAATGATCTCACCCCGGTGGTGCTTAACATCCAAGAGCTGAAGAAGCAATTCTTTATGCAAAAAAAAAAAAAAAAAAAAAAAAGCAAATTAATTAAAAACAACAACAATACAAATAGTTTAAGTTATAGTCAACATTTACAATGTGTAATTCTGTCAGTTTGACATAATGTACCTGTACCATATTATTGTAATGCAAGCACTTTTGAGGGTTAACGTTACCTGTCCTTGTAAAAGGATATGGATAAAATTCAAGTATAATCTTTATGCAACAATCATGCTTCCACAATTTACTACAAAAGTGTGCACTGTGTATAAGCAGCTGTGTTAGTATAATAAAAGAGACATTTGACATGAGCAGTGTGCATTTGTACTAGAAGATAGTTGATAATTTTGCACAAACAAAAAGGTCATTTTTAAAAACATAAAATAACTAATTTTACATTCTGGCATATGTGCCGTTGACTTTCCCCTTGTTCACATTCTTGCACATGGGTATTCAAAAGAGATTGTTTTACCCGTTGTAAATTTAGGTATGATAGTATGTTTCTAGATTATTTATTTTGACAGCTATAGAAAGTTGAAGAGTTCGTTGATTATATCAATTCAATGAAGATTGAATAATCTTTGAATTACAGTAATTATTTGTATGTCTCATCCATGAAGGTGCAACAATGTTGGAGGTTTTGAGAAACAGAACCATGATAACTGAGCAGTTGAACTTTAACTATAGTCTGTGCTCCCCATTTATTAATATGACTGGAGACGGTGTGTAATAAAATAATAATAAATTTTTAAAAATCACTCCATATTTCATGATTCCTAATACGTTACTATCCCAATTAAGTACAAAAAAACGTACAAATATAGTATAAAGAGAAATAAATGACTGTCCTTTTACACAAATTCTACATTTCTTTTACAACATATTTCTTTTACAGCATATAGCTGCTATCTCTACGAAACATCGAGATGAAAGATGAGTAGGTCTATTGCTGTTTTTCTGTTACCTAAAAAACAATTACACTTCAAACCCGTCTAACTATTACACTTAAAGATGTGCATTTCACAGTACAATCATACACCGTTATTTTGTGTCACTAAACAACGGTTAAGATAATGAATTATAAATGATACTTATTTTTAAGTGAAAGGTGGGATAATTTTTTTTATTCTTTCCATTTAACATAACCATTCTCAATCTATTGCTGCGTGTCTATTTTCCTTATGCTTTGAAAAACAAACCTTGAAAACAACTATGCTTTCTTAGAATGTCATCAGCCGTAGAAATGTCTTGCGTACGTCTCTCTCTCACAACTATCGCCGGAGTTTCCTGCATCACATAATGTACAGCTAAAGAAAACATTTACACGAGCCGTTAGTCCCTCAGCCGGTGTAATAAAAGGCTACCTTAAAGATAAACGCAGGTATAAAATCACAAAAATAAAATTACATACACCGCATTATGGAAATACAATGAAGAGTCAAAAACATAAAGCTGGCTTGCACATTCCTAACATCCAAATTGGGCTTAGGTCCAGGACAACTGAGTGAAATAAACTGAATAAAGAAGAGTGAAGTCCGCACACTGAAAGGTACTGCTTCAAAATGGTATTAAAAAAGTATCATTTCGACCCTCAGGTCTTCATGAAATACAAATCATATAAAATAAATATATAATGTTTAAATGCACTCAGAAAGCATGTGGTGCTAGACCATGTCTGATTTTATAAATTAAACAAATGTTTTTGAATTTAATGAGATTATCCCAAGTAAGTAACTGATATTTCCTCAGAATACTACAGTGATGGTAGTGGTACAGCGTACTAATCAACATGCATTCCCTATATGTGGTTGTTAAACGTCTCAGGCAATTCGTATGAAACGTAAGTTGGACAGGAGAAAAACATTTAAAATGTTAAATACGTTTAAAAAGTCTAAGTAAATACAAATGTGTTTGTCACAAACACGTCTAAAGTGCTTTACTCGTGTGAGGAAACCCCCTCACAACATTACTAATCAATTAATCACAGAAATAATGCGTGTCATCAGACTGATTTAAAGAAATTAAAACGTTAAATCCTTATTTAAAGAAAATAGACTTCTGCTTTTGCAACACACAAATTTATAAATGTTCAAAATCGTTTGTCTTTGACTACTTCTAATCATGGTTTTAGGTCTGTAAAAATACAGAATAAAAATAGACTTCTGCTTTTGCAATACACAAATTTATAAATGTTCAAAATCTTATAAATGTTCAAAAACTTATATTCCATACTTTGAAGCATCATGGTTTTAGGTCTGTAAAAATACAGAATTAAGAAGAAGTAACAACTTTCTCTAACATTTTCTGATAACGTAGTAAAATGTACGAATACCAACCATAACTTTATACAACTTTTTTAAAACTTTTAAATGTGTTGGTGAACTTTTCAAATATATGTGAAAAAACAAAACTTTCTTTAATTAAAAACAAGTCCCTGATCTTACCACAGACAATACATTGTAGAAGTGTGTTTGTGTGTGTGAGTGCGAACTTCTCCTGGACATAATGTTATTTGTTCTAAAACAGTAAAAAAGACCCTTTAGAAATGGACTCTCCCAAACACCCCCACCTCTGCTCACGATTTGGACTGTTCTAAAACTTACCGTGAAGTTTGAAAACATCTAATGTTGAGAGAATTTGTGGATGGGCTTGTTCAATGTAAATAATAGTGAAATCAAGTGTTGTTAACTAAGGAATATGTGTGTGCGTGCAACTAATTGTAAACACATGTACATGTTTTATTGTATAATACTTTCATAAGTGAGATTGAAGATCGCTATCATTGCATTCAGTCTAAATGTTTACAATGTTAACTATGTTTGCACGTTGATCGTTACGTGATCTACCTGTGTTATATGTACAGTATGTTATGTCGTGCATGTCGTGTAGACTTCGACTGTGTCTCTGGGAGCAAGGGCATGTTTATCGATGTTCAACGATATAGGATGGATGCAAAGGATATACAAAGGAAGTAGGCTATATTTATTATTTATTACATTAAATACATTTATACATATACCTTATAACCTTCTAATTAATACGTGGGTATTTATTAACGTGGTCCACGAGCAGTCTGTATATTCCTCATTTGTTAATCCGTCTCCTCAGTCTTTTCAATTCGATCCATAACGTGGTAAAAATAAAATCCAATATCTCGCTCTGTGAAAACCAAATCGAAGGTGCTCTATTGTATTCCATGTAAATCTTCTATCGTTATATCCACATTGATCAATCAAATGTAAAATATATTCCACATGTTCAGGCTGGTTAATTTTGTTAATCACGATCCTTGTAATTTTCGCGGAGCTAAAGTTAAATCCATCATAGCTTCATCAAGGCATCTCTCAGGAGTCTTTGGGTCTGACTCTGCAGTAGTGTAGCCTAAATTCCGAGAGAATGTAGGCCTACGTCGAGTTTGCGTCTTTTCAAACGGAGCACGGGGCGTCTCTTCTTTCATTATGTATGTGTGTGCGCGCGCATGCGCAACGCATGGGGTGCGGACGTCTATTCTTTCATTATGTGTGTGTGTGTGTGTGTGTGTGTGTGTGTGTGTGTGTGTGTGTGTGTGTGTGTGTGTGTGTGTGTGTGTGTGTGTGTGTGTGTGCGCGCGTGTGCGTGTGTGCGCGTGGGAACTCTTTGTCATCCTTTCCCACGGCTCAGCACCTGTTGTGGGAGGGGTCGAGGTGTGGGACGGCTCTAGGGGTGGAGTCTGAGTCAGGCTACTTTGTAGACTTCACAGATGTCAGTCTAACTTTTGGGATGCCAGTGAATGGACGTGTTTCATGGAGCTCCCGGGAAATTACATTTACACAACTTTTGGAGTTAAAATCTCTAAACCTTTGGATATACCTTTATAGTGATGGATTAATACCTTTGGATATATAGATGGTGTTGGATTAAACTGGATTACTTTTGTTCTTCTTTCAACAACAAAGCGTGGATGTAAAAAACGTAAGTCAGTTTTTTTAAAAAATGTATGCATGTGTTTTTGATATTGTGATTTTTAACACTGAAGACATGTTAGGTCTATTTGTTTGATGTTTTAATTTTAGAAAACGTATGATAGAAAATAGATCTATTGTTTGATATAAAATTGCATTACACATTGTTTTAGATGTTTTAATGCTAGAAAATTTCGATAACGTTAAGAAAACACAATTTAAACTTTTACATTAATGTTTTAACAACTTACAAGTGTATGAACACTAAAGTCATATATGTTTTAATGATATAAAATGTTTTAATACTTTTAAACAACGTGTAATTGTGAAAAAAGTACATCTTCAAATATAGTGATTAGTTCTATTTGTATGATGTAATTTTAATACACCTTGTTTTAGATGTTTTTAATGCTAAAACATTTTGATAATTTTAAGAAAGCACAATTTAAAACTTTTATTTATTTAATTATCGTATTATATTTTTAAATGTATTAATTATTTATTTTTTTATGTCTAAACGTTTTAACATTTTACAAATGTATGGTGACCGCTAAAAAACTATATTTTTAACACATTGTAGTTTTAATATTATGACGTGTTTTATGTAAAATGTAACACATTTGACAAAAATAATGAAGGTTAAATGTATCTTTTGTAATGAAAAAAAAAAACTTTTAACTCGTCTTACTTTTCTGTAAATAACTGGATGTTGATCTTTTAACGTTTTAACATTTTAGATGTTTTATGAACTAAAACATTTTGATAACTTTAAGAAATGCAGTTTAAACAACTTACAAGTGTGTGTGAACACTGAAGACATATTAGATGCAAGTAATTTTAATACAAACGGTTTTAATGCTAGAACATTTTGATAACGTTAAGAAAACAGCTTTTAAACTTTTTCATTAATGTTTTAAGTGTATGAACACTAAAGACAAAAGTATCTTAATGATATAAATTGTTTTAATAGTTTTAAACACTATATGTGTTATGTGAAAAAGTACATCTTCAAATATAGTGATTAGTTCTATTTGTTTGATGTAATTTTAATACACACAGTTTTAGATGTTTTTACTGCTTAAACATTTTGATAACTTTAAGAAAGCACAATTTAAAACTTTTATTTATTTAATTATCGTATTATAATTTTAAATGTATTAATTATTTATATTTTATGTCTAAACGTTTTAACATTTTACAAATGTATGGTGACCGCTAAAAAACTATATTTTTAACACAATGTAGTTTTAATATTATGACGTGTTTTATGTAAAATGTAACACATTTGACAAAAATAATGATGGTTAAATGTATCTTTTGTAATGAAAAAAAAAAAACTTTTAACTCGTCTTACTTTTCTGTAAATAACTGGATGTTGATCTTTTAACGTTTTAACATTTTAGATGTTTTATGAACTAAAACATTTTGATAACTTTAAGAAATGCAGTTTAAACAACTTACAAGTGTGTGTGAACACTGAAGACATATTAGATGCAAGTAATTTTAATACAAACGGTTTTAATGCTAGAACATTTTGATAACGTTAAGAAAACAGCTTTTAAACTTTTTCATTAATGTTTTAAGTGTATGAACACTAAACACAATAGTATCTTAATGATATAAATTGTTTTAATAGTTTTAAGCACTGTGTGTTATTGCGGAAAACATAATTTTAACTTTCTCATTAATGTTTTAATGGTTTTAATCACTATACGTGTTATGTGAAAAGCACAACTTTTGCCCCAAAATATATGTTATTTTTGTGATTGAAAACTCTTTTTAAAACAGATGTTTATGTAAAATGAAACATTTTACTAAATAATGTGTAAAGGTAAAGACATATGTATCTTAATGGTTTTAATCACTACGTGTTATGACCCTTTTCTTTAATAAAAAACACTAAACCTATCTCTGTTTTCTGTCATCCTTCTTAAAAAGATTGAAAATGTATTGTTTTGAATGTTTTTTCCATTATTTTGAACATTTTTACATTGATCAAGTCAGATACCCGTAACAGGTGTACAACACGTGCCCAGACCGGAACCGGTTCGGATGGGAGGGTTTCCGTACCGTGGGAATTCCCACGGTCACATGATCTCTCCGGAAGCGGCTAAGCGTGGGAAAAGGGGGCGGGACTAAGCGTGGGAAAAGGGGGCGGGACTAAGCGTGGGAAAAGGGGGCGGGACTAAGCGTGGGAAAAGGGGGCGGGGCTAAGCGTGGGAAAAGGGGGCGTGGTCAATCAAGGGTCATAAATCACTCAAAGTGACAGAAGCCGCCCCATATACTCTCTCTATCACACACTTGAACAGCCACCTTTTATCAAAAATAATGTTGTTGCTGTTGTTTTTTTTTTATTATTAATATTATTATTATTAGATTAAATTAGATTTATAATAACATTATTATTACCTGAATACGTGTCAATTTGCATGAATTGACAACATGCTGGTCAATTGTTTACATAGGTAATTAAATGAGATTTAGTTTCAATAAAATGTCTTGTATTGATGGAAAATTGCCCTGCAGTCAATCTGCCTGGAGGGCAAAACAAGGCTTTTCTCCATTGATCGCAGGTCATTTTTACCAGGTTTGTACTAATATAATAAGACAGGGATATTTAAAGACCAAATTTAATATGCACCTTATTGATGATGCATACTTTGCACAGGCAAGCAGATGAACCCAGAATATAAACGCAACATGAAGTTTCTCGTTAAGTGCTTTAAACCATTATAAAGAAAGTGCTTAACCAGTTAGTGAGTTGTGTTCATATACTGAACAAAATTATAAATGCAACACTTTTGTTTTTGCCCCCATTTTCATGAGCTGAACTCAAAGATCTAAGACATGCAACATGGCCGTGCATTATCATGCTGCAACATAGCTGATGGTCGTGGATGAATGGCACAACAATGGGCCTAAGGATCTCATCACGGTATCTCTGTGCATTCAAAATGCCATCAATAAAATGCACCTGTGTTCATTGTCCATAACGCCTGCCCTTACCATAACCCCACTGCCACCATGGGCCACTCGATCCACAACGTTGACATCAGCAAACCGCTTACCCACACAACGCCATACACGCTGTCTACCATCTGCCCTGTACAGTGAAAACCGGGATTCATCCGTGAAGAGAACACCTCTCCAAAGTGCCAGACGCCATCTAATGTGAGCATTTGCCCACTCAAGTCGGTTACGATGACGAACTGCAGTCAGGTCGAGACCCCGATGAGGACGACGAGCATGCAGATGTGCTTCCCTGAGACGGTTTCTGACAGTTTGTGCAGAAATTCTTTGGTTATGCAAACCGATTGTTGCAGCAGCTGTCCGGGTGGCTGGTCTCAGACGATCTTGGAGGTGAAGATGCTGGATGTGGAGGTCCTGGGCTGGTGTGGTTACACGTGGTCTGCGGTTGTGATGCCGGTTGGACTGCCAAATTCTCTGAAACTCCTTTGGAGATGGCTTATGGTAGAGAAATGAACATTCAATTCACGGGCAACAGCTCTAGTGGACATTCCAGCAGTCAGGATGCCAATTGCACGCTCCCTCAAAAAGTGATAAAACTGCACATTTTAGAGTGGCCTTTTATTGTGGCCAGCCTAAGGCACACCTGTGCAATAAAAATGCTGTCTAAACAGCATCTTGATATGCCACACCTGTGAGGTGGGTGGATTATCTCGGCAAAAGAGAAGTGCTCACTAACACAGATTTAGACCGATTTGTAAAACAATATTTGAGAGAAATAGGCCTTTTGTTTTCAGAGAAAAAGTCTAAAATTTTGTTTTTATAATTTTGTTCAGTGTATTTGGGCACATCTGCTCACTTGTATATAGCATGCATCATCAATAACATGTATACTGAATTTGATCTTTCATGCTTTTAGTAAATTGAGGCACTTTAAGTGGTTTTCATGTTAAGCATTTTCAAATGTCCTGGTGTTTTTATTGATTGAAATACTGCAGTCCAGTGCTGCTGTATATGGGTCACAAGTGGCCAAAATTTTACTATATATCAAATTATATTTCAGAGAGTGCAAAAAGGACTTCCTGTGACGCAGCTCACCCCATGCTATGGGTACATTGAATTAGGTGTATATGTGTACAGTTTACAAGAGCAAATACTGTGGTGCAGGATTTATAGATTCTTGTTCTGTTTATACATTTAAATGAGTTCCACAGTCTAGGACTGGAAGCTGAATTAAAATCGATGCGGATGCATAAAGTATGCAACTGTTCTCCTTCCTCAACCTGCATCCTTCGACCTGTCTGGTAGACAATATGGTAGCTAACAGAATAACAGCTGAATGTGCTGCATCTGGCCGAGACCACGTCTGCCAAATGTCACCATGATTTACAGTAATATTAGTAGAATTTATAGAGAACCATTATGTCTTCATGTGTGCGGTGCAATAGAAGGTTGAGAGTGTCGAATCCCAAGATGAAAATGACAAATTAATGTCAGAGTGAATGAGGGAAGCCAATTTGATGGCTTTGAATTTGTCCTCTGAATGCTGCTGTCCAGCGCCACTGCGACGCCATTATCAGGTCGACATTTGAACAGGTTTAGTAAGCATCATTTGCATTCACTGCCTGCCTGAGAGTCTTGCTTCATGTTGATGAATGTCGCACTTGCTTCAAATGTCACATGATTTCAGGGCAATAAAATAGCTACGTTAGTTATTTATCTATAAGTTAATATGTGATTTGCTTCATAATATTCTAATTCCAGTTGGTATCTAGTTATGAGTTTAGTGTTTCCGCAGGCACAGATTTGCTTGAATTTGAAGAAAACACTCCTGACTTTGGACAGTCTGGGGGTTAGTTACATTGTTTTGGTTATAGTTTCCAGGGGCGTCGGACTGGGGGGGAAAAGGGTACCGAGTACCCAGGGCCCGAGGCAGGGGGGGGCCCTTAGACGTCAGTTTTCTATACAGACATATACATGCACTAACATTTGTATAGCATTAATGTACAAATAAAAAAGATCCTGTGCAAAACTAAACTTGTAGTTAGGCACTGGTTTGGTATATAAAAAAAAGTTATTTTCATGCTGTGCAGGGCCCCACCACCCCTCTCGAATCAATGTAAATGGTACGACCCGCAGGTTAGGTGCTTCTGATGCGGACCTGCGGTGAATCAGTTGATGAGACAGGAGCTGGAGTGAGCCGTGTGATAGGAACTAGGAAGACAGGGGAAGATTCATGTCTTTCCTTAAGAAAGGAAAATCAGGGGCTCAAAAACGAAAAGAAAAGAAGATTAAAGAGAGAAAGGCAAATAAGGGGAAGGAGTTGCTCACTCAATGTTTTTAAAAGAAAGGTGAGCTCCAAATGCATCATCGAGCATTGACATTGTCTCCAGCTTGTCTCCTCTTCTGCTGCAGTTCTCCCCAGAGTCAGAAGTTTACATGTAGCCTTTATTTCCCTTTATTGTCAAAATCTAACACCCGCGAAAACACAGATCGTTAGCGCCTATTTTACCGCATTGTTATGCAAATTAGCTCTCGCACGCTCTTACATTATAAGTACGATTGTTCTCAGTTTAATGCACATCTTAATGATTGAAAATGACTTATTTTAAAACGTAATTCAGAGACTGAATGTCTAGTTTGGCGGTTATAGTGTACCCTGTGATTCTGTAGTCTGCATTTATTTTAAACATACAAATAATCGTCAATTAACTTAGCCTACACTTTAAAAAGGTATTGTGACAATAAAGGATATTTTAGCAACCATTTGAAGCCATATATTTCAGTTTCAGACCTGCTAGACCTTTTGTCATCTCAGTAAGTAGTACTTTTGACAATAAAACAAAAATATATTAATCAGAGTGTGGCTTATTTTGTTTACATTTTAAGTGTGTTTATGATAAAAGTGCAAAAAGTGCAATTGGTATCACTATGGTATTTGGTACGGGGGCCCAGCAAGATGGTTTGTACCCAGGGCCCAAAATTTGGTGCTACGCCCCTGATAGTTTCAGTAATATTTACTTAATAAAAATGGCTCCCTGGAGATTTGATATTTATTTATAAAATTTGTAAAAAAAAAAATTGTGTATAAAATTTAATTTCATGAAAGCATAGCCCCTTATGCATCCTCAGAGGTCTGAGGAAAGCCCTGAATCACTTCAGACGAAACAGAAAACTACATCAAAAGCAGTGTTGGAAAGTAACTAGTTACATGTTTTTTACAAGCTGCGTTACGTAATTTAAATATGATCATTTAATCCTTTACAGTTTAAAGAAAAAATCTGTAATGAAATCACAGCTACAGGTAATTGTGAAATGATTACAAAGGGGGTTACATCTGAATATTTTCTGTAAAATTTAGGATATGTTACATATGATCACGCTATCATTCATTCAAGGGATATTAAACCTTTCAAGCACGATAAGTTGGAAAAATAACTTATTTACTGGGGGCCGCATTGAGTATAGGGTCAAAAACAAAAGCATGCCAAAATGTCCACTTTGTCGAGTATCCTCAGCACAGTCTTAAATGAGTTAAATAAAGCCTTAAATGACAGTAAACAGTAGATTTGTGAGGACATCGGATGCTTGTCAGATACGTGTCATGTGCGGCCGGTCTTTTAAAAGGACAGCAGCCTAATAAACCATCTGTCATTAATGAATCAAAGAACAAAAGACAAAGAGATATAAAAATATATTAAAAACTTTATTGTTAGGTGTGATTAATCGTGTTTAATTACAGAAAAAATGTGCTATTAATTAGTTAATATATTTTTTTTTAATAGATTGACAGCACTAGTTGAATAATATAATGTGTTGCATGCCGGGTAACTTCTAACCTATTACATTTTCCAAAGTAACTCTCCCAACACTGATTCCGACATTGTGATAACTGTACAATATTTACAGCTGCTTTTGCTTTTATAGGTAACAGCCATAATTGTCCAAACTGTGAATTTGGAGGATTCAGTTCAAGTTTTAGAGGTAAGTAAATGTCATACTTTGTATCCAAATGTTTGGAAAATAATTGGCTGTCAAAAAATGCTGGGCACAATAGATTACATTAGATTATAATCAATTTTTATACCTTTTTAGATTATAATATAATTATTATTATTATTATTACCTGATTTCCACCATGTTTCTTCTAATGTTAATGTGTTTCGCTTTAATGTTAATGAATACATGCTTACATTTTTTATTAAATTAGATTTAGTTTCAATCAAATGTTTTGTATTGATGCAAAATGGCCCTGCATTCATAATTTTGACTAAAATTAGGCTCTCACATATTTAATGGATAAAAATTGTTCACAGCTCATATGTACTTTGGTCTCCTGAGTTTATAAAGCTTCAGTCAAGAACTGAGAGGCTGTAAATACTTGAAAACTGGTGGTAGCGGATGTTGAATGGTTACCTCAGGGAGAGGTGACATTTATAACCCAAGGGAGGTATTTTTAGACTAATAGTTCCTTAATGGCAGGTTTTAGCTTCCTTCTCGCAGGCAGAAAGCTCTAGGAACTGGACTAAAATAATAGTTATATTATAGACATAATTCCAGCACAAATGACCACATTAGAGCACAAATAGTCACTGAGTTCTACAATCCTGGTTATGTAGACCTATAGTCAAAAATAGACAGTGTTTAGTGTCATTGATATGCTATTATATTTGTTAATGTTTTTTTAAGATTTTGTTTTTATATTTTATGTTTTCATTTTAATTAGATAAAGTTCTTTTGTTTGTTTTTGGGGGGTTTTCTTTTAAAAAATTTGTCTAGTTTTTATTAAGTTTATTTTTATTTCATTAATATCCTTAGATGTAGATCCAGATATGAGAGCTTAAATCAATAAATATGGTGGATTATCACACAAATACAACTTTCATAACATCAATATCTCACACAGTAAAGAAAAAACTCATAAATCATAAGAAGTAAACATGTGGTTGTTTCTTGACCACACTGTGGCCATTTAGCATTTAGTGTATACTTTAGAGTCACGTTATGTTTCTCATGCCAAGCTGTTTTTCCAGAGTAGTGTTGCGGTTTAAATTTAAGAGGTGCATGTGGTGGTGCTTGTTTAGCTTCCTCCAGGGATTTTACTTTTATGATGCCATAATTTTGCCCTCTCCTTTAAGTTTCAGTTTGTATATAGCTTTGAGGATATGGGACCTACGGTCTTGACCTATATGGAATGTGCTTGCAAATCATAGATCATATTTTAAACTAGAGATCCTCTGTCCTTTGTCGATAGCTTAAACAAGCTTATTTGCATGAAGATCTCTTCCTCACAATGAATTGCCATGCAACACTTAAGTGAGGGAATTTTTCATGTCAGTTGCAAAATATGTTTCGCAATGGACTTAAAATAAAATGAATTTCATTCTCATGGAGATGTTAAGAAGTCCACAATGGGAAGGAGGAAAAACAACCTTTTTGGGACAGATCTTGGAAAATGACGCCTGTTTAAATCCCAAGACTTACTTTAAATGAGTCTATAGAGCCGATGTGCGTGCATTGTGTCCAAAGTCATTAAATTCCCTCTCTGTACATTTTCCAGCAGTGTGAACAATTCTGTTTTTTTCACATATTCTCTCAACACTTTATAATCATAAAAAGGTTGTTTTAGAATAGGAAGTGATTTAAAGGCCAGTGTTTTGTCTGTTGACAGATGCCATATGATCAGTGTGTCATTATCAGACAGATTAGTCACTTCCAAGAATTTGCAGCTTGCAATCATCTTCCGTCTCACGTTATAGGTCATTGTACGTTGAAGCGATGTTCCCAAGAGATTTCTATAACTAAACATTATTTGAATAATTGTTTTCACGTTGGGCTATTATTGTGGTTTAATCTATTGCAGATTAACTTTTCCTTGGACCACATGTAAAACGAGAGAAAACCTATAGTGTCGCATCTTTTTATGTACCCTACAGACTCATAGACTGTATTTTTTTCGCAGTTGATTTGCTCAGTCAGGGTGCAGGTGTGATTGCAGTCTCATCCCAAGAAGTCATATACTGACGTCTTGGGACGTCTTTTGACCATACGTCAATATCCGCCTTTTTAGGGTACCCTTAAACGTCGGTTAGATGACGTTATCGGATCCTAACTCTACCCCAGACCTAAACCTACCCCTAAACCTACCCCGTCACCTACTGACGTTAAAGGTAAAGCGTCAGTTGTATGACGTCCCAGGATCGTCATTTACCGACGTTTAAGGGTACCCTAAAAAGGCGGATATTGACGTATGGTCAAAAGACGTCCCAAGACGTCAATATATGACTTCTTGGAATGAGACTGTGTTAGATTGAAGACATATAAAGTGTGGTGGCGAGTGTCCTCTTGACAATTTCAGAGAATCTAATGCTGTTGTTGCTTACCAGTTGTTTGCCTTTCAAACGCACATTAGTCTTTGTAGGGACCAGACATGCATAATCTCAATAATTTATCTGGTCAATTGTATTTTTTTAGTAAGGAGAGAATTGAAGGAATTCAGTAGTGGATGATGTTTCAGAGAGTCTAATGCAGTAGTTATTTACTTTTCAGAGTAAAATAATCTGAGCAGAATCTGACTTAATGTTTGTGGTGAGGTTAGCCTCAAGCATTCAGATTTCTGTCTAGCATGTAAGTGCTTTTATTAAAATCATTGATCAATGATCTGATGTATTTAGGCGTTCGGAGGTGATTTCATGCTGTGGTAACACTTCCAAGAAAAAACAAACAAACTAATCTTATGTTTTTTTTAATGCAATTAATGTATTGCTGAAATTAGGCTTTTTTATTTTATTTATTTTTTGCCTTGACCCATGCAGTTACAATATACCATTACTCTTAGAAGGAATCAAACTAAATAAAATAGCTATAAACTTTAAAAAGTTTGGAGTCTGTAAGATTTTTTTAATTAATTTATTCAGCAAGGACAAATTAAATTGAGAAAGTAAAGAGACAGTAAATACAGATTTAATATTAAAAGTTGTTTTTAATATGCTGTTGTTTTGAATCCTGGAAATAAATCAAGGGGTTCAACATTTATAATAATAATAAATGTTTCTTGGTCACAAAAATCTGCATATTATAATTATTGAAGAATCGTGTGACACTGAAGACTGCAGTAATGGCTGCTGAAACTTTAAATATATAAAAACAGTTATATGAAATGTATGAAAGCATATTATAGCAGTGTATATTTATATAGGGAGCAATACTGCCACTGATTTGCCCCAAGCACTGAGAGCCAAAACATTTCTGAATTTACAACACAATTGAAAAGAGAACCATTGCTAAAGCCAATCCAAATACACTTTAGTTTGAACTCGTTCTCCCTTCATGCCTCTGCATCATTTAATCAGTCAAGTGCTCACCCTGCGGGACACAGTGCAGTTTCAATGGTTTATGTCCCCAGCATTGGCTTTTCCCCTATACTCTCTGGGATTAATTATTGTTGCACCTGGGTTGAGATTCATTGAAGTCCTGTTTCGTTTTCTCTTACCATCACTGTTGGCTCCAGACACTGAATATTTTTTTCTAGTCCATGTAGAATTTTTTAAAAGGGATGGGAGAACTCAAGAGATTCAGTGGTGAATGGAGGTGAATTTTAAGAACTGCCCTTCACTTTTCCACACACATTACGGCTGTGCTGCTTTCAAAGTTATATAGCCAAACATGGTCCTTCCCAGAAGGTCACAGTGCTCTTCCTAGGTCTATTTGTTTGTGACTCTCACTTTTGGCTACTGTCTCTCACACACTCTCTCATGCATGTTTGTTGACTCAGTCCACTTTGCAGCAGCATGTGTCAATGGGTGCATACCAAATGTGAACGTGTCAATCCTCTTGTCTGAATGCCGCACACACATTTTAACAGGCTGAGCATAAAATAGGGTTTATGACGAGGTCAGTCAAGGATACCACACGTTTCTTGTGTTTAAGTGTACATAATATGCACAATAGCCTGAGGGAGGCATGCTAAATGATAATTAATACTTTTGGTGTTAAAATACCATTCATAATAACAAAATCCTGCTTGGTCACATTTAATATTAGGTGTCTTTAACTAATGTGTGCTTACATAAAAAAAAGTGTACTGATTGTGTTCATTGCATTGCAAAACACTTTTGCTGCTATTGAGGTGGGATATGGGTAAGGTTAGGTTAAAGAGTGGGTAAAGGGTAAAGGGAAGGCTCAACTATAGATGTAAATACAGAAATTAATTACAGCTGTAATTACATGCAGGTATTTAAAAAATATATAAGTACTTGTAAAAAACATGTATGTGCACAATAAGTGCATTGTATCAAATTATTACTATGTTACAGCCTGATCTCATGAAATGCGTCTCTAGCACTGAGTTTTTACGTGCATGATGCGTAGTTTTTGTGTGCATATGATATGCACTTTATTGCGTGTAATACACACTAATCCTACCCAAGGGGTTTACAGTGCGTATCATATGCACATAAAAACTAATTTTCGCGTATAAATTGCACGATAAATACAATGCGTGCTATAGAGACTCATTTCATGAGATCGGGTAGGTAGATAAAAGAGTAGGTAAAGTGGGACCCTTTTACAAATTGATCCTCAGCTCATTTCGAGACATGATAACCTGCTGTTTAGTGAGCGAGTAAGTGACCTGAACTAATTCAATTCCGACTGATTTGCCAACCCAGCTTACGTTGCATGCCAGTCTGACTCAAAAATAGTTCTTTCTATTTCTGTGTGATCCTCAGGACATTTCGGGACAGATTTGCAGCTTTTTAGCCCTGAGCTCACTGTCTGGCCATTACACTGCAGCTATCAGGAGGACCCAGTGGCGGCGCCAGGGGGGAGCTAGGTGGTGCTGTAGCTCCCCCTATAATAGCCATAGCACCCGCCCAGCACCCCCAAGAAATGTCTGTGATTTTTTTATATTTATATTTTAATGTCATCTCATGTTTGAATAGTCTTTTCATGTTGCTAAAAAGGGTATTAAAGAATAATTAAAAAAGATATATTTAGTCTAAAAAACATGAGGCCCAAACAGGCGATCTTCTTTGGCCAATGGACGCGGCGCCCGGTGAACGTTTGCAGACATCCCAAGTCTCACGTATATAGATAGCGGCTCCCTGATGGCCGCAAATTAGTTCAAATCTCGCGGAATCTAAGCTCCAAACGTGTAGCGCGCGCAAGAAAACAAAGAGCGAGAGACCTTGCGCGCGTGTGTGTGTGTGTGTAAATGTGCGTGTGTGCGCATGAAGCGCATGTAGCGCGCGCAAGACAGAGAGAGCGAGAGACCTTGCGTGTGTGTGTGTATAAATGTGTGTGTGTGCGCATGAAGCGCATGTTGCGCGCGCAAGACAGAGAGAGCGAGAGACCTTGCGTGTGTGTGTGTGTGTGTGTGTGTGTGTGCGTAAATGTGCGTGTGTGCGCATGAAGCGCATGTAATGCAACCCCCCAACCGTCAACAAAACCGAACTATCGGCGCAAAATTCAAAGCACCGTCTATTAAGTGTTGAGCATCCCCATAGCACCTGCAACAGAAAATCTCTGGCGCCGCCACTGGGAGGACCAGAAAATCGAGGGATATTAGGTGAGGCTGAGAACATCGAATGACCAAGAGGAAAAAATGTAAGATGTTGAGAAATATGTCATGCATGCCCCACTCACTATGCCCCCAAAGGGTTTTAAATTGTTTCTTGTTTGTCACATAGTATATTTTATTTTCATGCAATATATATCAAGTGTTTGAAAGGCGTACAGAACTCTATATATTACTCCAGAAGCATCATGCCCATTCAAACCGAGAGGGCACATGCCCTTCTCAAATCTTTGAGCCAGATGGATTTTGAATGCAGCTTCAAAATTTAACACAGTCTCATCCCAAGAAGTCATATACTGACGTCTTGGGACGTCTTTTGACCATACGACAATATCTGCCTTTTTAGGGTACCCTTAAACGTCGGTAAATGACGATCCTGGGACGTCATACAACTGACGCTTTACCTTTAACGTCAGTTAGGTGACGGGGTAGGTTTAGGTCTGGGGTAGAGTTAGGATCCGATAACGTCATCTAACCGACGTTTAAGGGTACCCTAAAAAGGCGGATATTGACGTATGGTCAAAAGACGTCCCAGACGTCAGTATATGACTTCTTGGGATGAGACTGCGCTGCAAAATTAGTTCCCTCATTTTAGTAAATCATGGCCATGTTGTACTAATTCATTCCCTCATTTTGATTTGAATTAAAACGAGGTAACAAAATAGTACATGGCCACGATTTACTTAAACTAGGAAACGAATTCTTTATTCGTGGGCACAATAAATATATTTTTGGTTGAATGTCATGCACTGGCTCTCGTAAATCAGTCCAAAGTTTTACTAAATATAAAGTTTTTGCTTTCTGTGAAAATGAGTCTTGCAGATCGACCAAAATCAGCATGTCTGGGTAATCTCAAGGGGGTAATCCATCCGCCGGAAACTGAAACCTTTCTTGGAGCCGCCATTGTAGCTGACTATCACCTGCATTGTAGCTATCACCTGCATTCCATTGACTCCCATTCATTTTGGCGTCACTTTGACAGCGAATAACTTTACATCTGAGGCGTCGAAAGACTCCATTTGTCCATTTGTCCGAACCAAAGTCCAAAATAGAACGTAAAAGGAAACGGGACCGGAGATTACAAAAAACAATAGTTAATGTCGGGATAGCTTTTTCCAGGTGGAAAGAGCTAACGTTAATGCAGGAGAAAGATTTCAAAAGAGACGCTGAAGTCCTGCTTTCTTCTTGAAAGGTAAGTCAATGTTACAGTCTTAATTACAAGCTTTTTTCATTGCTTGGTTGTGTACTTTATTATATAGACAGTAGAACATTTATAGTTAAAAGTTAAACAAGCTCTTTGATGAATAGCAGCTATGTAGAGAAGGCACTAAAAACAAGGTTTGTAAATTTACTTTTTGTAGAAATTCGATAAGAATATATTTTAATAGAGCATATGATTGTTCTTGCAACCTGTTCACCCGAAGGAAAACTCGACGTGCAATTAGAAGACATCCTGTCATAGTTCTTTGGTGCGTAACGGCTACCGTAGATGCAACACGCATTTGAAAAAGCGAGGCGCTGGAGAGCACAATTCGTTTGAATGCAAAAACCAATTTCACCGCTATAATATGGGAGAAATTCCTACACAATGTCCATTTAAGATAAAGTTAGACCCCAGGCTTTCTCTGTGTCAATATACATCGTTGGTCTCTTTGTCAGCCTTTTCTCTCTTGCTTTCTCTGACAGACTAATAAGCTAATTTTGTTTACTAAGCAGATTAAATTTGTTTCAAGTAAATGAGGTTTTGTACGCTGGGATTTGCTCTTCCTTGAATGAGGTTGGAGGTTAATTCCCACACATCCAACGTACACCTCATTACACATTCTGGACTTTTTAAGTATATTAACAATTCTGTGGGTGTATACTATTGCTAATCTCTTGTTTTTTCTTCATAAATGAATTTTATTGTTGTTGAAACAGCCCTTTATATCACAAATTAAAGTCCTGAATAATAGAACGTGTATGAAAAAGATGTATGCTCTATTTCCTTGGAATTTTTTTCTTTCATTTTGTTTATAATGAAATCTGATGCAGAGGTTTTTTACATCTCATAATAAATGTACCGATGTTTTCTTATACCTCATCTATCGCTTGCGGGAAAATGCTCTGAATTGCAATTCCGAATTCAATGGCTTTGGCAATTTCCAAGTCCCGTTTTCAGAGAGTCTGGATTGATCTAAAGATCTCTCTGGATGAGACGTCTTCATTCACTTTATGCCTTTTCTTATAGAAATACTAAAATATGACCATATCCAATTTCATTTGAGAATAAGCCCTCACATCTTCTATTTATGAACCACATTCGTGTTATTTTCATCTTATCTAGGTGCTGTCAGAACAAAAAGAAAAATAACCCTTGAGAGCAGTGAGATTCTGGAAAGTGATGCTATCTCACTCCATAAACAGCTATAGTGCTGCAGTGTTTAGAAATACTTAGCGGAGCCTGAACTGTACCATGTTCATTTCATTTACTGGTGATTTAAAAGGAATCTCAACACTGGCCTCCAAATATTTCATTTTGATGTCTCAGGCCTGTCTTGAATTTATATCTAAACATCTGATCCAGTGATATCTTGTCATGCTTGTCTATGTTAATAAAGAGTGAACTTGTTGTTTTCTCTGTCAGCATTGAAGTGTACGCTGCCAAAAACCCCAGAATGCAACACTTCATGCATGCCAAGATTTAGGTGTGCTTATCATGACTGTTTTCATTAGCATTTGCATGCTATCGATTAGCAAACATGCCCCACAGGATAAAAAAACAAGTAATAAAGCGAAAAAATTTATTTTAACCCTCTGCACAACACTATTCAAGAGCCATAAACGTAAACGTACCATAAAGGTACATAATGTGACTTTATTTTTGTTAAAAATTGACAAAATTTAAATGAGTCAATACATCATCATTCCGTCTTCCAAAATGAGTTTTTGTCTTATCCCACCCTGTTTTACTATGCTAAGCCTATTATAAATGTTTATATTTTAGACCTGACCAGACATTTTTTTTGCGGGAAATTACGTACATATGCACACACTCACTCGCCGGTGCATGTTTTGTCATATTTGTAAATTAAGAAAAGTTGCTCTGGCTACTTTGACGTGTGTGTGTGTGTGTGTGTGGGGGAGTGGCAGAGGTTAGCTCTCACAACGAGCGAGAAAAGTTGACATGGAGCACTACATCTCCAACCTCCAGGGAATCACTAAAAAACAGAAGAGAGTCTGCTGGCAGAAAGAGAACGTGACGGAGCTCATAATAAAATGAGGATAAACATTGGCTTAGCTTTTTGGAGATGGCTAGAACTAAGGGATTAGAAAAGTCGTTAAAGCGACGCGGAAATGGTGTTTTTATTACTTAATAGGTTTTTGTGTGTTTAGCATTATTAATCTGTAACAGCTATACAAATTGTGTTATGATTTTGATCCCACTTTGTAAGTCTAAATATAGAATCAACACAAAGACAATTTGAGGCACTTTTTTTCCATTAGAAAAATGGAAATCCCATCTTCTCATTAGCTTTGACTTCAAGGAAACTGCTGCATTTCGATAGCGTGAGCAGCCACGTGTTCTCTCTTCCCTGTTTTGTGTCTTTATTCTCTCTCTCTCTCTCTCTCTCTCTCTCTCTCTCTCCTCTCTCTCTCTCTCTCTCTCTCTCTCTCTCTCTCTCTCTCTCTCTCTCTCTCTCTCTCTCTCTCTTACTGTATGTACACATCTGTCTGTGTGAAGGTAAATACAAAGTCAGACACCCTCAGTGACTTGATTTAATTTAATTCTCTATTCAGTGTATTATCAGATAAGCAATGTACCCATAAAGGATTTACATAAAATCTATCAATGTACAATGTAACATCATAGACATAAATAAAATGTTGTTGTTTTTTCTTTTACCAGTGTAATGGTACACTTAGTGGCCCTTGATGCATGCTCTGTATATTATAATGATTATGTTGATATAGAACAGACACTCTCACGTGGCTATTGAATAATGATCCATGAAAGGCCAACCACTCATCAACAGTAACTTAGTTTCCAATGGCTGCAAGGTTGACTTTGGACCAACCTTATATAAAACAATATTTACCTTTCTTTGACGTCTCTGCATCTTTTGTTGATTACCAAAACAGCATTAGTCCTTTAGGGGATTATTTTTGATAGATAGATAGATAGATGATAGATAGATAGATAGATAGATAGATAGATAGATAGATAGATAGATAGATAGATAGATAGATAGATAGATAGATAGATAGATAGATAGATAGATAGATAGATGATTGATGATGATAAATATATATATATATATATATATATATATATATATAATATAATATATATATATATATATATATATATATATATATATATATATATATATATATATAAATATGTGAATTGAATTGATTTTCTATTTCTTCTAGTGCTACAATATTAGCCAAGCCCAAAATGGCTAAGCTTTTAATTGTCTTAACCTCAAATTATTTGTCAGGAAATTGCAAAATGTAAGCAAATGCACTAGGCTACTTAAAAATCCATTGCTGTCTCAGAAGAAAAAAACATCAAGACAGAAAGTTTTTGGCAGAAAATGGGAAGTTTGATTCTGAGTGGTTCAGGCAGAGTTGTGAGGAGTGATAAATCACAGTGAAACATGAGTTGCATGGTGATGCTCCAGAACGTTCTCTTCAAAATTCTGATGAGAAATCTAATATTAGATGCATCTCTACCACATTGAAGCACAGAGGATGAGGTGGTACTGTGTGGGGAGTCTTTTAGCTGCTGGTATTGGTGAGCTACTTCCCTGGAAAAAGTCATTTAATGCATTGGATTACAGGAGAATATTGCAGAATGGCTTTATTTCCGCTAATGAACAGTTGTTATCTAAAGACAAATGATCGGATGTAATTTTTCAACAAGAAAATGCTCCTGCTCAACTTGCAAAGACAGCCAAGAAGTGGCTTGAAAACTAGTCCATCAGGCTCATGTTACGGTCAGAGTCCAGATTTAAAACCTATAGTGAATATTTGGTCTCACATAAAACTCACATAAAACTCAAACTAACTTGGAGACATTTTTTCAAATACTTGTGTTTGAAGCCACATTAACATTGAGTGGATGGAACAACATTGACTCTTCTTCATGTAAAAAGCTGTCTGCAAGTTAACACATGGTCACATTTAAAGAAAACAAAAGGGAAAGGCTATTCCGTGTCAAGTAGACCATTCAATATTTTGCCATTTTTGGCTTGGCTTTATTTTATTTTTATTTTATTTTTACTTTTTTCGTATACATTCAGTCGAACATTAAAGAATATCTCTTTCTCACTTCATTATTTCATCTGCTTTGTATTTTGTACAGCACAAACCACATATTTAAAATAAATAAACCCCTGGCCTGTGTATCTTCAATTATTTTTAATGTAATTAATTTTCCCATTTATTTGTTTATTATGGGACGGCTGACCATTTCCAGATACTTTCTTAGCATCGTTTTTGTTTTAACCAATTATACCTGCCAAAGGGAATAAAATTTGAAAATGAAATTATGGTGGGGTTGTGCCAGGGATGATAATGAAAACCAGGCTCACTGTTCAATGATAAAGAGCCAATACAAATCATAACGTGATAGAGGAGACACGCAGTAAAAATAATGATTTTGGTTCTTTAGAAAGGAAACCAGATTTAAGAACATTTTTCAAATTTCCGACAAGCAAAAGTATGTTTTTTTCCGACTCTTATGCAACTGATTGTTTGTTTGAAAACTAAACGAGTTGTTTAAAACTTCTAGAAGAAGACCAGGCCTGTTCCCTTCCGCCACTGCAACCACTGAGAATAATGAGTGAGCTTTGCTGTAAATAAACAGTGCAGTCAGAAGAATACATCTCCTATAGGGTCAGCCAGGTCCTGCTATTTTCTGTTGAAGAAGCCAGACTGTTTTTGAAGCTCAAAACTGTGATTATCTAAGGTGACTGCAGTCATATTCTGAGCGCCTCTTTGCTGGCCAAATGAGATTTTAGGATGTTGTCTGTGGTAGTGATGGCGTTATTATCCCAATTATGAGCCTTATTGCATGCCAGGAAGCACTTGCACGTTAAGCTTTGATTCTCCTCATATAGAGGAATTTTGTTATGCTGGGCAATCTGTGCATGTCATTCCACACGAGCTGTTTGGGTAAATTTGTTTCAAATTGAAATTGACATGCAAACTCCATTCAGCCACTGTACAGCAGGAAGCGTCTTGAGATTTAACTAGAGATTCTACTGACAGGTTTAATTTACTGCTCTTTGTGGTCTCAGCAAGATTTCTCTCAGCACTGCGACAGGGATTCTTTGAACCTACTTGCTATATGAGGCTTAATATTATCACCAACGGTACTGGAGGCAGAAATTTTGTTTAGAACATAACATGCAAAGTGATTAAATCAAATGAACTTGCCATGCAATAAAACACCATTCACTTTGCACAACATCCTTTCCTTTCAATGACTTATATTTAGGTCTGGTGGCCATTGTTTTTATAGGTAAGATGTTAGGATTATCGGAGTCGAACAAACCATTTTCTTGCAATGGCCACATGGGATAGTTGAGATTCTGTAACGTCCAAACAAATGAGTGATGGTGAGATACCAGTGGGAATGGAAAACATGAAGATTGCTGTAGCATGGAGTGATTTATTCCTCTATAGAAGCTGACCTGTTTGACACATTGAAGATATTCCACTATTGGGTGTTATGGGAGTGACAGCAAAGTGTGATTTAGCACAGTCGATTGATGGCACAGTGTCAGTCTATTATGATAATTTGGTGATCTTAACACACAGAAATGTTCTTTGTTATGGCATCCATTACTTAACTTTGAACTATTACAGTCCATTTAAATGACTTGACATATTCTAATCCTCTCCATATCACAGACAGACTAGCAACATATTTCGAGAGCAGAACACGTGTTCTTTCTTTGTTCATAATAAAAAACATACCTAAATTTAAAAGTGTAACAACAAATTTGTCATTTTGCCAATGCATTACTTCTAAGTTATGAAAACATGTTATCGTCTAACATAAGTTATGTAATTTCCGTAACTGACTGTTGATGTCCTTCCTTGGTCGACACTATTTTATAAGCGTGTTGACTTTCAGAAATCCTCCTGACCCTGGTATGCAGTGCGTGCGTCCACTGAGAGACGCTGACGCAGATCAGGACTCGGGCATTCAATTGATGGAGTGTGATAAGGCCTGTTTGGGGCATACTAATAAGTCATCTTGTGGTGGATATTCAAAACATGAGCTGCAACTGCTCACATGACACCAAAGATAAATGTTATTCAATGATAACAGTTCCGGCTGATATTTTGTATGAATGAGTCTAATATTTTTGTTAATGTACTTGAGAAATATGTCTTAACATTTATCTATAGTGTTAGGGTATTTTGGTAATCCTGTACAAATACTGTAGGTCCATTAGTTAATTTATTACACATGAACTAACAATGAGCAATACATTTGTAGCAGTATTTTCTTTGTTAATGTAGTTAATACAAATACAGCTGTTCATTGTTTGTTCATGTTAGTTCACAGTCTAATGTTAACAAATACAATCTTTGATTTTAATAATGTATTAGTAAATGTTGAAATTAATATGAACTAAGATTAATAAATGATGAAAGTATTGTTCATTCTTAGTTCAACTAACTAATGTTAATGAATGAACCTTATTGTAAAGTGTTACAGATATTTTATACCTATTATCTCCTTTACAAAAAGGGAATGTCTCCTCCTGATTCTGCTCTATTCCCATCATAAATAATTTGATTTGTTTGCTCTAAAAATAGCTTAATATTATTAAGGCAGTAAACATGCAACAAAAAACACTGGGAAAAAATGATGCCATTCAGGACTGATTCAGAGGAGCTTACTGATTTACAATAGAGCACACGGACCCCTAGTGGAAGTCATAGGTATGTTTGAATAAGGAGAGCCATTGAGAAGATGTATAAGTGGTGATATCGTGACGCGCTCCATTCAGTGCGAGCCGAGTGAGAGCAAAGGAGGTTCTCCACATCTAGGACTCTGCTTTACACCAACTCTGCCAGCTGTAAAACTAATAAAATGGATAATAATTGTAAGTACTTGCACATTAAAAATTATATTTACAATGTTAAAATATATTTTCAATGTTAAAATACTATTAAGATATATTTTGATCATCTTTAAATGGAAAATAACTGGATAAATGCATCTATTTAATTTATAAATAATTAAAAACATGCTTATAAGGCTCATTTGTAAAATAAAGGCTAAATGTGCTGGATTACAGCAAAAGAAAATCTAAAATGCGTATTGTGTGTATAGTTCACAGTAAAGGTGAGAACAACTGAGGGATCATTCATCACCGAGCAGCAAAGGGCTTTCCCTGTTCCTGGAGATCCTCATAGTGTCACCTGTAAAGCTAAAAGCCTGCCTATGTACTGGCTGATTATGCGCAAGGAAAAATAATCAGTTCTCTGACATTTGTGGATAAGTAGGTGTGCGCTTTTGGCACCATGGAGGACATCCTTTGGGCTTTCAATGAGTCAACTAGAAACTCCAGCGTCACCAATGAAACTTACGGCGTGAACCAGACGGTGAACCCCCTGAAGCGGAACGAAGAGGTGGCAAAGGTGGAAGTTACTGTACTGGCCTTGGTGCTCTTCCTGGCACTCGCCGGTAACCTTTGCGTCCTTGTTGCAATCCACACAGCCAAGCACAGTCAATCTCGCATGTATTACTTCATGAAGCACCTCAGCATCGCAGACCTGGTCGTGGCTGTCTTCCAGGTTCTTCCTCAACTCATCTGGGACATCACATTTCGCTTTTATGGACCAGACATACTGTGCAGGTTGGTGAAATATCTTCAGACCGTTGGGATGTTCGCCTCAACGTACATGCTGGTCTTGATGTCCATAGACAGATGTATGGCAATCTGTCAGCCTCTCCGTTCTTTACACAAGCGAAAGGACCGTTGTTACGTGATTTGTTCGTGGGCACTAAGCTTACTTTTCAGCATCCCACAGGTTTATATATTCTCCTTACGGGAGGTGGGTTCAGGAGTTTATGATTGCTGGGGAGATTTCGTGCAGCCTTGGGGAGCGAAAGCATACATTACATGGATTAGTCTGACAATATGCATCATACCAGTGACCATTCTGAGCGTCTGCTATGGACTTATAAGCTTTAAAATATGGCAAAACTTTAAAAGGAAGACGAAGAAGGACCCTTGTATCAGTCTCACAACCAAAGCATCGAAAAGCAGCGCGCTCACGCGGGTCAGCAGCGTCAAACTTATTTCCAAGGCCAAAATCACCACTGTTAAAATGACCTTTGTCATCGTACTGGCTTATATAGTGTGCTGGACTCCGTTTTTCTCCGTGCAGATGTGGTCAGCATGGGATCCTGATGCACCAAGGGAAGGTAAGTTTCTTGAACAGTTTGATAAGCGTTTTATCTGTGCGAAATTGATTACATGGAGACGTAACACAGTCTCATCCCAAGAAGTCATATATTGACGTCTTGGGACGTCTTTTGACCATACGTCAATATCCGCCTTTTTAGGGTACCCTTAAACGTTGGTAAATGACGATCCTGGGACGTCATACAACTGACGCTTTACCTTTAACGTCAGTAGGTGACGGGGTAGGTTTAGGGGTAGGTTTAGGTCTGGGGTAGAGTTAGGATCCGATAACGTCATCTAACCGACGTTTAAGGGTACCCTAAAAAGGCAGATATTGACGTATGGTCAAAAGACGTCCCAAGACGTCAGTATATGACTTCTTGGGATGAGACTGCGCTGGGAGACGAACTGAGTAGTTTATGGCATCGGTGAGGGAAGTTCGATTAACAATTGGTTAGTATGGGGATTTTTCATTTTATTGCTATTTTGGGGAAGTTACAAAAAGTTTTCCCACACCAATTTTGCTTCTACATTTTTTGAACTTATAGCCTACAGTAGGTATATTCTTAGTTTAAAAAAATACCTTTTTTAATATTCTTATCTGTATCTATCTATCTATCTATCAAAAAATAATAATCTTTTAGGTTATCTAAGTTATTAAACTGCTCTACAGTTAACGTTATCACAAATTAGTTATTACTGGTCAACCAATAATCTGAAAATTAGTGATATGTATTAGAGTTTTTTATGTTATAATATGCAACTTTTTAATGGTAAGAGCATTGATAATAATAATCGCAAGTGTTTTTCATAAACGTAATAGTTAATAGGCCTAAATCATGAAAACATAAAAAGAAATTTAAAAAATAAGGTTGATATTTGCAAAATATCAGTCAACAAATGAAAAATAAGTCAAATAAAGAACACTTAAATATATATGTTTAAAGTCCCCATGAAATCAAAATTGACCATACTTACTTTGTTTGCCTAAATTGATCGTTTTGTGGTGAACAATTCATCCATGCAAGTCAATTTACACAAAAAAAATTTTTGGCTTCGTAATCTTTAATCAAATTCTGAAAATGCCCCTCCCCTCTGCGTTGGAGGACCTTGCCCGATGACGTAGGCTTGACGGTTTAGGTGTCTGCTTAACATCCGTAATGACGCCCCTCCAACTGACATTAGACAGGCACACGGCGTGTGAAAGGAGAGATGGCTCGGAGGTGCATTTTTCTAGATCCAATCAGGTGCTAGTTGGAAAAAAAAACACGCTCACTATTTTGCCTCATTTAGTATTCCGTTTCTCTCGGAAATACGTCACAGCACTGGAGAAAAGTCGTTTGCAACTTCCGGTTCACGGGGACTTTAAAGTAGCCAGCAATCTTGATTGCAAAAAGTGTCCCAATCAACCTGAATTCACCCTACCTCACTAATTAAACAAGGGATTCTTGCCTATACACTATAGGCTCAGTTATGATGTCAGTTTGTTGGCCAATTAGGAAGGCTGTGTTTGCTATTGGAAGTTCCCTCAATAAGGTAACTTTACATAAAGAAACTGCCCCCATCTCACTTTCTAGACTGATTTATTTTCATCTACCATACTTGAACATGCTAAGCTATTCTCATGTTCAAATGGTTTAAAGTTTAACATATATAATTATCAGTCTGGATATAGCTGACAAAATTAAAATGGTAGCCTGAAATGAGTTCATGTGAGACGGTTTCTGACTATGACTATTTTGTTCTTTCAAGTGTGCTTTTAAGGCATAAGAAAAGAAGCTTGTTTTAAGTTATTTCATTGGATAAGAAGATTAATAAGGTTCTATCAGTCCAGATCTAGGATTGCTTTGGTGGGCATCTTACTTTTAAATCACTCCAGATGTACTCCGCTATAAACGGCAGAGCTATAAAGACCGGCCTCAGGGAAACATTAATATTCAGAAGAGCTACATCACTTAAATCATGACCGTCTGCAGTATGAGAAATCACCCAAACAAACCCAGGAAAACTGGTGATAAATAACAGTTGTTTTGAATAAAAGAATGATGCAGCTATATGGCATTAATGGCACCAAAAATTGATAAATTGTTTACAAAAAGTCATTTTGTTTTTACATGCAAGACTTTTAGGAACCCTAAAACTTTTGAGCTTACCTAATACATTATTTAAAAATACTTATTGATGGATTTCTAACTCATATTTTCATAAACTCAAAAGTTGGATTAATCAGAGTTACAATGTTACGGCCTCTCTTGTGTGTTTGAAATAAAATGTCAGTGAACAATGTTCTTGCCATGAGATTTACCATGTTTTTCCTGCAATAAAGAGAGTAAGGTCAGGTCACATGTCACACACTTCAGAGAGAAAAATAAAATATCAGATGAAAGAGAGTGTGAGATACTGACTTGCATCATGACCTCCACCATATAAAATATATATCCATGATTATTCACACATCATGGCAAGTTCAGCACAACATTCACAAAGTATAAATATTAAGACAACTCTGAACAGATGCATGAACAGTGGCTGACACAGCCATAGTGGAATGCAGTTACTAATGACATTTCCTAAATGTGTGAAACGTGTTTCTTTTGGCCAAGACCAATTGATTAGATTTATAACACTGATGATCTGATGTGTTCAGACCTCAGCTGTAGCTATAATAAGATTAAATGAAAGCCGAAAACAGCCACTTCTCGTTGAACTTGCATTTGTTTGCTTTATTTTCAGACCGTTTAGTTTGGCAATGTCATTACAGGTTTGGCCACTGTTTTGTTCTCATCTCCATGACTCTTACTTGAATTGCAAGAGAAAAACAGCTTTCCACTAAGTCTTTCACCTTTTTTGAACAGTAAAACGTTTGGACAAATGACACTCACTGACCTGTATATGGCTTCTAAAATAATTGCATGGATCTTTTATCTTCATTTTGTAATACTACTGTTCAAATGTATGGGGTCGGAAAGATTTTTTAATTATTATTCAGCAAGGACACTGATCAAATTTGACAGTACAGACTTTTATAGTGCCTAAAAAAAAATCAATTTTAAATAAATGCTGTTTTTTTTTTTTTTTACTTTCTATTAATCTAATAATCCCTTAAAAAATCTAGTATAGGTTTGCAACATTGATAATAATAAGAAAAGTTTCTTAAACACCAAATCGGCATATTATTTCTGAAGGATCATGTAAGACTGAGGACTGGAGTAATGGCTGCTGAAAACTCAGTTTTGAATCTCTCTGTAGTTCCAGCTTGTCACAAAGCTCTCTCCATCTTGGAAATGCAACTCCAATGTTAACCCGAGTCATGTCTCTTCTCCTGTCCCAAAACCTTCTCGGGTCATTTCTTTCACCCGTGCGTTTCCGCTTCACGGATCTGCCTCCAGCAGCAGAACGTGCTGGCAAAGCATAATCATGGTCCATTATTGGTATCCAACTATTGATTCTTTATCGTCTTCTTTTATTTTAGTGACGGGCGTCCGGTGTTCACATTTGTGTTTGGCGGTTTCGCCGGGATCCGCAGAAAGATAGAGAAACTAGAGGAGTCAAAGGTTATATGACGTCATAGACGGGCGACGAAACGGAAATAAAGAAACGGTCCGTGTCTTCAGATTAAAATATAAATTTCTCCGGATTTGAAAGTTGGTGGAAACTTTCGGGATAACACAACTAAAAGAAATATATAACATAGATACAGTTATCTTTGCTATTTTGAAAGCCGAAAAATTACATATTGTGCCTTTAAGTAGATCATCTTAGCTTTGCATCCAGTTAAAATGTTCTGTAAATCTTATGAAGTGCGCATAATAAAGCACTTTACTGGAAACTCTTTTTCATTGCTTCATATTAAAGAGTTTAATTCTCTCTCTCTGTTCATTGATCTAACTGCCGATAGTACAGAGATGTGCTTGCCCAGTTCTCTTACGAGAGTATCTCTCGTACTGCATAATATCTTACGCTATGGGGAAAACTCTTTTCCACGAGATATTGAAGCCAAAAATTATCCTTAATTTTTTATTAATGTAAAACGCTTTGCGGCAGCAAGCAGACATAGGCGAGACAGCTCGCGCGCCTATTGGCTGCCCTGCGGCAACAGCAGCAGCCTATCGAGAGTGGCTCTGCGTGACGTCACGACGAATGGGGGCCTTTCGCGCCCATATAGTCACGTCCCGCCAGAAAGGGCGTGGTCTCGCCCTATAACCAGGCTCGATAGCTGCTCTTACGTTGATTTTCATCTCTTCAGCGAAGCCTCACGCATCGCTGGATCCAGAGTGAGAAGCCGCGCCGTCGACCTGTAGCCTTCAGCGGGACGTGCCATTGAGCCTGGAGTCGCTGGCCTCGCCGCCTTCAGCCGCCGTACCTGCTGTGCTTTCCGGCGTTATATCCTTTCCTCTGCATAGAGTGTGTGTGTGTGCTTGCATATCTGCTTTTTTCCCACCCCCTCTAAAAGAGCGGCGTCTTTTTAAAGATGCCTTCCTGCGGTTCTTGCCGAGCCCCACTCAGCGACGAGGACCGACATGTCATCTGCGTGTCCTGCCTGGGTGAGGATCACGCGGACATCGCGCTCGCTGACGGCGGATGCCATCATTGTGAACGCTTGCCTATGGTGACTCTGCGGACTCGCCTAGCTTCGTTCTCCGAGCCCGCATCCCAGCCCGCCGTGATGCCGCGCCGCAAGAAGCGCCGCGCCCAGCGCGCGCCCGAGCTATTTCCAGCCCGCCAAAGCTCGCCGGTTCGCCCGCCAGCTTCGCCGGCTTCGCTCGAGTCGCTCCCAGACGGACAGCGGCCGCCGTCTGCCGCCGCGTCCGCACTTGAGCTCGACGAACTTACCGGAGACGGCATTGAAACTGAGCCGATGCGTCCGCTCTCTCAAGCCGTGGATTACATCGGCCTCGACTGAAAGGCGCTCGCGCAACTAACGCGCAATAGGCTGGACGGACGCTTTCTCGGGAAAGACGAAGCTCCGTCACAGTCGAGACCCGCGCCTTTCCCCCCTGAATGGTGAGAGACATTTGTGGTTAACGCTATCCGAGATGACGGAAGCCGAGCGCTCCGTGTTCCTCGACGTTCTCGTTCTGCTGGACGCCGCCCCCCTCAGCGCGGGCCCCGGCCGAGGATTGAGATAAAGCCCGAGGTCTCAAGGCCTTCCTAGTCTCTCTAGGAAAGCGACGGTGTTCAGTTCCCGCTGCGGCCGGATTTACACCAAAACTTCTCGCTCGTTCAGTTCCAAGCAATGTGACTGTTCCAGTGTATTTCGCAGTGAGCAAGCTGGTTCCACAGCCCGCTTGCCTGCGCACAAAGGCCGTCGTTTCGGCTAACTAGCAGCGCCGCCAGGCCCGAGATCAAACACCGCGCTCTCGCTCTGCTGGACGCCGCCCCCCTCAGCGCGGGCCCCGGCCGAGGATTGAGGTAAAGCCCGAGGTCTCAAGGCCTTCCTAGTCTCTCTAGGAAAGTGACGGTGTTCAGATCCCGCTGCGGCCGGATTTCCACCAAAACTTCTCGCTCGTTCAGTTCCATGCGTTGTGACTGTCCCAGTGTATTTCGCAGTGAAGCAGCCGGTGTCTCAGCCCGCTTGCCTGCGCACAAAAGCCGTTTCTATGGCTACCCAGAATAAATCCAATAAAGAGTGCATTTTCTGGTGTTCCGGCCACGGCCGATGGTGTTATGAGTGTTGTAAGAATGCCCACGTCCCAGTGCCCATTCCCACACCCAGACACAGCCCGCCACGGTGCAGGGCTAGCACAAATAAAACCAACTCATGTTGGTTGTGCAGAAAATGTAGTGAACGCGCCCATACATGCCCGCTTACACTACACTATGCGTGTCCCTTGGTTTCTGTAAAAACGAAACTAACACACAATTAGTCGGCGCGAGCCGACAGTGTTCTCAGTGCAGTAAATGTGCCCGCTGTCCCGCATTTCCTCACTGACACGCCGAATCCCACGGGATTCACCCCCGCTCGCTTTCTATGCACAACCCGTCACAGAGAAGCTGAGCGCGGCCAGGCTGCCCGCTGTGATTAGCGCGCACCTCGCACGCTGTGAACACAGCGTTGATTCAGTCGGCGCGAGCCGAGTGTTCTCCGTGCAGAAAATGTGCCCGCTGTCTCGCGCCCGCATTTCTCACAGACACTCCGAATCTCACGGGATTCGCCCCCGCTCGTTTTCTCTGCACAACCCGTCACAGAGAAGCTGAGCGCGGCCAGGCTGCCAGCTGTGATCAGCGCGCGCCTCGCACGCTGTAAACACAGCAGTGATTTAGTCGGCGCGAGCTGACAGTATTCTCAGTGTAGTAAATGTGCCCGCATTTAGTAAATGTGCCCACATTCCCTCACACGCGCCGAATCCCACAGGATTCGCCCCGCTCGCTTTCTCTGCGCGTCCCGCCATAGAGAAGCTGAGCGCGGCCAGGCTGCCCGCTGTGATCAGCGCGCCCCCCGCCTCGAACGCTGTAAACACGGTGTTGTGTTCCCAGTACACAGGGGCTCTCGAGCCGCCGTCCTGCCGCGGCCAGAGCCCAGATTTCATTCTACCCCTAGCTATTCACGCAGATGCGTGGTCAAGGCTTCCCGGGGTATCAGAATGGGTGTTGAACACTATAACGAGAGGCTGTTCGCTACAGTTCGCTCGACGCCCCCGCCGTTATACGGCGCGAGTCGAAACTACGGTGTAAAGCGAAGTGTTTCATCTACTTCGAACCGAGATAGCGAAACTACTGAGAAAAGGGGCTATAGAACCTCTATCTCAGGGCGAAGGGGGCTTATACAGCAGATATTTTTCTGGTACCGAAAAAAGATGGTGGGCTCAGACCCATTCTAGATCTGCGACTGCTGAACAGAACGCTCGTGAAGCGCCAGTTCAGAATGCTTACGACCAGGAAATCCTCGCGCAAGTGCGCCAAGGAGACTGGTTCATGTCAATAGATCTGAAAGACGCCTATTTTCAAATACAAATAGCGTCCCATCACAGGCGATTCTTGAGATTCGCCTTCGAGGGCCAGGCATATCAATACACAGTCCTGCCGTTCGGCCTGTCCATAGCACCCCGTACGTTCACGTAGTGCATGGACGCGGCCCTCGCCCCCCTGAGACTTCGGGGCATGCGAGTTTTGAACTACTTGGACGATTGGCTGATTCTAGCTCGTTCACGAACGGAGCTCATAGAACACAGGGCCGCATTACTCGAGCACCTCGAGGAGCTGGGCCTTACAGTCAATTGGGCGAAAAGCTCACTGCTCCCCAGTCGGAGAATTTCCTTTCTGGGAACAGTGTTAGACTCGCTATCCATGACAGCACGCCTGTCACCGGAGCGCGGATTGAATATTCAGCACGTCGCGAGATCCTTCCGCCACGGCTCTATAGTCCCGCTCAGAAGGTTTCAGAAAATGCTGGGTCTGATGGCCACAGCAGCCTCCGTACTCCAGTTGGGCCTGCTCCGCATGCGCCCACTGCAGCTATGGCTAAAAGCACGAGTTCCCCCCAGGGCGTGGACCGCAGGTCTATTTCGCCTCAGGGTCGACCTTCAGTGCATTTCGGCTCTGAAACCATGGAAAGCAACCGACTGGTATCAGTCAGGTGTGAGTCTGGGGATCCCCTCGAGTGTGAAGGTGGTGTCTACGGACACCTCCACTTCGGGGTGGGGAGCGCTGCTCGAGGGCAGACCGCTAGCTGGCCTATGGTCAGCGCGGGAGAAGCTCCTTCACATAAACTGCTTGGAATTAATAGCAGTCGACAAAGCGCTAAGGCGCTTCTGTCCCCAGATAATAGGCCACCACGTATTGGTTCGGTCGGACAACATGTCAGTGGTGGCGTACATAAATCGCCAGGGCGGCGTCAGGTCCCGAAACCTTTACAGGCTGACGGAACGCCTCCTGGTCTGGGCTCAGCACAACCTGCTCTCGCTGAGAGCGGCGCATGTGCCTGGTCACCTAAATGTGGGGCCAGACAGGCTGTCCAGAAATAACGTCCCAGCAGGAGAATGGTCTCTGCACACGCAGACGATCCAGCTGCTGTGGGAAACGTTTGGCAAAGCGCAGGTGGACCTGTTCGCGTCCCAAGAAAACGCTCACTGCCCGAGATTCTTCTCGAAAAGCCGGGACGCGCTGGCCCATGTTTGGCCCCGCCGCCCCCTATATGCTTTTCCCCCTGTCTCACTCCTGCCTCAGGTGTTGGAGCGAATCAGGAGGGAGGGATGCCCAGTGCTACTCATAGCTCCGCTCTGGACAAACCAGTCGTGGTTCCCTGTCCTGATGCAGCTGACCAGCGCTGCCCCATGGCCTTTACCGTTGAGGAGAGACCTCCTCTCTCAGGCGGAAGGCTCGATTTGGCATCCTCGCCCGGATTTGTGGTCCCTGCACGCATGGGCCATCAACGGGTACCCGCTGACCTCCCAGAGGGAGTGTTAAACACGATCGCGCAGGCTAGAGCCCCGTCTACCAGACGGCTCTACTCCTCGAAGTGGTCTGTGTTCTCTGCTTGGTGTCAAGCGCAGGGCTTTTCACCTGTAGACTGCGGGGTTACGGAAGTGCTTTCCTTCCTTCAGGAGCTACTGGATAAGGGCAGGTCCCCTTCCACGCTCAAAGTATACGTGGCGGCCATAGCAACGTTTGCAAAACCGGTGTCTGGCCAGTCACTAGGAAAGAGCGACTTAGTCGTGCGTTTCCTTAGAGGAGCTCGGAGGCTAAACCCTCCCAGGCCCCCTTCAGTCCCGACATGGGACCTTTCCACGGTCTTGGAGGCCATGAAAGGTGCCCCATTCGAGCCAATCCAGTCGTCAGACATGAAACACTTGTCTTTCAAGACAGCGTTTCTTATGGCTCTCGCTTCAGTGAAGCGCGTAGGGGACTTGCAAGCGCTCTCAGTAAGCGCGTCATGCATGGAGTTTGGACCTAATGACTCAAAGGTCATACTCAAACCGAAGCACGGCTATGTGCCGAAATCCCTCAACACACCGTTCAGGGCCCAGGTGATTTCCCTGTCTGCCCTTCCGGTTCTCAATGAGGAGAAGGACGCGAGTCTCCTTTGCCCTGTCAGGGCACTAAGGGCTTATGTGTCCCGCTCGTCTGGTTTCAGACAGACTGAGCAGCTTTTCGTTTCGTTTGGCGGCCGTGCTAAGGGACTTGCCGCTTCGAAACAGAGCCTATCCAGATGGATAGTCGGTGCCATAGCGCTGGCTTACACTTCTAAGGGCCTACAGTGCCCTTTGGGTGTTAGAGCGCACTCCACAAGAGGCATGGCCTCCTCGTGGGCATGGTCTAGCGGGGTTACCCTGCAAGATATTTGTATGGCCGCGGGCTGGGCCTCGCCGTCTACATTTATAAAATACTATAACTTGGAGGTTCCCGCCTTACAAGCTAAGCTTTTGGCGGTATAAAATTCAGTGCTATCTGCCCGCTGTGCGGCTCGGATACTGAGTTTGACCTGCGTATTGCTCACTGACCGGTACAGCAGCTCATTAAAATGTTGACACACTTGTGGCCACCCAGTTCAGGCTGAATGTTCACCCTGACGGTATGGTCTATTTGTCACATGATTAGCTCCTTTCGGATGCTATTTACAGGGAATGATGCTTCTAGCCTCTCTTCCCTCACTCTCTGTGAGTGTATGGTGATTATGCACTATATGCGCCCCGGGCTTCGGCCCCTGGGACTTTGGTGTTGGATCCCTACCAGCACGGCGTGTTGCATTGTGTTCCCCATAGCGTAAGATATTACGCAGTACGAGAGATACTCTCGTAAGAGAACGTACTCGGTTACTAACGTAACCTCGGTTCTCTCTAGAGAGGGAACGAGTACTGCGTATCTTGCCGTGCTTGGAATACGCTCTGGTTCGCTTCGGCGATGAAAACCAACGTAAGAGCAGCTATCGAGCCTGGTTATAGGGCGAGACCACGCCCTTTCTGGCGGGACGTGACTATATGGGCGCGAAAGGCCCCCATTCGTCGTGACGTCACGCAGAGCCACTCTCGATAGGCTGCTGCTGTTGCCGCAGGGCAGCCAATAGGCGCGCGAGCTGTCTCGCCTATGTCTGCTTGCTGCCGCAAAGCGTTTTACATTAATAAAAAATTAAGGATAATTTTTGGCTTCAATATCTCGTGGAAAAGAGTTTTCCCCATAGCGTAAGATATTACGCAGTACTCGTTCCCTCTCTAGAGAGAACCGAGATTACGTTAGTAACCGAGTACGTTTTCTCTGACTCCTGTGAGCTCAGCACAAATAGGAGGTATACAAACAGAAAAGCAATACTCTTGACTGGAGCCTATCTGGGTTTGTTGCTTACTCCTTCATTTCTAAATTCAATTTCCTTTACTCTGAGAGACTGAAGGATCAAACGGAGAAACTTTGTGTCTGGATGTTTGATGCGAATGACCACAAAAGTGCACACAAATGTACACTGAAAAACAAGTTATTGTCAACCTTTTTTAATCAATGTGTACAGAACATTAATATGATTTTTTTTTAGCTCACCGAAAATTGCCAAATTTAATTTTCTACTGGTTTGGTCTTCTTGAAAATCTGTGATGGTCATGGTTGTTTGTTGAATATTGGGAATTATGATGCTTTTATATGCTGATGGAAAATTCCTACTTCCACTTCTAAAGTAACACAGTCTCATCCCAAGAAGTCATATATTGACGTCTTGGGACGTCTTTTGACCATACGTCAATATCCCCCTTTTTAGGGTACCCTTAAACGTCGGTAAATGACGATCCTGGGACGTCATACAACTGACGCTTTACCTTTAACGTCAGTAGGTGACGGGGTAGGTTTAGGGGTAGGTTTAGGTCTGGGGTAGAGTTAGGATCCGATAACGTCATCTAACCGACGTTTAAGGGTACCCTAAAAAGGCGGATATTGACGTATGGTCAAAAGACTTCCCAAGACGTCAGTATATCTTTACATTAAGTGCTTTGTTGTCGGAAAGAATAGGAAACACGGAGGACACCAAGCTTATTCTTGCCTATTTCTTGTGGAAATCTTATTTAAGCCAGAATGTCCCATTCGTTGACAACCCTATAAAATAAAAGCACTATTTTATAGATTCACAGCTATCTAGATCTACAGTTTGTGTCAAATACATGCTATTTGCTGTGTACAGTATAAATCATAAAATGTGCTTCAAATGGTTATTCATATATGTAAATAAGCACTACATTAATGTCAAGACTAGGCAATGTATGCTGTTGTGGAAAAACCTAAAAAAGAATACCAGTCAACAGCAGCAATCGTTCTCTCCTCTGCCATGTCTAAAGTTTTTATATAAAACTTTCAAAATGATCTCAATGTTTTCCAGTATAAATACGACTTGACAGGGCATTTATGTCCAATTTTTAACTATGAAACACTTATTTACTGATAGCACGTGAAGGCAGCATCCGTTTCTCCATATTCAGGATTTGTTTCACATGAATGCACATAAATGTGTGGTTTCATAGTTTATACATATTTTAAGATGTTCTCGGCTTCTTTCTGTTTGCTCAGATTCCCTTTGTCTCTTCTGTAGAGTCTGTGGTGTACTGTCAAGACCGGCATAACTGATTTTCAAGGTTTTCAACACCTTTTCCCACTAGGTGTTTTTATTTTCTTTCATAGCCAGCACAACATCTTTGGTTGTTTTTCTATTCCTGACACAGACATGTCAGTTTTAAAATGTACAACAGTATATTTTCTGAAAGATTTTGGGGAAAAGTTCTTCAATAGAATCATGGTTCATGTATCAGATTCTTGTATCTGTAACATGTATCAGTTTTTTACCCTCATGCGTCATCCATTTGTGGAAACGTCATCCTTTTCTCAGGAGAATTTATTTATTTCACAGCCAATATACATTAGTTTAATCGCAGTACACAGTCAGCTCACCACCAGAATACTAATCAGACTTTTGATTACTATCACCTGCTTCTCATTTCCTCTTTGAATACTAACAATAGGACTACCCAAGTATGGCAAAGTCATGTCAGTATTCTAATGGTGATTCAGATCATGTTAGTGCTCAGATTTCTTATCTGGTTTTCTGTATGCATATTATTTGCAGGTTTTGGATAATATTTTTCCCTCAAGTGTAAATATCTGAACATGGATTGTCAATTTTTGTTCTAAGATACGATCACATTAGTGAAATTTTGGCAAAATCATGCAGACTAAAAGATTAATTGCCAACAGTGTAGATTTATGTATGCTCACTTTGAAACCAAGCAGCTTTCTGTTGGCTGAATCCGTTGCAAAATTTCTATTACTATTGACTGCACATTCTGTATTTCTATTTCCAGTGTTGTGGTCAATTTAAATTTGTGGAAACGGTGATCCATTTCCCCCCTAGAAAGTTCAAAAGAACAGAATTTATTTGAACATCATAAATGGCTTTACTCTCTCTTTTGACCGATTTAATGCTTCCTTGCTGAATAAAAGTATTAATTTCTTTTAAAAACCTAATAACTTTTGAACAGTAGTGTATGTCATATTTTGCCATCGGTTTAAAGAAGCTATAAGTGACTACAAACCATGGTTTTCACTATCATGCCTGAGAAACCTCATTATGATAATATCCCAGTAATGAATGACCTTGATTGGCTCATTGCTTTAATGTAAATATGAGCAAAATGAGTTTACCTCAGTCAATCATCTCCTGCTTTCTAGCTTAGCAGATCTTTCAGCATTGTTATGAGCTAGCGAACAATCTGTTGTTTATTCTGTCTATATATGTCTGCTTGTATAGATCTTTGAGAAGGACAGCATAGTGACAGATTGCATGATTAAACCACAGTCCACCAACACTGTTTTTTATTTAAAAAAAAGTAGTAATCTGACATCATGCTTCTCACACCAATTATTTTTCAATGCCACATAGTGTATTTATATTCCTACAAGATTGGAGAAGTGATAAAGCGTGTCTGAATTTGGGACACTGGGCTGAATGACATTGAAGCTTTCCCTGTTTTCCTTTTTCCTTTCTGGACTTCCAAAGATAAACAGTACCGTGGCACAGGCCCTTATTAAGATACTGTAGCCAAAATAAATCGCTTCATTTGCAAATGACTGTTGAATTAGTGTCTAATGTCTTACCAGTGATATATTTTCATCTTCCCCAGATTTCTGTCGTTCATTTAGATTTGATTTGTGCTAATATCGGATCTGAGGGATTGCTCTGTATGAGGTTAAATACAGGACACTACCCTATATTAATCTCAAATATCTCTCAAATATCAGTTCGGCAGGAAATATCACTCTTATACTGAAAAATAATAACCCCAATAGTGTTTGAAACAATTTTCACTCTGTTTTATTTACAACTTTAAAATATTATTGGTAAAACTTTACTTACACACTTTAGTTTAGGGTCCAATTCTCACTATTAACTAACTATTAACTACATTATAATACTTATCTAATCATTGAACACACCTTTAGAAAGTATAATGCATCAAAACACATGACGAACAACCAATTTCAGATTTAACAAGGAGGCTTCATATATTATAATGCATTTTAACTTTGGTTACAATTATTTGTAATATGACGTAGGGTCACACTTTATTTTAAGGTGTCATTGTTACAGTGTAATTATATATTTAAGTACTGAGTAATAATAGTTAACTACATGTACTTGCTATAGGGTTAGGGTAGGATTAGGGTTTGGTTGAGGGTTAGTTACATGTAATTATGCATAATGTACTGTTATTACTACGGTAAGTACATGTAACATATGTAACAAGGACACTGTAAAATAAAATGTTACCTGACGTATAACATATATTATGAATAGCTTTGCATTACATAAAGGCTTTAAGTATAGTGTCCCCAAATATTTTTTTAAAGTGGTATAACAAAGTCCTCCTATGAAATTGAGGTTATGTGCAATTATTGAACTTATTAATTTTTCATGTGCTTGTGTATAACAAATTAAGAAAATAATTTTAACATTAATGATCCTTATTCATATAATTTAATGTTCTCACTATATGTTAAATTAATATCCATAGAAGGAGACAGCAGAGGCGTATGAAATGTATAAGTGTGTAATTTCAACAAATACGGTCCATTAATCGAGGTATTGTGCATTATATGTAACTTAGTTTAAATTAAGTAGCTGTTCCAAAATTGAAGAATATTAAATAGGATTATTCATGCATAAATGTTAGATGTTCTTCACCTAATTGTTAATAGTTCCCCAAAGAACCTTTCATGAAGCAGTTATTTGCTTATGTGATGTATAGAAATGTTTTACAACAAATAGGTAACTATCGATTTATGTACAGTTAAAATAGCTTCCAAAAGGATTCGCAGTGATGCCATATTGGTTCCCAAGACTTTCAGTGAACGTTTTCTAGTGTGAAGAACATTTAAAAAAAAATCTCAAAAATTGTCGCGTTATTATTTGTGGCATGGAAATGGGATGTTAAAGGTTCTTTATGGAACCATCAATTCCAATAAAGAACCTTTATTTATAGTCAATATATAATAAAATACATTAGACACAATATTATGAAAGCACTGACAGTGCAGAATATTTAACCTAAGGTTAAAACAGACCACACAGTTGGAATACAATGTGCGTTCTGCTCTTTACATTGTTTTGTTAAAGCTGTTCCTTTTCCTCTACAGCAATGCCCTTTATCATCTCCATGCTGCTGGCCAGTCTGAACAGCTGCTGTAACCCCTGGATCTACATGTTTTTTGCTGGCCATCTCTTCCATGACCTTAAGCAGAACCTGCTTTGCTGTTCCACGTTTTATCTGAAGTCCTCTCAATGCCGCTATGATCCGGAGCAAGATTCCCGCAAGAGCAACTCCTCCACCTACGTCATCAAAAGTACGAGCAGCCAGCGGAGTATCACCCAGACCTCCGTCACATAAACCAGATTTACCTCAAAACCTTTTGTTTGCTTCACAATTTGAAAGTCAGATGAAGGACAAGAAAGCTAAAATGTAAAGCCACACAAGACTGCAATGCAAGCTAAATGTCACAATCGGTTTCCTTCGGCTGTGTTTTCGTTTGGGAATCATTCAGAATGTCATTTTAATTACTCCACTGCTTTTCACCCGTTGTCTTATCTCCGAGGACATTGAGCATGCAGAAGTCTTCTGTTCCTTACCTTCATGTATTGTGTTTCTAAACATTACAGAGGGATCGGTGTTCGATTCTGACCATGTTTATGGTCTAGTCACACGTCTTCATCGTTTCAATTGCTATCTAGTTGTGGATACACATTCCGTTTGGCCACATAAATGTGTCTTGGTGCTGGGCACCGAAATTTGCTGTGCTTTATGTTGCTCATGAAAGCAGGATGTGCGGGAATTAGCTCTGATGATCGGCGGTACAAAACATAACAGCTGTTATGTGCCGCATAAAAGCTTCGTTCACTGACATAGATCTGTTTAGGAGGAGCAAAGTTTGCATATGGCCTGAACAGCTAGATGGATTTACACTTGGCCGATTCTCAAGCCACCAGATCGGATTTCTGTCGGTCTTAAATGTGTCTTAGAGTGTCCAAGTGTAAATACCCCTGATGTGATGTAAACATGTAAAACCACTGAACCTTAAAGGAATAGTTCACCCAAAAGGGAACATTTTGTCATCTATTACTCAACCTTATGCTTATTCAGAAAAAAGGAAAGAAAAGCAGTGAAAAGTAATACTTATTTACTTATTGTCTACTTAGATGAAGTTGACATACTTTGTACTGATGACTACAGTAGGACTATTTCATTTTATGAGCTGTTTACACGATATCGTTTTCAACAAAAAAAAATGTGTTTTGGCCGGTCAATTAAGACTGCGTTTTGGGGGCCTGAAAATGCTAACTTTTGAAAATGGGATTCAAAGTGCAAGTTTTTGAAAATGATACCATTATAGTCTCCATGTAAACAACAAAAACGCGAATGCGAAAACGGTGACATCATGCGCATGCATTTTACGTGTTCAGTCTATTAGGCGCGTAGTGTTTCTTTAGTGACATCGCCAACTACTAGCCTGGAATGAATAATGCAAACCGTTTTTAGTCGTTTTCGCGGATCCGTGTAATCGGGGATCATTTTCACGTACACAAAAATGCAATGAATTTTTTTTTTTCATTTTTAATACATCGTTGTTGGTAAACACCCCTTATACGTTAAAAAGAGGCAACTGTCACTCGCTACACAAAACAGCTTACATGCATAGTTGAGAACAAGATGGGTTACTGAGAAATATGGCCAGTTGCTCATTTTTAATGAACTTGATAAGTCAAAATAGATTTTTTGTTTGTTTGTTTTAAGAACACACGCACTTTTCATTCTTGGCACATACATGTTCTTGTTACCACTGTTCTTCATCATTTTACATGTAAACTTTACTGTCCAGCCTAGAGGACCACATTTCTTTGCAAAATGTTTTTGCAATGCATCATGGTAATCAAATATGACAAACACCCTATTTGTTTTTAAAAGTGAAGGACTGGTTGTTTACTCCACTTTTATGGTTGTTTGTCTTGTGTGAAAGAGTATTGTAATCAGTAAGATTAAAGTATTTATTCCACTTACATATTTTGCTTAATATTGCTCTAAATACTTATGATTATGTTTGTTGCTTCATCTTTATAAAATAATCTAAAGAAAACATGTTTAAGAGGACAAGGAAATTTTACATAATTGTTTACGAGTTGCAAGATTAGAAGGAAAAGAGAAAATGATAAAGGCTGTAAAATCAGCATTTTATAAGGTTTAAATACTCTATTCACTGAAATTATTGTTACTTTCCCCATTTAAAAAGCTACTGATTTTTCCTCCTGAAAAATAGAATGCCTATTTACATTTAATATATGTAGCTGTAGATTTTATTTATTGAAATAAATTGTATGTGTTGATGTCTAACTGTGAGTAAATGTGTTCTCAAGTGGAATATAAAAAAGCCATCTAAAGTGAAGAGTTGAAAAGAAATGTATCATACTGTAAAATCATTATATTATATATTTGTGACAGCTGTTTACTTTCATATTAGTGGAAAGGGAAGAATGTCTTATAAAAATGTGACATTACAAAAATGAAACATTACATCATGAATTCATTGCATCAGTTTAAGTGACAAAATCATATCCAATGTCATATTCGGTGACAAAAATTATTTGTTGAATGAATTATTTGTAGTGCGGCAAACTGTAAATTTGCTTTACACAAATTAGGCTAGAGAAATCTTTTATTCTCATCAAAAACCCCATACATTCATTTTATTTTTTTGAACCTATAAATCACAATTCAAACCATTATTGTTTAAAATGAAATGTTTAATTAGTAGTTGTACAGAATACACCTGACATTAAAAATACCACACATACCAATTTTAACCTTCAAACTTAAACCCCATGATATCAGATAAGACTTATTCTCCATTGTCAGTCAGAGAGGCCTTTCATCATACAGTATGTCTCTCTGAACAAGCAGGTGGCCTAATTCTGAATTGCTCCCAAAGCCTCTTACATACACTGAGAACATAAAACAATGCATAGGGCAGCATATGCATTTCTTTCATTTTTGACCCAAAATCAGCTATTTGTAAAATAAAACATTTTCCTCCAAGGACTGAACATGTAAACCTTGACTTGTCTAGCAAATCTAAACCTCTTTGCGTAATGCCACCCGTACACTGCTGAAAATTTTCCCCAGCGCTTCGAAAAAGGGGTCACAGAAGGTGTGGATGCAGAGAGAGTAGATTCGACTCAGGCACTGGGTCTCGATCAGATAGCTCTTAATGCAGGGCATTACTGCCCAAATGTGACAGAAGGAGATGCAGGCAAAACAGAAGCCCCACAGCAGCGCCACTGGGATGCCAAAGATGGCGGACAGCACTCGGTAGCACCAGTACTTGGAGACGGTGAAGGTGGTGTAGCTGGCCTTCCACACTCCATCCATACTGTGAGTGCCATCGGGCTCGGCTATCACATCCTCAAAATCCACCTGGGATAATCGGGGGGAGAGATATGGTAACATTAATGGTTATAACAAATTTTCAAGAACCAGAGATTTGCTGCCAAAGATTAGCCTATTGAGTAATCAACAGCCGATGAGATTTAGCATGGTTTGCTGCTGGTTGTGGTCCTAAAATGGATGATGATTAATTCTCCAAACAGCGACATTTGATACCAAAATCCCCCCATCAGTAGAAGGCAGCTTGTTTATTTTAGCTTCAATCTAATAACAACTAAGAGGAACTATTTTAGTAAGGTATTTCAAATCTTTATGTAACTTCTATTTAAGAGTGGACAGAGACATATCTAATATGCAGTAAATATGCTAAATGCAGCTTGGACACTAACACACTGTACTGACAACATTTTGAATTAAACTCTTGAATGAGAGGGAGATTATTGGAAATCTAAATCTAGAAAAAAGAAAAAAAAAAATTTGTTTTAAATTGATCAAAAGTGACGGTAAGAAATCTATTTCAGATCAATTCTGTTCTTTTAAACTTTGCATTCTGAAGAAGGTGTATCAGTTTCTGAAACAATTTTAAAAAACAATTTCAATAATATTATAATATAAAATGTTTCTTGAGCACTAAATCATAGATAGATAGATAGATAGATAGATAGATAGATAGATAGATAGATAGATAGATAGATAGATAGATAGATAGATAGATTCTTCATTTCTATATATAGTGAGAGGTACACAAAGTGTTGCTAATGACAACAGTGATCTTAAAATCACAGTCAACAGTGAAAGAACACCATAGTGTCATTTTCACCATCCTGTATAAATTTATATACACAGATCAATAAATAGCACAATTTCCCCTACTAATCTAGTGAATTATTTAAACACATGGGAGCTACTGAAGAAGTCATACATTTTACTGTCTGACACACCCTTTTACCTCCTTCTATAAATACTGATAGTATGGCCTGTCCTGGCAGAAGTAGGTTTGATGCTATTTTTGGGTCATGCCATGTAGCTGCATCATAAACTGTAGTGCAGCTCACACACAAGTAAGTCTGTCTCTACGGACCAGATCAATCCACTCATATCAATTCCACCATTTAGGAAGTTAGTGAGTAGTTTGTATGCTTGATCAGTTTCTTAAAATGTATTTATAGCTATATGTACACATTTTTTTGTCAAATATAGTGCTATTTTGACTGAACAAAACGGTAATATACTTATTTGTGTGTGTGTGTAAGCTAATCATTTCTGCTTCCCAAGACAAACAAGTTTTTTCTTTGTATTTAAATGGCATTTCAAAGTTTTAATGTCAAATTTGTTAACACAAAATATTCTGTCAAACCAAAAACACACATACCTTCACAACATCTTCATTGATCTGCTTTGGGTCCCTGTTGATCAAGTCAATCTCCTTGGTGTGACTATCCCTCAGGATTTTCTCCTCGTTGGTGTTATACTGGTCCGCCATATTGGGGGCCTCTGGCCCAAGACTGGTCAGAGCAGGATTTATGTATTGCAGAGGTGTCCGAAAGGAAGGAGAGTAAAGCAAACTAAGTTATCGTCTGAAGGAAAAGTGTTGGAATGGCCCCACAGTCCCTAGTCCCAGTTAATTCTCCAATCTGTGGACTGACGACACTCCTGGAATGCGAGGGACAGCTGCACAGGCCAGGGCTCCAGTCTCTCTCTCTTGCTCACACTGACTGTCTCACTCAGTACGTTACCCTCCTCTACCCCCACCCATAACCTAATCTGCCCCACACAGCCCATTCTGCCCAGTCCATAACTCACACACTTGGTAAAAGCACCTCTTGAAGGGGGAAACCAGGGGCCATGTCACATTTCACACACGGCTGCGGGGTCAGCCAGGCAGGAGTTGCACAGTGGCATGAATTTCCACTGTTAAGTGTTGGATTGAAAACTGATGCCCAAACACTTTTTACAATACATATTGCCATTTTCAAAGCATTAATATGAGCTGTGTTAAACTATTTCAGTGTTATTTCAGTATTGTTGAGAATGAGATGCTGTTTGTATTGTTATTTTAAATAATCTTTTATTTTTGCATATTCCGTTTTCATTTTATATCCAGTTTTGGTTGTTTTTTGTGTCATTTTTGTGTCATTAAGTCTATATAGTTTTTATTCATTTTTAATTCAGTTCTAATTGTAGTTATTTTAGAGTTTTATCAAGTAATTTAGTCAAATAAATTCCAAAAAATGAAAAATGTTGTCTTGGCCACTATAGCTGAAATATTTTTTTAAAATATATTTTTATTCATTTCAGCGTTTATTTTAATTTCGATGAAAATACAAATATAATAACCATGTTATGTTAAAATAATTTTTAACACATAATAGCACGTAAAATATTATGATGTTAAAATGTTAAAGCTTATATTCTCCCAAAATAAAATTAAATAAAATTAAATAAAATACACGAAAACTGTACTGCTAAAACACAGAAAGATTTGCATTACATTCTGGGATTGAGATAAAAAGGTCTCTATAAGGTCTTTGCGTGTCTGTGCATCAGTTTACATAATTTCATTGACATAAACAGCATAAAATTGTCTGCTGCCTTGTTATTGTTTTTTTGTAATCCTGCAGTTATTGTACATCACTTTTTATTATTATGTCTTTCTAATGAATGACTAGAAGGTTAAAATAGGGTTTTTTGAACATTCTTTGCTCAGATGCACCAAAAATAGGAACAGGGAGCTTTAAATGTGCCGGAGGTGTGTGTGGAATGTCTTTCTGCTAATTAGAGAAATATTCTGAGTGTTTTGTGAGCTGGAATGGGGTTCAGGACCTGAGGGAGAGAAGAACAAAAATACCCCACCCAGACATGCCTGTGATCCCGTTTATATGTGGGACTGTTTATAACAGTGGGGAGTGAACCAACCTCGTCTTTACTTAGCAAAGATCCACAGACAGGCCGCTCTACTCTTAAACAAGCAGGAGAATATTCAAATGTGTAAGTTAAAATTAGAAGCTGGCTGCTGTATTAATATGCAAGCATATGCTTGAAGTTTTCATTTTCAGCAGCCAAACTTAGTAATCAGTACTGTTTTTAAACAAGTGATTTTCTAAGCAGAAGAAACAGTATGAGGATGGAAGAGGATGAGATTATCACAAACTCTCCCATGAGCAGCTTTTGCCTCAAGAGATGCATTGTTTTTATTTTATTCATTCTTAAATGCTTGAAATTTTGTTGTTGTTGATGCTCATCTATCAGCTCTTACAGCAATTTTGGTGTCCCAGGTGCGAACCACGGATTTGCATCAGCTCAGCTTTACACATAAAATATCAAATGATGATGACTACTAATAAAAACCTGTCAAAGAAAGATGGGATCAATGCAAGCATCATTGGTATGCAAATGTGACTTTTCGAGACTGATTGTGTATCTGTTTAAAAAGGCCACCACAGAAAAAGACAATTGTCTTTTAGTCATGTAACTGTCAACCACAGAACACATTCTCACAATAACTTTCATCCCATTTTTGCCCCATACAGAACACTGCACTATATGAAAGAATTGATTATTTTAATGGTGAAAGATTGTAAAAATGCTAAGGTAAAAACCTGTTAATAGGTTAACAGTATAAGTTTCCTATACGGTGAATCCCTGTAATTGATCTAGTATTACATAAAATGAAATTTTACAAAATTTCATTTAAGTTTTTGGAAGTGAAAAAAAAAGTCTGTTTAATTCATGCTGAAATTGCATGTCCAACATTATATGAAAACTATGTATGTCATGTCTATGTATTTTTGTAATTTTCTGGAAACCTTTGCATTTAAAAGCTGATCCTGCTGTGTTCTGTAATGCAGTAAATATTTTTCCAAACTAATTCTGATGAATCCCCAGCACTTCCCAAAGCTTCCGAAGAAGGGGGAGATCGCAGTGTCCAGCACATTATGCCAGACCACCTTTATCCAGTGCAGGTTTATGACCAAGAGCGGCACACTGGGAACTATCAGCCTAAAAAGGAGAGAAGGCAGATAAGTCATTATTAGCTTTCTTGTCTTCTTTTAGATTCAGTCCAGATTTTTGACACTGACAGCTGACTACATTTTCTTGGCTGTACTGTGGAGTCAGATAAGCCTTTGTGGCAAATATATTGATTTACCTGACAAATCATGCAATTTTAAGTGCACTTTGCTATATTTTGTCCTGGAAAAAATGGTATAATACGTAATGTTCCACAAGGCTCTAATCCTGGACCCACATGTTTAAAAGTTTTAAAGGGTAACTAAACCCTAAAACAACTTTTTTTTAAAGTTTTTTTAGTAAATGGTCTGTAAGACTGGGACTTTATTAATGCTGTTCAATGATTGAGTAATTTTTTTGACATTTGGGTATAAGGGTTTTAATTCTACAATATATGGTGTACAAAAAGTCTGAATGCTGCCCTCTTCCGGTTGAACGGTGGATACTTCAATTTATGTTGCTGATGTGGAGTTAACTATCTTCAATTAGCATATTTTTCATGATAATCCAAAAATTACTCATACAGGAACTGTTGTGAGAGTGACTTTCTATTGGATGTGAAAAGACGTATGCTACACTTTGAGCTGACTCACAAATGTGCTCGACAACTCCTCCTCATCATGACTGCGTGTTTCCCGGGGTCACTAAACCCGAATGCCGTGTACTACTACTACTAGCCGTTTGTTGTTGTCCTTCAAAAAAACTATTTCTTTAAAAGCAAATATCTCCCTTTGCTTTGAACTTTGAGCGTTGTAACTTGACGTCGTTTATGCTCAAACAGCAACATTACACACTAACAAGTTAGAAAAGTGAAATACTCAACCACCCTTTTAAAGGACCGATGGAGGAATAGCAGTCACCTCATATGATTAAGCTTCTGTCACAGATGTAAGTGTGTTATTGGTCTTGAACTTGAGCAAAACAGTGATTCTATTGTAATTAGAACACATTTAAAGTGGAAAGACCACACCCTATAAAAGCTGTTATAGATTATGTTTAATTTTTGACTGGCTTAAAAGGCAGGTGTGGAAATGTTACTATAGAAACTAATGATTAAAACACTGTTTATAAGTTATTTCCTGTGAACAGGCAACACTTTTAAGGTTCAACATTAACATTGGTTAATGCATTACAAGGTCATGATCTATAAAAAACATTTTTTTACTGTATTAATAAATGAATAGCACAGTATCAGTAAGTAATTAATAAAAAAATGTTGAATGTTAACACTTATTTTTAATAATAATAACAATACAACTAACATATTTTAGTGTTAAAAAGGAGAACATAAGGTTAATAAATGGTGTAAACATATTTTTGATTGCTAGTCCACGTTAGTTAATCTGATTACAGTTCTACTATTATCAAAACGTTGACATTAATTCATGTTATATAATGGTATAATTTATATATACCATATATTTATAACATATTGTCAGATCCTTTCATATATCAAACTAATATAGTAATATTAACCCTTAATTATTATGCAGATAAATTGTCACATTTTTGCTTTATGGGAATTTATTGTTCACTCACTCATGACTCACAGATGAGGACAGCAAAGAGAACACCTGCAGCCAAAGCAGCAGGGGAAACGATGAGAGTCTGGACACCTCAAACAGAGCATGAGTCCACAGACACACACTTATCAAAACTGCTCACTGAGACAAGCTCTCTCGCATCCTCGAAGCTCACTTGAGTGGACAGTTACATCATGAGGGAAACTATTTTAGTCTGCCGTAACTTTAGAACTAACTCATCTCAAACATCTAACTGATATGATAACTGATTGCTCGAGTAGCCTAAATTAGAATCCGTGGTGTGTGTGTATTTCTCTTTGAAAGGCCTGCAATACCAATGTCTAACATACTAGGGCAGTGTAGCATTACAAACGAAGTAGCGCCCACTATTGGTGTTGGTGAAAGACGGCAATACTGAAATACATTCAGGTAAGGGTCAGCTTAGCTATATAATAAATATAGATTTTAATTGGAAAATTAAACTGTGTTTCTAGGACATTTAGAATATATAGGCCCACAAGTTGTCCCATTTATGTTGACATTGAGCCTTGGTCTTACTCACAAAATGCTTAGAATTTTAATATGTTCTTCACTCACATGCACGCATGCGCACACACTTTTTTTTTTGTCAGTTCATCTGAATATCAACATTTGTGAGATGTAGTCAGTCGAAACAGTTTTGAATTATCTAAGTTAAATGATCTAATTGTGTGTCTCTGGAAAATAGTGATTTATGACATTGTATTACCGTATGTTGATTGAATAAGGAAAGTCTCAGGAAAGTCATCCGTTAGTTAGCTTAAAAAAACGTATTTACTGTTAATTATATATGTTAATAAATTAAATTTGCCATGAAGACAAGTACTTCTGAAAACTACCTTATGCGTAACTGAGTTGTATACAAACATTTCAGCTTTTATTTGAGTTTAAATATTATATCTGGAAATAATAAATAGCAGTTGAATATAATAGCTCTATTGTTAATTTGTACCAAATGAGAGGGTTCTCTGTATAGTTTGCAGCATTATTTGAGAGAGATTTTTTTATTCATAAGATAAAACAAACTATCGATATCATTCTGAATAATCGGCTATTGGTATCGGCTGATACTATCGGTGCATCTTTAAAAAAATAATTAAAAAATATATATATATATATATATATATATATATATATATATATATATATATATATAGGCCTACTCATACTGTGTCTAAACAGATTTAAACAAAAAAGGTCTAAATGGGACTGTTGCCACCACACTGTTAAAAATTGCTGTAAATTTACGGCAAATTTTCAACAGTATAATCCTGTTATTTTCAAAAGCAGTACAATGCTGTTTTTTTTGTTTTTGTGAGATGACGTAGACAACGTATAACGGCATTGTAACGTATTTATTGCTCGAAGGAAACAAAACGGTACCTAACAGTATTTTTGGCTAGCCTGAGGAAGACTGCAGTGAGAACGCATGTATTTTTTATCCGTCTTCATACTGATAATAGGTGAGTTCCGTTTTGTTTTGCTCGTTGTAATAGAAAAATACAATACATCTGCAATTGTAACTTACTCGTATTGTGGATATTGGAACTGTACCTTTTTTTTATTCGCTCGTTTCAGTGATAAAAGCACCAACTGCGTCATTGTGAGTGACGTTGGATTCCTGACACGGATAATTCAAGATTACAGGGTGAGTTTCATTCAACATAGTTTTGTTCTTCTGCAAAGTTTCTGCAAAGCCTTCAAACTGTTGGATTAAAATTACATCGATGTCTCTGTACCGCGCAAAATGACCGGTGTTGTTACCATATGCAGCTTAGCTTGCTTTTTATAATTCGCGAAACCTCCCAACATTAGAAATTGTGCTTTCAAATGTGGGCAAACTTGTTGTAATCTGTATATCTTTTCTGAGGGTGATTTATTTTTTTGTAGTGTTTGTATTGTTAGGCCTAGGCTACTTTATTTTTGCATCGATCCAATTTGTTTGATATAGGCTAAGTTTAGTGATAGAATAAGCATAAAGAATAATTCAAATTAAAAGTTCCGTTATTGCTGCTGCAATATTACTTTGCCCATCACGTAAATTAGAATAATCTAAGAATAATTCATATTCAAAGTTTTGTTATTGCCGTTGCAGTGTTACTTTGCCCAGCACATAATTTGTATGGATATTATATTTATTATTTTTATTTCCTTAGATTGTCCAAGGACTGTCAAGTTTGACTTGTCAGCATGTTTCCATGTACTTGAGCTTTCCATGGAGGAGTGTGGCAGAGCCATCATAGAGTTCTTCAGCAACAAACCCACCAATACAGATGTCCGGGCAGTCCAAACCTTGAGCTATCCTTCTGTGTTATTCAGCTACTCATGGCTCACTTCACTGAGAGTCTGGATGGGTTGATCCTTCTTGCAGACGTAAGTTATTATTTTTATTTATTTATTTACTACGCTATGATTGTCCTCAGTCTGACAGGCAAAATGGATGATCTTTCATATAGGGATAGTTCACCCAAAAATGAACATTTTGTCATCTATTCACACTCAAGTTGTTCCAAACCTGTCTGAGTTTCTTTCTTCTGCTGAACACAAAAGAATATTTTTTGAATAATGTCAGTAATCAAACAGTTGACGGCACCCATTGACTTCCATAGTAGGAAAAAACTACTAAGAAGTCAATGGGTGCAGTCAAATGTTTGGTTACCAACATTCTTTTAAATATCTTCTTTTGTGTTCAGCAGAAGAAAGAAACTCAGACAGGTTTGGAACAACTTGAATTGTTTAAGTAAAAGGAAGTGTTTTTAATACAAGAATAGTCAAGAATATAGCAAATTTATATGTTCTTTGTGAGTAAACTAATTCTGAACACATTCGTTTTTCAGGCGATTCATCGGGATAAATCCAGAAAGAGGCACCAAGGCTGGAGGAGTCATATCAAAGCGGACGGGGAAGGTCGCCCAGAAAAAAAAAAAACAGTGAACCCTCGTGTCTCCAGTCTGCTTAAAAAATTGATGGATTTTGAGTGGGACTTTATATAAGTATCACACACACACACACACACACACACACACACACACACACACACACACACACACACACACACACACACACACACACCACACACACACACACACACACACACACACACACACACACACACACACACACACGTTCTCTTGCATCCTTTATTTTGCAGGTGTTCACTTAAAATCAGGTGATAGAGTTACTCACTATGTGAGAGCTGACATTTTTGTTATGTCCTTTATGTTTTTTTTTCACAAAACAATTTCACAAGTTTAATAAACAAGAGACCTGTTTTGAAACAATACTTAAAGTTGCTTTTCTTCTGTTACATTTTAAATGATCTATTTTACTTTTACATTTATCCACTGTATTAAAACAGGTATTTTATAAGAAGGTTTAGAAAATAATATATAAAAACACTGGGGGAAAAGTTGTCCTTTTTGCTAGCTGTCCATTACTCAATAGATTACACAATACCATGTATTATATGTGTTGTAGTTTGTGTTGTAGTTTACACTAATTTCACTAGGAATAAGAGCAAGTAAGCGTCCACTAACTGCCACTGCTTTTCTCAGAATATTACTGTAAAATGTAGAAACAGCTTTATGCTGTATTTGCAAAACCAGTAGCCAACTGTAAATTTCACCAACATTAAGACACTGTTAATTTAACAGTAACTTGCTGGCAACTGTGCTGCCAGTTAATTACTGTTTTTGAATAAACGGTAGCCAACTGTAAATTTCAACAACAGTAAAAAACTGTTAATTTAACAGTAACTTGCTGGCAACCGTGCTGCCAGTTCTTTACTGTTTTTTAACGGGAAAATTTTTAACAGTGCATATACCATTTAATTTTGTGTGTGTGTGTGTGTGTGTGTGTGTGTGTGTGTGTGTGTGTGTGTGTGTGTGTGTATTATATATATATATATATATATATATATATATATATATATATATATATATATATATATATATATATATATATATACACACATATATGTCTGTTAGCCTGATAAGAACAGCAGGCCATTAGTCTTGCACTGTGTTGATTGTATGACTCACCTTAAGACACTTGTTGATTCCCTTTGTGTCCCTGTCCTTGATGAGAGGCTTTGTGTTCATGTGAGCAGCCACTGAATCCTGTCCTTCTGTTTGTGCTTCTGTAACACCAGGAGCATCATTTGGATTAATTTCACGCTGATCCGAGAGTGAAGACATCTCCTCCTCCTCAGTTAGATCTATGTCTATAGTGATGTCCTTTAGAGATGCTCCCTGGTCCATTGTGTGCAGTATGTGTGTGTGTTTGTGTGTTATTGTCTTAAAGGCTTCCTGTGGACATACTGAGAACAACAAGATCACAAATTGTCTTCCCAATAAGAGATGGAGTCACTAGCATTAAGATGGGACATAGCGGAAATATTTCTGCAGTCTCATCACGAATAGCTTTCCCGCGAATAGGACAACTGACATAAAATAGAAAATGATTTACTTTTTTTGACAGAGGTAAGTTAATTGACTTTGGGTGGAATGGGTTAGAATGGAAAGTTGGATGGGTAAATATTTTCCACTGCATGAGTTTGGACTTGGGGAAAGTATTTGTGAACTTAAATAACATGTCAAATAAATATGAATTTCATTGCATGCATGCATTGTTTTTCTTTAAATATCCAATACATTTATAATTACTAACGGTAAATATATTATACAGTGCATCTATTATCTTAAACCCCAACATATTTTTGCACTTTTTTTTTGCTTGAAAAGTGATTGTAAGTAAATACCAATCCAATTTGATAATTTTGTTTATACCATGTAATGAAAGTGTTGATTAAGTGTCTGAATTTTTTTTTTCAGCCATGGTGTGACTGGAGACAGACACATTGGAATTAACATTGACACCAAAAACAAATAAAGGGAGGTGCACTGAAGAAAAGTGTGAAGGACAGGGGAAGTGAAAGGGCACTGTCTACAAAATGAGGAGTGTTGTAAAGGTCAGGCCATTGGAGGCATGAAGGTCAGCAGTCATGAACCTTGAGGAAAATATATCTGTATAATTAAAGTGGAAGTAAAAAAAAGTTAATCTCTTAAACACAGATTATTCTATGTGTTCACTTTACTGTTATACTCACCCTTAAAACCGACTGGGTGGAGATTGTGAAGAAAAACATGAAGCTCTTCATCACTTTTATCCTTATTGACCTTGAGGAGAAGTGTTACTGAAGTGATATTTTATATAGCTATATCGCAATGATTTTCATTGAAATTATTATAAAAACACACCAGTGTTTTTATATATAATTTTACATCCCAAGGCCATGAGTGTCAAGGTAATGCATACTTACCTGCAATTCTTTGAGATCTTCATTGAGAAAAAAGTTTAAATGAAACCAGAAACTCATGCATATTTTACCTTTTGCCTATGAAATCACAAGGAAAGCAGCCACGAACATCTGCATTCTCCTCCAACATTTACAGCCAATAAGAGATCATCTTCCAGAGCCTCCTATTAATAACCATTGTCAGCCTTGACTGTCTGTGAGAGGACATGTTTTTCATCTGAGAGTTGGAACATTTTTAATCTCTCCTGACTGTCCTTCCAGAGACTCATATGCGCAAGGATAGAGGATGATGAATTTACTACCATAAAATCCTGAATTCTATGATACTTATCAATATTATGTCCATAAATAGGAGGCACTTGAGATTCATTTTTTCTGACACAGAGATACTTCAGTTTTTACCTTACTACAGAGAAACTCTTTGGATAATCACACTGATTGTGTAACATGACTAATTCCCCCATGGCTCAGCATGAAAACATCTGGCTTCTGGATATGAATGATTCAAGTCTATTCTGCCATTGATAGAGGGTTGTTTATAATTCAGAATTTAAGTTAGTCATCATTTCATGTGAGTGTATTTGATTCTTTAGAGGTTAAACATGTTTGTAAATGTGTAACACAAACAGTGCACTTAAATAACTCTTAAAGGGATAGTTCATCCTAAAATGAAAATGAAGTGATCATTTACTCACCCTTTTGTTGTTCAGAGGTCCCTTCTTTCTTTAATGGAAAACAAAAGGTGATTTTTTTTTTAAATGTCCAACTCGTCCATAGAATGGCAGCAAGTAGCGACCAGCATTAAGCTTTTTAAAAATGATCCAAAAGTATCACTGAATGATCCCATATAACACGTGTTGTATATTAAGTGATCTGGTGGTATATACAATAGGGTTTAGTGAGAAAAACAAACCAACATTTAATGAATTATTTAACAAAATTCTTAGCTTAAATATTATTAGATGCTTCTTTATGAAGCACATGACTTCACTATTTCAATTCATCTACTCTATCAGCAATTAAATGAGTAAGTTTAGCACTATATGCACTCCTTTGTTATTTCCATTAATACAATGAAAAACATAGTACACAACTGCAATCATGTGGATTCCCATGGTGCATTGATGTCAAAAAGACAATCATGATCATGACACGAAAACCCATTGTGACACTAAATTGATATAATAAACTCTAATCCAACTATCTTAAGTGGGTTTCAGCAGCAGGATTCAGAGCGCTATGTTCCAACACTCACACCTGCCCCTCCATCTGTCACTGCAGTTATGGATCATTCTATCCCAGATTTACCCCACCCAAAATCCTGGTTTGAACCATCACATTCAAACTAATTTGTATCCCTACTCAGTTGTTACGTGGCACATACAAACCAACAAATTGTAGACCTCTGTCCTTATTTCATAAACAAATTAATTAAATAAAAAAATATTTTTTACACCTAAGGATTAGTTCACTTTTAAAAAAAACTTTTGCTGATAATTTACTCACCCCCATGTCATCCAAGATGTCCATGTCTTTCTTTCTTCAGTCGCAAAAGAAATTAATGTTTTTGATGAAAACATTCCAGGATTTTTCTCCATATAATGGACTTCAATGGCAACCCAATCGGTTCATGGTCCAAATGACAGTTTCAGTGCAGCTTCAAAGGGCTTTAAACAATACCAGACGATGAATAAGGGTCTTATCTAGCGTTTTACGTTTTATTAGCACAAATGCTCGCCTTGCTCTGTTCTGTTATCCGCGTTCGTGACTCTCTTGTTCGAACTCGTTCATCAAAATGAACAAATCTTTTTTCGTGTCATTTAGTTCATTTCGTTCGTTAAAATGAACGAAATGACTCGAAAAAAGACTCGTTCAAAATGAATGAATCTTTTTTCGAGTCATTTCGTTCGTTGAATGAATGAAATGACTCGAAAAAAGATATGTTCATTTTGATGAACGAGTTCGAACAGGAGAGTCACGAATGCGCATCACAGAACCGAGCAAGGCGAGCATTTGTGCTAATAAAACGTAAAACGCTACATAAGACCCTTATTCATCGTCTGATATCGTTTAAAGCCCTTTGAAGCTGCACTGAAACTGTAATTTGGACCTTGAACCGTTTGGTTGCCGTTGAAGTCCATTATATGGAGAAAAATCCTGGAATGTTTTCATCAAAAGCATTAATTTCTTTTCGACTGAAGAAAGAAAGACATGGACATCTTGGATGACATGGGGGTGAGTAAATTATCAGCAAAAGTTTTTTTAAAAGTGAACTAATCCTTTAAGGGAAAAAGGAGTTTGATTATTCCTAAACAGAAGCGAGAGAACTAACTATAAAATATGTAATATTCTGCTTAAACTTCTGCTGTTCTGGCTTTGTGTAGCACCTGTAACCAGAGGTGGACAGTAACAAAGTAGCCTACATTTACTTGAGTACTGGGTAACCCTTTATTTCGATAGTCCACTTTAGTTAGACATTCTACTAAATATAAGTAACTTTGCAACTACATTAGTAGACTAATTAGATTAGTAGACAGTAGTATTAGTTGACTGTCTGCTTGATATCTGCTGACACTATTTTGATGGTCCATCAACAGATATTCTACTGACTATAAGTAACTTGATAACTACAACTCAAGTTATTCTACTGAACCGAACCCTAACACCTAACCATATAACAGTCTACACTACAGTCTACTAATACTCTGAGAGTTAGTTGACAACATGTAGTTGCAAAGTTACTTATAGTCAGTAGAATGTCTAAAGTGGACTATCGAAATAAAGTGGAACCAATTACCGTACTTACTGTAAGTGTACACTTTAACTTTACTTGAGTATTATTTTTTCTGGAAACTTTTTACTTTAACCTCACTACATTTGAAAGACAAATATCGTACTATTTACTCCACTACATTTCTGTCAAGGTCCTTGAGTAGAAAGTAGCAACGTCAGTCTGGGGATGATTTTGGTTGCAGGGGTTGCCTTTTGGTTTGGAAATGAATGTCGGGTTGACATCAACATCCAACGTCGTCGGACAGATGTTGGATTTTGGTTGGAAATGAAAGTGGGGTTGACGTCAGAACCGGACTGGTGTTGGATTCTGACATCAACCTGATGTTCATTTTCAACGTTGGGTTTGGTTTTCTAAATGTGAATTTTGTCATTGTTTTGGAGCACACTAGCTTATAGATAACAGTAAGGCTAACATACTCATACTAAAAGCCAAAAAACTTTTCATAGACACTTTAAATAGGGCACTATTTGAGGGAACAGCCATTTGGGTGTCCGAAACCATTGTGAACATTATTGAGTGCACTTATTCAATTTCACATTCAATCCTACTGGAACTGTGTTCTAGAAATAAATTTGATATGTATATGAGGGTATAGGGGCGATTTTGGACCCAACCAATGTCTGATTAATGTAAATATTATTACTAGCCTTCTCGACTAGATAGCATCCTTCTTGTTTTTTTTACCTTGTAGGATGTTACAATGGGGTCCCTGGCTGCCATTCTGTATATTCTTCCATATATGATCCCAATGTTAAAAACAAGCAACTAAAGTTTATTTAAACTTTTATTTTATTTTATTTTAGGTCCCTGGATGTTTATATAATTGGCTATTTAATTATATGATTATATTTACAATAGAATAATGTTAATGATCATTCATTTGTGTCATTCAACCACCAATAATTCCAAAGATTTGATAGGGAACCAAAGCACTGTTGCTCATTTCATATGCTAATGAAAGGAAATCTTAAAGACATGAAAAGGTCCATTTAATTCTATTCTAACACTGTGTCTACCACGGACGCAAGCGATGTGACAAAAGCAAGCTTGAGGCTGTCTACACTGGACACGACAGAAGTATGTCAGAAATAGCACGTTTCGCATCCAGTGTAGACAGCATCACTGATTATAATGGGTTCAGTTTGCTTTTGCTGCTTTGCCACGTCCTGTGTAGACACAGTGTAAGGGTTTGGAATCAATAGTCATGAAAGACTAAGTTACATAACCAGTTTTGTTGCAACAAAAATTAGTCATGCAAAAAAATATATAATAATTAAACATAATAATAAAATAAATAATATTTAAAAAATCATGATATGACACCTTCACATTTTTGTGCTTCAACTTATGCTTGTATTACAACATATGGGCGACTGTTACCCACACAATGTTTAAGCAGTTCTTAATCGCTTTATTATTGTCCATCGTGGAGGGGGGTTCTCTGCTGATCATCTGACCATGATTCCCCCCCTCTTTAATCATTTTCCTTTAATCTTCACCTCAACATGTCTAAATCCTTTCAGGTTCTATTTTTGCCTGGCCTTGTTTTGATCATCACAGGGACACTCAAGTTTATGAATCCCTAATCATGCCACATGTACCTGCCTCTCTCTCTCTCTCTCTCTCTCTCTCTCTCTCTCTCTCTCTCTCTCTCTCTCTCTCTCTCTCTCTCTCTCTCTCTCTCTCTCTCTCTCTCTCTCTCTCTCTCTCTCTCTCTCTCTCTCTCTCTCTCTCTCTCTCTCTCTCTTCGCTCCTCATGCATGGCTCGTGGTTTTATTGTTAGAAGTGACAGATCAGGTCACTCACTATTGAATCACTGATGAGAAAGGCCTGCTAGCTTCTGAGAATGGTTCATGTGCAGTGACTATCTTCATAATGACTCCAAAAGGCCTGTCTCATTTCATGCCTGACCCTTCCATGTTCATGTCATATTTCACCCTAAAATGACCACTGAGAATAAAGGGGATTACAAAAAACTCACATGTAAACATTAAAACATTCATTACATTACATTCATTTCTTGTGTATTTGGGGTGAAATGTGACCTGAAACACTTTTATTTGTACATGCAGTCCCTTCACACCACGGTCATTTACACGTGCAGCAAACGGACCTGCCATGTTTACTAACTAAAGAATGTCATATTCTGTACAGCCCAAGTTACATAATTAAAACAAATTCAACACCTAGTCTGCAATATGAACAGGTAAAGAGGTAATTGTTGCTGTTTGCTGAGGACAAACAATCTGGCTCCTCATATTTGCCCTCTGTTAAAGTTGCACACTAAAAGGCAAAAGACCATAAAAGTGCATGTTATCTCATTCTGTGCACTTGCATTGCATGGTAATGATTTCATGGTATTGCTCTCAAAGGTTGCATTAAAAGCCTACATCTCAAACTATAGGTAATTTCATCCTGCATAAAACGGTTATTATAGTGCAGCTTATAAAGAGAGCTAGCCTGAAACCCTTTATTTCAGCCAATCTGCTAGGACCATACTCAAAGGCGCCCTGTTGCTATGCAAGTCCCTGTCTCATCTCATTTCCATGGTTACAGGGCAACAAGGAATTAGCAATGAACATCAGAGCTCCCTCAGATACACATTTTTTCCTGAACGAAAACTGAATTAGGCTTGGTGATGGAGTGAGTGGCCTTAGAGTGAGGCATGAAAGCACATTTCAAATGCTATGTAAGAAAAATGTTTTATTTTCACAGAGAAAAAAAAAATACATATTAATATTAATGACTATTTGTGTCATCAATATATTGGCTGCACACACAATTAACAGCCATAAATTAACTAATGGTAATTATTGAGTACGAGTGTTGATATTATGAAATGAATGAATAATGACTGGAAGCAATTCTCAATTAACTCAACATTTTGACAGATGGAAATAAATCAACATGTAACAAAGGAATTTGATATTAATCATGAATACTTACTATTGCCAATTATCAATAGGAACCATAACAACAAATTATGGATAAATAGATTACACTAGTCCAAAGATCATTTAGATCTGAATTTGCATGGATTTAAAGGGTTAGTTCACCCAAAAATGAAAATTCTGTCATCATTTACTCACGTCTTTCCAAACCCGTAAGACTTTCGTTCATCTTCAGAACACAAATGAAGATTTTTTTTTAATAAAATCTGAGTTAGTTCTGTCCCTCCATTGACAACATACGCAATAAAACGTTCAGAGAGATCCTAAAACTAATCCATATGAATTGAGCGGTTTAGTCCAAATTTTCTGATGGACATATTGAATCTAGGCTTTTATTCACAAATAAACATTTATTAACACATTAGTTAAGATAAACGAAGCAAAAGCATGTTCGTTTGACGTGCGTGAACCAATGAGGTTAATTCTCGTGTGTAACGCATCACATTTGAGATTCAGCAAGAACCAATGAGGTTCATTCTTGTGTTAGGAAGCTCTCAGATTTAAAGATCTTCCAAAAGATCTTCATTCTTAAAATGAATGATTATGGGTTTGGAACAACAGAATATTCATTTTTGGGTGAACTAACCCTTTAATATATAATTAGTCATGCACATATATAATGCTCTTCTCAATAAAAACAAACATTTTAAAGTCATGACCTTTATTCATTCAAGTACTCACACATTTTCCAAGTCATTCCTCAGGGATCTGGCCAGGTAACCTGGCACCCTGATCCACAGTATTCCTCGGACTGGAATTGCCACAACTGGGTCTGGTGGTCTCAGCCGTGCTGCTGGTCCTTTGCAGAAACTGAAGAAAGTTTTCATGGATGGAACCTTCGTGACTTGAGGCTCGAAGTTCAACAGGTCTACTGGCGCAACATTTTCTCAGTTTTATCAGTTCCTCGCGGATCTGTCGGTTCAAAAGGCCATAGAAGAATGGATTCACGGCAAACGAGGAATACGCTAGCCAAGTGACGGCTTCTTCGATGTCCCCTGGGCTCTGAAGCGGAGTGGTGATGGACATGTAAAGGTGGAAACTGAAGTACGGGAGCCAGCAGATAAGAAACTGGCCCACAATGACAACCAAGGTGATAGCAGCCTTTCCGCCACCAAAAACTCTCTCAGGAGACAATCTCTGGGGCAGGCTGCGGGTGGTGGTGATGATAGTGGTCTGGCTGTTGATGGAATCCGAGCGACGCTTAGCTTGGTCGGCCGTCCAGCTGGGCAGTGGTACATGCTGACGGGCAGCTGTTCGTGCGACTTTGTATACATTGCAATATACTGCAAAAATCACAACAGCGGGGACCAAGAAGCAAAGCACGCTGAAGAGAATAGCAAAAACCTTCCTGAGGCGACTGTGGCTCCAGTGTAAAGAGCAATGGGCCGCTGCAATGGAGCTCTGGTTCCCGTACGCTGGCCAGCCGAGAAGCGTAACCAAAGCCAGCAGGATGGATTTGACCCAAATGAAAACCATAACCCCAAGCGCAAGGTTTAGAGTCATCTTTACCTCGTATCGCATAGGATGAACAATATAGTAGTAGCGTTCAATACTGATCGCAGTCACGGTAAGAATAGAGGCACAGATGAGGAACACGTTTAAAAAGATGTACACCTGGCACTCCAGAACGGTAAACGCTACAGTGCTAAAGAACGGAGAACTAGACACTATCCCGAGAGGCATCAACAATATTGCACAAAGCAAGTCAACTGCACAAAGATGACAAACAAACACATATTTTTTCATGTGAGGAGCTCTGGCAATGGCCACCATGACCCCGCTGTTGCCCAATAGTGCTGCCAGGTTAAGGGTCACCATGCAAAACAGCCCAACAAGATCCTTAATCTGGGATTCCGAGTGGATGATCTCCTCCATGCTGGGAGGGGTAGGCTTGGTTGTGATCCGCTGGCCGGACGTGCCATTTGGAGTTGTGTGATTGGTCAGGAGACCCAGCATCAGACCTGGCACAGCTTTCTCCATACTTCACTGGCTCGAGATAGAACCAGGCTTCTCCATGCGTAAATGTTGTTTTCTCTTCTGTTTGTCAAGCGTTTGTGTTGAAACCATCTCTGAGAAGAAACAGGCAGATCTATTAATACTGTATTTCATGTGATGTCATGTCACAGAGCAAAATTTATATACTTATATAGAGATAGATTTACATTTACAAAATAACAGTATGTATATAACAGTATATTTTATTTTGTACGTAAGTCATATTTTACTAAAAGCAATTGCTTTAATTATTGTTTATAGATAGATAATAGTATAGATAGATAGATAGATAGATAGATAGATAGATAGATAGATAGATAGATAGATAGATAGATAGATAGATAGATAGATAGATAGATGGATACTGATGTTGATGTAAAGTTAGAATTTTTAATTAATATATGAAAAATGTCCATATCAAAGTGACTCTGTGTAGCTTTCAAACTAAATCAAAAAACTCTTTTTTGAAACCCTAAAGTTGTTAATAAAAGTGATGCTGCATATTGCAAACCATATTCTTTAAGAGGATAACAGAATATGCCATGATTCAGTGCAAAGGGTCATTAAAAGGATTGGTAACTGTTTCATACCCATAATGATTAGTTATGTAAATCTGCAACGCCTCCATCACTCATCATTCAGTGAGAGAGACTTTCATGTCAAACTAAACATGCAATTATTATCAGAACACTAAAGCTGTTATTACATACACACACTAAACACTTGAGTCCAAATGGAAAGGAAATTCCCTCGTACAAAGTTAATGAATAAATCCTGAGTGCATATTGGTAATCATTTCTCCAAGAAAGTACAGATCATTCCCAGAATCACAGTGTCAATTTCCTTTTACCTCAGTCTTCATGGAAAATCTCATCTATTATTTTTTCCCCCAACCCACTCACCAGGTCTTTCTATATGCTAATGAGGGCAGAACAACATCCTGTCCTTTTTTGTTGGCAACTGACAGATTGCTTTCACCCAACAGGAGCATGTTTTTTTTGTTGTTTTTTTTTTTTTCACAAATGGGTTGTTGACCGTCAGAGATCAATGAAGTTGGAGGAATAGATGACTGTTGTTATTGTTGTTTTTTGTCAGTGGGAGTCACACATGAGTCATACCTGATTGTGTGCCTTGGCCTCCCCACAACACCCACCTATACGTGCTGACCCGTCCCCTCCCCCGACCCACAGACACCACGGCCCCAGGAACTTTTACTCACTTCGCTAGAAATTCAAAAACACATTTTCAATTAAATTTAAATGAATGACCTACTGTCATGTCAGGTTGTGTTCCACTGTTCTGACTTATCCCCACATGTTGCCCTGACACATACGCATGTCATTAACATTAGAGAAAGAAGAGAATGTGAGTTTTCTTACCTCTCAACGTCTGGGACTTTGATTTTTCTTTGATTCTCCAATCAGATTTGAACATCTGGACGTATTTTCACATGTGTAGAAACTTCTGCAGACATCAAAACAAGTGCAGTGCAAGCCTACAGGAGGCCGCTCGACATCTCAGGTGAGTTCAGTGGAGAGCAACCAGAGTGGATCATGATCCATCAAAAAGTATTATCATCCAGGAAAGCCCCGGCTCTAAGAAGCAAAGTTCATATAGGTTTCCTTTTCCATCTAACAAAACCCAGGTGAAGCAGAAAGGATATGGTCCCACCTGCTCTTCCTGTTTCCAGTAGTGTTGATCAGTATTCACACCACTTAGGCCGGTGTCCGTCAGGATGCTCTTCCACAGTGTCCGGTGCTGTGGAGGGCTGTGACTGTCACACATTGTATCTCTGTGAATTTTTTTCTTCCTCTTTCAAACAGACACATACTCCTCTGTCCTCCGGTGTGGCAGTCATCCCCTGGGTCCTACTGCACACCTTTTAAAGATATTTTAATGGTCCATTGTAGCTCGACCATGTCCTTTTTGTCACTTGTAAAGATATTTTTCAAATATATGGGAAGTTTACACAAAAAATAAAAATGCATCAGAAGTCTAAAATTGCATCAACAGTTCTTATTTTTTTATGGAATATTACAGTGTTTATTATTAAAAATTTCTGTGCACATCATTTGTTTTTTATTCATGTGCCCTCGTAATCTTTCATCAAAATAATTTCCCCTCCCTCTTGCATCAACTTCTCTTCTCTTCTTTGATGACGTTTACTGCTGTGATGACGGGATAACCTGTCACATTACATCACAGCAATAGCAAACCACAATCCAATCATTTCCCAATGGACAAAATCAAGCCCTATGTGGCAACTTCCGTTTCATGCAGAATTTAAATATTGCCTTGTGATACCCAGCAAATTATTATTTTTTTGTGAATTCTCAGAGACCCTACATGTCTAGTGTATCTTATAGAAGATATCCTAAACCAATCAAATATACCAGATATTTGGAAGTTTAGCAATGAAAAGTTGTTTCCCTAGGTTTTTGAAAATGGATAACAACATATGTATTCTATTTTACAGAAAAAGGAACATATTGTTTTGTAATTATCATGTACATCATTGAGTTTCTTATACATAAAGGTCTGAAAAATCTTAAAGCAGAACGATTTTCTTAACATTTCTTCTATTGGTAGCTGCTTGTTATTCCATATGTTGTGGAGACAAGTTGCCCAAAAAAACATTAATATAAAAAACGTCTATTTAAAACCCCAACACTACGTGATTGGAGATGCACATATTAATAAAATATGAGGTAAACACAATCTAAACAAATAATTACATAAACTTAGTTTAGACAAAAGTTCATGCATGTTTACTAGAAATTGAGATGTATGCGTTAAAATGTTGAAGAGGCTATTAAATGCAGACATGTCTATAATAGTGTGCATGCAAAAAAAATCTGAATTTGTGTATCATACAATACAATATAACTGTGTATTGCATTTTTTTAAAACATTGTTTGACAATGAAACTGAAACACTGGACAATCTTCACTGATTTTACATTCCATCAGAAAGAGCAGAGTGTGAAGGTTGAATTAGCAGAGCATATTGCAATCCACACAACATAATGGGAGACATATCAGACTTCACAAGAGGAAAAATTGTTGGTGCACATCTCGCTGGCTCATCTGTGACCAACATCAAGTCTTTGTGGTGCATCCAGAGCTATAATATCCAAGGTAATGCCAGCATACCACCCACCATCCAACAGGACAGGAGTAACTGTCGATGCAAGAGGAAGCTGTCTGAAAGGGATGTCCAAGTACTAACCCGAGTTGTATCCAAAATAACATAAAACCACAGCTGCACAACTAGAATTTAATGCGGCTCTCGTTGTTTCCACCAGAGTCAATATTAATGGTCGGGCTGCTATAGCAAAGCCTTTGGTCACTCATGCCAATGCAAAATGTCAGTTTCAATGGTGCTAACAGTGCAAATCTTGGGTTATGGACAGGGCGAAACATGTATTGTTCTTTGATGAGTCAACCTTCACTGTTTTTTCCACATCCATGGGAGTTTCGGTGTGGAGAATTCCCAAAAAAGCCTCGGTAACGCTTCCTTTTACAGTCCAGTTACCCATGTAAATACTATGTACTTATTTTAGTAACTACAATTACTGAGTAATAACTAGTACTAACCCTGAACCTACCCCTAAACCTACCCCTGTTCCATGCACTTACCTTATATTAGCCAGTACTTTCTAGGTAAGTACACTGTAAGTAAACTGTAAGTAATGTACTGTAAAAGGAAGCGTTACCAAAGCCTCAACATAGGACTGTTGCTGGCCAGAGTCTAGCACGGCAGTGGACCAGTGATGTTTTGGGCTGGAATATCATGGCATTCACTACTGTGCTTGATGGGCATCACTGCCCAGGACTACCGAACCATTCTGGAGGACCATGTGCACCTAATGGTTCAAGCATTGTACCCTGAAGTTGGTGCAGTGTATCAGCATGATAATGCACCAATAAACACAGCATGACTTGTGACAAAATGGTCTGATGAATATAAAAGTGAAGTTGAAGATCTCCCATGGCCTGCAGTCACCAGACCTGAATATTTTTTGGCCAGTTTGGGGTATTTTAGTAAGAAAATATTTTCCTCCACCAGAATCACATTATGTCCTGGCCCATGGTCATTCCCAAGATGCATTGATGCTGTATTGGCCGCAAAAGGAGGCCCTACACCATACTAATATGTTACTGTGGTCTACTGCAGGCGTTTCAGTTTTTATTGTCCAACACCTGTATACATATATCCAACACTATATATAACTTATATATATATATATATACACACAGTGCTGGTCAGAAAAATTTGCCCCCTTGGTAAATATGATCAAAGATTGCTGTAAAAAATAAATCTTCATTGTTAACACTTTTGATATTTTATTTTTAAAAAAATAGCAAAAATCCAACCTTTCATTGAAATAAAAGAATTGAAAGTGGGGGGGGGGGAATTGTCCCGTAGGAACAATTATGTTCAGCCCATTCATTTTTTAGGGTTCAGGTCAGGGACTGGGATGGCCATTGCAGATGCTTGGTTTTGTGCTCAGTGACCCATTTTTGTTTTGATTTTGATGTTCGTTTTTGGATCACTGTCCTGTTGGAAGATCCAAACATGGCTCGTTATAAGATTTCTATCAGAGGTTGTCAGGTTTTGATTTTTTATCTGTTGGTATTTGATCGAATCCATGATGCCATGTATCTGAACAAGATGTCCAGGACCTCTGGCAGAAAATTAGGCCCACACCATTAAATATACAGCGGAGTATTTCATTTTACACATGGGGTACTTTTTGTATCCCTATGTGCACCAAACCCATCTTGTGTTTGCTGCCAAAAAAAGCAAAAAAAATTTGTTTCATCTGACAATAGAACCCGTCCCGTTTGAACGGTCAGATGAAACCAAAAAAATAGCTTTTTAGAAGCCAACACTTCAAATAAAACACTGTATTTGTACATATGTACCGTCATTGTACTGGTGTCCACTTCAGCTCAAAACAATACATTTATTATTTATAATAAATGCACATAAATGTCTAGCAAATTATTCATTTCTATAATGAAAATCTAACTAAACCCTTTGTGAACACAGTTCTCTTACGAGAGTATCTCTCGTACTGCGTAATATCTTACGCTATGGGGAAAACTCTTTTCCACGAGATATTGAAGCCAAAAATTATCCTTAATTTTTTACTAATGTAAAACGCTTTGCAGCAGCAAGCAGACCTAGGCGAGACAGCTCGCGCGCCTATTGGCTGCTCTGCGGCAATAGCAGCAGCCTATCGAGAGAGGCTCTGCGTGACGTCACGACGAATGGGGGCCCTTCGCGCCCATATCGTCACGTCCCGCCAGAAAGGGCGTGGTCTCGCCCTATATCTTGGCTCGATAGCTGCTCTTACGTCGATTTTCATCTCTTCAGCGAAGCCTCACGCATCGCTGGATCCAGAGTGAGAAGCCGCGCCGTCGACCTGTAGCCTTCAGCGGGACGTGCCATTGAGTCTGGAGTCGCTGGCCTCGCCGCCTTCAGCCGCCGTACCTGCTGTGCTTTCCGGCGTTATATCCTTTCCTCTGCATAGAGTGTGTGTGTGTGTGTTTGCATATCTGCTTTTTCCCACCCCCTCTAAAAGAGCGGCGTCTTTTTAAAGATGCCTTCCTGCGGTTCTTGCCGAGCCCCACTCAGCGACGAGGACCGACATGTCATCTGCGTGTCCTGCCTGGGTGAGGATCACGCGGCCATCGCGCTCGCTGACGGCGGATGCCATCACTGCGAACGTTTGCCTATGGTGACTCTGCGGACTCGCCTGGCTTCGTTCTCCGAGCCCGCATCCCAGCCTGCCGTGACGCCGCGTCGCAAGAAGCGCCGCGCCCAGCGCGCTCCCGAGCTATCTCCAGCCCGCCAAAGCTCGCCGGTTCGCCCGCCAGCTTCGCCGGCTTCGCTCGAGTCGCTCACCGACGGACAGCGGCCGCCGTCCGCCGCCGCGTCCGCCATCGAGTTGGACGACAACACCGAGGCGTGTTCTCTCTTGGCTTCGGATAGCGAGGATTGGGCGAGCTCTGTGGACCTCCCCTCCGCTAACGCTCCCCGCCAACCCTCTGGGAAGAGAGCCGGCATTGAGTCTGAGCTGATGCGTCTGCTCACCAAGGCCGTAGAAAGCATCGGCCTCGATTGGGAGGCACCCACGCTGCCGCCGCGCAACAGATTAGACGGGCGCTTTCTCGGCAAAGACGAGGCTCCGTCAAAATCTAGGCCCGCGCCCTTCCTCCCGGAACTTCACGAGGAGGTTGCAAAGTCGTGGAAGGCCCCCTTTTCCGCCAGGATGCGTACCTCTACCTCCGCGGCATTCTCCGCTGTCGACGGTGCGGGAAGTAGAGGCTACCTCGCCATTCCTCCGGTGGAGACGGCTGTCGCGTCGCATCTCTGCCCGCCCTCTGCGGGACGGCGGGTTCAGACGACGCTCCCGTCCAAAGCCTGCCGAGTGACATCATCGCTGCACGGACGCGCTTACACCGCCGCCGGGCAAGCAGTCTCAGCGCTGCACACGATGTCTATTCTGCAGATCTACCAGGCAGACCTCCTTCTCAAGCTGGACGAGGAGGGACCCGGTGCTATCTGTGTGGCGGACCTGAGGAGCGCTACGGACCTCGCTCTACGCGCTTCTAAAGCCGCTGCGCAAGCCATGGGGCGGAACATGGCCTCTCTCGCCGTCGCCGAGAGACACTTATGGTTGACGCTGTCCGAGATGACGGAAGCCGAGCGCTCTGTGTTCCTCGACGCGCCCATTTCCCCGGAGGGCCTGTTCGGAACGGCCGTCAAGGACTTCGCGGACAGGTTTGTTGAGGTGCAGAAGACTTCTCAGGCTATGAAGCACTTCCTGCCGAAGCGCTCGAGCTCCGCTACAGGCCGCACCAAGCCGCCTGCTCGCAGCTCTCAGCCCCAGCCTGCACCGCCCTCCGCCGCCGCCGCCTCACAGCGCCGCCAGGCCCGGGATCAGAGACCGCGGTCTCGCTCCGCCGGACGCCGCCCCCCTCACCGCGGGCCCCGGCCGAGGATTGAGATCAAGCCCGAGGCCCCAAAGTCTTCCTAGCCGCTCTAGGAAAACGACGGTGTTCAGATCCCGCTGCGGCCGGATTTCCACCAAAACTTCTCGCTCGTTCAGCCCCATGCGTTGTGACTGTACCAGTGTATTTTGCAGTGAAGCAGCCGGTGTCTCAGCCCGCTTGCCTGCACACAAAAGCTGTTTTTACGGCTACCCAGATAAATCCAATAAAGAGTGTATTTTCTGGTGTCCCGGCCTCGGCCGATGGTGTTATGAGTGTTGTAAGAATGCCCACGCCCCAGTGCCCATTCCCACACCCAGACACAGCCCGCCACGGTGCAGGGCTCGCACAAATAAAATCGACTCCGGTCGATTGTGCAAACACTGTAGTGAACGCGCCCATATCCCCATGCCCGCTTACACTACACGCTGCGTGTCCCTCGGTTTCTGTAAAAACGAAACCAACACACATTCAGTCGGCCCTAAACGACAGTGTTTTCAGTGTAGCAAATGTGCCCGTGGTCCCGCGCCCACATTTCCTCACAGACACGCCGAATCCCACGGGGTTCGCCCCGCTCTCTCTCTCGGCGCTACCCGCCTCAGAGGAGATGAGCGCGGCCAGGCTGCCCGCTGTGATCAGCGCGCCCCCCGCCTCGAACGCCGTAAACACGGCGCTGTGTTCCCAGCACACGCGGGCTCTTGTGCCGCCGCTTTCCCGCGGCCAGAGCCCAGATTTCATTCTGCCCCTAGCTACTCACGCGGATGCGTGGTCAAGGCTTCCCGGGGTATCAGAGTGGGTGATGAACACTATAAAGAGAGGCTATTCGCTACAATTCGCTCGACGCCCTCGCCGCTACGCGGCGCGCGTCGAAACTACGGTGAAAAGCGAAGTATCTCATCTACTTCGAGCCGAGATAGCGAAACTACTGAGAAAGGGGGCTATAGAACCTTTATCTCAGGCTCAGAGCGAAGGGGGCTTATACAGCAGATATTTTCTGGTACCGAAGAAAGATGGTGGGCTCAGACCCATTCTAGATCTGAGGCTGCTGAACAGAGCGCTCGTGAAACGCCAGTTCAGGATGCTTACGACCAGGAAAATCCTCGCGCAAGTGCGCCAAGGAGACTGGTTCATGTCAATAGATCTGAAAGACGCGTATTTCCAAATACAAATAGCGTCCCATCACAGGCGATTCTTGAGATTCGCCTTCGAGGGCCAGGCATATCAATACACAGTCCTGCCATTCGGCCTGTCCCTAGCACCCCGTACGTTCACGAAGTGCATGGACGCGGCCCTCGCTCCCCTGAGACTTCGGGGCATGCGAGTTTTGAATTACTTGGACGATTGGCTGATTCTAGCTCGTTCACGAACGGAGCTCTTAGAACACAGGGCCACATTACTCGAGCACCTCGAGGAGCTGGGCCTTACAGTCAATTGGGCGAAAAGCTCACTGCTCCCCAGTCGGAGGATTTCCTTTCTGGGAACAGTGTTAGACTCGCTATCCATGACGGCACGCCTGTCACCAGAGCGCGGATTGAATATCCAGCACGTCGCGAAATCCTTCCGCCACGGCTCTATAGTCCCGCTCAGAAGGTTTCAGAAAATGCTGGGTCTCATGGCCTCAGCAGCCTCTGTACTCCAGTTGGGCCTGCTCCGCATGCGCCCACTGCAGCTATGGCTAAAAGCACGAGTTCCCCCCAGGGCATGGACCGCAGGTCTGTTTCGCCTCAGGGTCGACCATCAGTGCATTTCGGCTCTGAAACCATGGAAAGCGACCGACTGGTATCAGTCGGGCGTGAGTCTGGGGATCCCCTCAAGTGTGAAGGTGGTGTCTACGGACGCCTCCACTTCGGGGTGGGGAGCGCTGCTCGAGGGCAGACCGCTGGCTGGCCTGTGGTCAGTGCGGGAGAAGCTCCTACACATAAACTGCTTGGAATTGATAGCAGTCGACAAAGCGCTAAGGCGCTTCTGTCCCCAGATAACAGGCCACCACGTATTGGTCCGGTCGGACAACATGTCAGTGGTGGCGTACATAAATCGCCAGGGCGGCGTCAGGTCCCGAAACCTTTACAGGCTGACGGAACGCCTCCTGGTCTGGGCTCAGCACAACCTGCTCTCGCTGAGAGCGGCGCATGTGCCTGGTCACCTAAATGTGGGACCAGACAGGCTGTCCAGAAACAACGTTCCAGCAGGAGAATGGTCTCTGCACCCGCAGACGATCCAGCTGCTGTGGGAAACGTTTGGCAGAGCGCAGGTGGACCTGTTCGCGTCCCAAGAAAACGCTCACTGCCCGAGATTCTTCTCGAAAAGCCGGGACGCGCTGGCCCATGTCTGGCCCCGCCGCCCCCTTTATGCTTTTCCCCCTGTCTCACTCCTGCCTCAGGTGTTGGAGCGAATCAGGAGGGAGGGATGCCCAGTGCTACTCATAGCTCCGCTCTGGACAAACCAGTCGTGGTTCCCTGTCCTGATGCAGCTGACCAGCGCTGCCCCATGGCCGTTACCGCTGAGGAGAGACCTCCTCTCTCAGGCGGAAGGCTCGATTTGGCATCCTCGCCCGGATCTGTGGTCCCTGCACGCATGGGCCATCAACGGGTACCCGCTGACCTCCCAGAGGGAGTGCTAAACACGATCGCGCAGGCTAGAGCCCCGTCTACCAGACGGCTCTACTCCTCGAAGTGGTCTGTGTTCTCTGCTTGGTGTCAAGCGCAGGGCTTTTCACCTGTAGACTGCGGGGTTACGGAAGTGCTTTCCTTCCTTCAGGAGCTACTGGATAAGGGCAGGTCCCCTTCCACGCTCAAAGTATACGTGGCGGCCATAGCAACGTTTGCAAAACCGGTGTCTGGCCAGTCACTAGGAAAGAGCGACTTAGTCGTGCGTTTCCTTAGAGGAGCTCGGAGGCTAAACCCTCCCAGGCCCCCTTCAGTCCCGACATGGGACCTTTCCACGGTCTTGGAGGCCATGAAAGGCGCCCCATTCGAGCCAATCCAGTCGTCAGACATGAAACACTTGTCTTTCAAGACAGCGTTTCTTATGGCTCTCGCTTCAGTGAAGCGCGTAGGGGACTTGCAAGCGCTCTCAGTAAGCGCGTCATGCATGGAGTTTGGACCTAACGACTCTAAGGTCATACTCAAACCAAAGCACGGTTACGTGCCGAAATCCCTCAACACACCGTTCAGGGCCCAGGTGATTTCCCTGTCTGCCCTTCCGGTTCTCAATGAGGAGAAGGACGCGAGTCTCCTTTGCCCTGTCAGGGCACTAAGGGCTTATGTGTCCCGCTCGTCTGGTTTCAGACAGACTGAGCAGCTTTTTGTTTCGTTTGGCGGCCGTACTAAGGGACTTGCCGCGTCGAAACAGAGCTTATCCAGATGGATAGTTGGTGCCATAGCGCTGGCTTACACTTCTAAGGGCCTTCAGTGCCCTTTGGGTGTTAGAGCGCACTCCACGAGAGGCATGGCCTCCTCGTGGGCATGGTCTAGCGGGGTTACCCTGCAAGATATTTGTATGGCCGCGGGCTGGGCCTCGCCGTCTACATTTATAAAATACTATAATCTGGAGGTCCCCGCCTTACAAGCTAAGCTTTTAGCGGTATAGAATTCAGTGCTATCTGCCCGCTGTGCGGCTCGGATACTGAGTTTGGCCTGCGTATCGCTCACTGACCGGTACAGCAGCTCATTTAAAAATTGACACACTCGTGGCCACCCAGTTCAGGCTGAATGTTCACCCTGACGGTTTGGTTATTGTCATATGATTGGCCCCTTTCGGAGGCTATTTACAGGGAATGATGCTTCTAGCCTCTCTTCCCTCACTCTCTGTGAGTTTATGGTGATTATGCACTATATGCGCCCCGGGCTTCGGCCCCTGGGTCTTTGGTGTTGGATCCCTACCAGCACGGCGTGTTGCATTGTGTTCCCCATAGCGTAAGATATTACGCAGTACGAGAGATACTCTCGTAAGAGAACGTACTCGGTTACTAACGTAACCTCGGTTCTCTCTAGAGAGGGAACGAGTACTGCGTATCTTGCCGTGCTTGGAATACGCTCTGGTTCGCTTCGGCGATGAAAACCGACGTAAGAGCAGCTATCGAGCCAAGATATAGGGCGAGACCACGCCCTTTCTGGCGGGACGTGACGATATGGGCGCGAAGGGCCCCCATTCGTCGTGACGTCACGCAGAGCCTCTCTCGATAGGCTGCTGCTATTGCCGCAGAGCAGCCAATAGGCGCGCGAGCTGTCTCGCCTAGGTCTGCTTGCTGCTGCAAAGCGTTTTACATTAGTAAAAAATTAAGGATAATTTTTGGCTTCAATATCTCGTGGAAAAGAGTTTTCCCCATAGCGTAAGATATTACGCAGTACTCGTTCCCTCTCTAGAGAGAACCGAGGTTACGTTAGTAACCGAGTACGTTTTAACAGACTGACATAACATACAGTGCTGTGGATCTGATGGGACATGTTTAATAAAACCTTTGCATTTTGAAAAGTGACATCTACTGGTTAAAAGGAGAACACAATTGTGCAAGTATATAATTATAATGATTTATTATCTTCAGTTTTTTTCAGTATTAAGCACTTACATTAACTTTACTTCAATGCTCAACACAACATAAGAGAAAAATGTATAACAATGGAATATACCTTTGTAGTGCAATATGATTATATAAAGCACTTTAAACAAATGCTTGATAAAACAAACATCTGACCAAACAAATATAAAGGGCCGTATTAGCATTAGACTTCATAAGTCGTGCTTGTCAGCCATGTATGAGCAGCTTGGATGCATATAATTGCATGAACAAACGAAAAAGAAATTACAATTTTAGAAAATAAAATACTCTTAACAAAATCATTTAGGCTTCAATCATACTTCAGAAATACTTTTTAAATACTTTGTCTGTATAAGAGTATTTAATTCAACGGGAAAAATGCAAACAATCTTGAAAAAAAAGCAATTACAATATTTTATATTCTCTTCATTTTAGCCCTTTTTGAAGATTTTATGCTCTTTAAAATAAAAATGCACATTATTCAACATTTGTCAAATGTTTAAAGGTGAACATACTAACTTGTTTTTATGACAGTACAGAAACCTGCAGCGTTGTTTCTAATATGATATTAATAACGATAAGTAATTATAGGAAGACATGCAAACCTCACTCAGAGAGAAAGAAAAGTTTACAGTGCATGATAAAGATGTAATGTAATAATCAAATATTTCTTAGAAATTCGGACTAATTAACTCAAACATTCAATGTTTTATACAGGATGCGAGCATGAAACCACATAAGTGCCATTTATTAGAAGCTATACATGTAGTTCTATGTTTTCAAATCAGCTCTAGTAATGATTGAAGTTCAACTCCAGGAGGTATCGGATGCGGCACTGGCTTTCCTTATAGATGAGATACTCACTGTTGTAGAAGGAACTTCCTTCGTACTGCTGCTGTTTTATGGCTTTTCCCTGAGGAACTTCCACCTTTTTACCATCAAACTCAATGAAGACATTTTTCGAGGGATCTGAAGAAGAAGAAAACAACTGAGACTGAAATTGCTAAGAATTAATGTTATGCAGAATTTAACAAAATGAACAAGTCTATACAGAGAAATGAGTAATGAGTTTTGATTATATTTGTAAAAACCTGGTTCTTGGCTTCCGCGTGCAATTACGCTGTCATAGCCAGCGGGGGCCTTCCTTAAACTGCAATCATCCTGCGTGATGGTGTATTCTTTTCCCAAAACAACTTCATTTAGAAACATGATGCCGATGTTGTTGGATGGATGCACTGTAAACACAATAACAAACTTTTATTTTAGAGATAAAAAGTGCCAAATAATGTCACGAATTTTCACGAAAAATTCCCAGAGGGGAGCGTCGGCGGATGTTAAAGAGAAAACCGATTGTCATTTAAACAAGTCCACGTGAACTACACATTCGAGTTAAACGATAAAATCGATTTATCGCCCATCCCTACTACAAGCAATCCTTGCTATTGTGTTGCCACGCATCTAATCAAACTTTAAAAAGTGTTTATATTGTTCTTTTATACTGATGCAAAGAAGGTCCTTTTTCTCACCATAGCCAGCAGATTTGATGTTTTCAGAGGCAAAATAGATTCCCCTGCCCACACGTCCACCAGAATGGGGCATAATACGAAGTCCACCCTTCAGAATGGCTGCAACCACAGCCACGTTTGTTCCATGCCAAAGCAGCTTCCGGTTCTCCAATGCATCATTTTCCCTGAAGCGCTCAGCCTACACAAGCAAATGCACGCACACACACAGGATTTAATTAGGATAATAAGACTCAGTAATGAACCGAATTCAACACCCACTGAGGCCGAGTGCTAACTGCTGGTTTAAAATGAAATTAGGAATCTAATGGGAACCTAACAGGAGTTCTAATGGAAAAAATGACTGTGCATTTGCACTTTTTTGGCATTTACTGTTACGAGTTTACCGTTTACTTTTATCGTTTACTGCTATGCATACATTTTAAACTTAAATTACGCAATACTATTCACCTCTGTATCTCTGTCAACTTCCCAGACGTCCACTAAAGTGAGTCCTTCGCGTCCAGTGGCATTCAAGTACTTCTCAATTATCTTAAATAAAAAAAAGAGAGAGAGAAAGGTTGAAAAATGCAAAGGTTGAATAATATAAAATCATTTGTTATGTTTTTAATATATGTTGATGAAAATCTGGGAATTTTCATTTAAATCTGGAAATTCTGCATTTTAATTTTTTTTTTAAAAAGTTAACATTTACAATACATTTTAATATTTACAATTTTGCTATTATAATATTTCTAGGTCATATTCTTAAGACATTCTGACAAAAAAAAACAGTCAGTGTTATATGCTGATAATAAACAGTGCATCATTTATTATTTTAAAAGATTTTTTGGATGATTTCCAATGTGGACTATAAATGTTGCTGTGCATTGAAACCTTATATTCCTTCGATTTCTTATCCAGCAAACTTAGCTTGCAATTCAGAGACTGGAAATTTTGGTCAACTGGATGAGGCACCACGTCCTTCATTTCTTCTGTGGCTTTCTCAGATTCAGCTTTAAGACTCTGGGCAACCTCGATGTCTGCAAGAACCTACAAGATACAAGCAAAAGAAAGTTAGGATTTTGGTCATTCTTATTATCGAGACAGCAAAGCACTCTATATTGGCCATTAAAAAAAACACACAAGATCAATGTTTATTTTAGTAGTCAAACATTGTATGATTTAACAAATAAACCTATTCTGAGAAATATTCACATTAAAAAGTGTGACAACTACCCCCTATTTCATGAAACCGAAACATTCTCAGTAACAGTAACTGCTATGTATCTCACCAAAAGCATCTCCTTCTTGCCCTGAAGAACAGAATCATCAGAGATGATAGGGGGTCTGTTGCGGCCAAAGTTATGAGGAATAATGGTGAAGAATTTGTTGGTGAGTTCTTCTAACTTGTTCTGTTCCCCCTTCTTTATTGCGCCTTCAATCTCCTCCAAAGCCTCAAAGCCTTTGGCTATCTGCTGCTTGCTGAGTTTCCCCAAAGGCATCTTCTTAATATCTGACAGAGAAATGTGTGACACATGAAACTCCTTCACAAAAAATAGATCGTATCCATCTCCATCTTACAGATGGAGCTCAGAAAAATGGTAGATAGGGCTCAAATAGGCAGCAAAAAGTCCAATCTTCAGTTTACAATAACAATGCCAAACCCCCCTGTGGCTTTCAGAAACGCATGTAAAATGGGAAATGAATCCCTGAGTGATCTGAAGTCTATTTCATTGAGTTTTTAAAATATTACTTATTTTTATCAAAAACAAGTTATAAAAGAACCACAGTAACATGGCTATTCAAAGGAACAGAAGAACTGGGACTTACAGTGCCCCTGTTATGCTTTCTCAGATATTAACTTAAATGTAGTGTGTAATTCAGCTGTTTGTGAATGTAAACGGTCTGCAAAGCTTCAAAGATCAAAGTGAACAACAAATTTAGTTATTGTATCCCCCCAAAAAAGCAGATTTTAAACTGTCTGAACTGAGTCTTCAGCAATTCCAATATTACTTCCTGCACAAACCTACATAGTATAAAATTTAGAGAGGCCGAACCTTGGATCGAACCGTTTTAGACACTGTGAGAAAAGAGGAGATGCTGCAATAAGAAACTTAAAGACCTTGGATGCATGTAAACCTTTTGTTGGAAACCTCAAAAACAAAAAGGAACCTTTAAAATAGCATAATAGGGCACTTTAAGGCCACGTGTTTCCACCAAAGCATTTTTTTTCCCGCGGCTATCGTATTTTCCCAATTGTTTTCAATGGGAGCGCTATGTTTTTAAAACGTCAGGAACGTAGCGAAGCACTTAGCGTCTATTTCACACTGAATTGCTCTGCATTTTTTACCGGAAGCTGAGAGTTGTTCAACTTTGAATATGCAGCGCTCATCATTGTCACTTTTTACCCAGCCATCCAATCACAGTGGAGGAGGGGCGGGACGAAAACAACACCGACCAATGTCAACAAATGACAACAAGCATAATAGAAAAATCATTTAAAATAAGAGCCAGAGCAAATACTTTACATTGTATCAACATTTTTATATAGAAACAATACAGAAAAACACTCGCAGACAAAGCGTCTAAACGGAAAAAAACGCTGCGCTGCCGAAGCGCACTCAAGCCCCCACAGCCAAGTTTTCAGCTGGCTAAGCTTAGGTGGACACACAGCCTAATGATTCAAAGCTATATCGCAATAAACTAACCCAAGTTCATGCTGGACATGGCTTCTTTAAACATGTCGTTGTCGAAGATGAATCGGATGAGCCTTTGAGTTGCCTCATCCAACGCACAAGGCAGAACGTGTTGTTCACTTTTCACCTTCACATCACCGTCTACAGTATCCACCTGCAGGAAACACAAAACATTAGAAACTGTCAAACTGTCAAGTGTTAGTTTTTCGACAATAACATGGACATGGCTTCAATTAAGGGTGTAATAAAGTAAATTCATTAAATGCTGCAAAAACTGATGAACAAGCTAAATTACCTTTACTTCTGCATCCTGGTCCCCATCTACCTCTATCAATGTGTACTTCCCAGAATGCGAAACAAAGTTTTCTCGATCACTCCAATTATTCTTGGTCTTTTCTTTGAATTTCTTTTCAAAACACTTAACGGCTGCATCAGCGGTAGATGGACCAGCTAAATTGTTTTGGCCTGACTCTCCCTGAAAACAGTCAAAGACAGGAAAAGTACGTCATCCATTAGAAGCTACAAGAGCATTTATGCACATTTATGTTCTAACATATTTGATTGACAAAAAAAAGAGAAAGCAACGTACCACTCTGCCCCATCTTGTCCAGCAATAGTACTTCCCTCCAGACACTAAGACTTGGGTTACATAGAATTTGTTGTTGTTGTTTCCAATGTTAGTTTGGTTTAGCATGCAGTCGTAATCTTCATGAACCTGTTGGTTAGGATCACACAAGATTTTTTCTGTGATTCAGGGTAAGCAATCATTTACACGTTCAACTGAAAACTCACAATTCTCATTGAACCAAAGACTATCAATGGTAGTTTAAACATGGTCAATTGTTTAACCACTTGTTCGGTCTCACCTCAGCATTTGATAGATGACAGAAGCTGTCAGGGTTCCTCGTGGCCTTCACCTGCGATCCTGTTGCCTTCAGGGCCTCTTTGGCAGAGGTGAACTTGTCCTTTGGTGGAGCTTCCGGCTCCTCCTTTACCTTCTTCCCTCCAGCTTTGGTGCTTGATGTTGCCCTTCTCTTAGGTGCCATCCTCTTTCCTATTTGTTCATAATCATATGATGTTTTAAATATAGTATATAAACATTCAATAAACAGTTAGGCAAGACATACTACAGCATGCTTACTTATATCGAAATATCACAATTAATTTAAAATATAGGTGAATTTATTTAACCTTTGAGAAATGTTTTGCCACGTGTAACTTCTAACATGGACACCTGACAATTTATTAAAAGTGCGCTCACTACTGCGCAGGCTCCCATTCCCGAAATCGCAACAACCTTTTTTTTTTTTACAGTCGGGTCAGAGCCATGAAATTTCTCTCTATGGCTCTTCGTCGGGCATGCTGGAGTTTACTGTAAGTGACGTAGATATTCCTGGCAGCCTATCAGAGGCACTGAAAATGGGTTCATAGAAATCACGGGTGTGCGTCTAGTCAACAATGAGAACATTACTAACTGACAAATGTGTGCACAAATAAACATATAATGTGAAATCGCAAGTGTTCAGAAACGCGGCGAGCGTTAATGCAACGCTTGCGGCTGCTAATACGTGTGTGTTTTGATGCACACTCCACCTGCAGCGCTAGCTGTAACTTAGCAACAAATAGTCTAACTTACAGAGCAATATAGCTAACTGTTAGAAATGATTCAAGATTTTATTATTAGTCAGATAGAATGATACTTACCTGCTAGTGAGGGTGCTGAGAAAGTTTGCAGATTCACTCTCACACACTTCGGGACTGTCTGCAGCCTGACTTCCGTGTTTCTGACACTTGAAGTCACACCCCCTTCCCTAAGGGTTTCGGGCGGGCCGGTTGCATAAACCTCTAAGACAAGTTAGACATAAATTTTTTTTCTTTTAGACTGTTCATAGCTTTTTAAAATCAGTTACATAAAAACGTAGATTGGCCTAATTTGATACCGAAAAGTAAGACTGACTGCCCCTGACTACTGCTAGTGGGTCACACTAGAACTTAAGACAATGTCTTAACGTAATGGCTATGTTTATGCAACCGGTATTTTTATTTTCAATAACAGCGTATGTCACCAAAGTTGTAATGTTTTAAAACAGAGACATTTCACAATTCTTAAAATGCACCATTTGAGATGCGATGAAAATGTTCATAAATAAACAAACTTCGTTCTCATTGTTTTACAAAGTTTCAGCTTTTGTGTATCTTAAAAGGGACATCCTAAAAAAACAAAATAGTTAAAATTATTTTTACTAGTATTTTATTTTTATTTCATTTATTTATTTTTTAAAAAATTATCACATGTAGCTTCAACCATAGACATCATATAGGTAGACGCCCTATCGACCGCTACTGCCTATTGGCACGGACGAGAATTGGAGCCGCCATCTTAAACCGGTCATCCGCTCCACTCAGTGTAATCTGTATGGCTGGTGTAATGAGCTGTCAGCGCATTAAATTAATCATATCTCACTGAATACTGAACTGATTTTCACGCGTTTTTTTGCTGCAAAGGTCATTCATGTAGCTATGATACAGGATACATGGTTGGCTTATTTTGATATCCATAGTAGGCTTAACAGTAATATAATATTCTGCTATACGATATGTGACCAGACACAATATGTGTGATGAAGGATATAATGTATTTTATAAATCACACACATATAAATATAATAAAGAAGCAGAAACAGATAGTTGCAGTAAAGTACGATATTTTAATAAGTTGAAGAAACAATTTATGATTTGTGACACGCACATACACACGTCACGAACAGACACACAAACAAACACGAACAGACTCTCTCTCTCTCTCTCCTCTCTCTCTCTCTCTCTCTCTCTCTCTCTCTCTCTCTCTCTCTCTCTCTCCTCTCTCTCTCTCTCTCTCTCTCTCTCTCTCTCCACACACACACACACACACACAACGCAGCCACCGAATTCACCGAACGCAGCCACCTGTAATACAAATTTAGAAGAAGCTTTTCAACGTGTTTGCATCAGTAATTTCTAAAAATTAAATTCGGACAATATTAAGCCTATACCTTTTTTATTGGATGTGGATGTAGGAGGGGAAAATGTCGAGACTAAAGCCCTATTCGGATTAACTTTACAAGGGTATATGGAGTAAGTTAATGTAATTTTACCACAGGACTTCTGTAATATCAATAGCCAAATCGCATATGATAAGATATTGGTTATCAATAAAACTAGAAGTTGGAGGGGTAACGTACTCGGTTACTAACGTAACCTCGGTTCTCTCTAGAGAGGGAACGAGTACTGCGTAATATCTTACGCTATGGGGAAAACTCTTTTCCACGAGATATTGAAGCCAAAAATTATCCTTAATTTTTTATTAATGTAAAACGCTTTGCAGCAGCAAGCAGACATAGGCGAGACAGCTCGCGCGCCTATTGGCTGCCCTGCGGCAATAGCAGCAGCCTATCGAGAGAGGCTCTGCGTGACGTCACGACGAATGGGGGCCTTTCGCGCCCATATCGTCACGTCCCGCCAGAAAGGGCGTGGTCTCGCCCCATATCTAGGCTCGATAGCTGCTCTTACGTTGGTTTTCATCGCCGAAGCGAACCAGAGCGTATTCCAAGCACGGCAAGATACGCAGTACTCGTTCCCTCTCTAGAGAGAACCGAGGTTACGTTAGTAACCGAGTACGTTCTCTTACGAGAGTATCTCTCGTACTGCGTAATATCTTACGCTATGGGGAACACAATGCAACACGCCGTGCTGGTAGGGATCCAACACCAAAGTCCCAGGGGCCGAAGCCCGGGGCACATATAGTGCATAATCACCATAAACTCACAGAGAGTGAGGGAAGAGAGGCTAGAAGCATCATTCCCTGTAAATAGCATCCGAAGGAGCTGATCATGTGACAAATAGACCATACCGTCAGGGTGAACATTCAGCCTGAACTAGGTGGCCACAAGTGTGTCGACATTTTAATGAGCTGCTGTACCGGTCAGTGAGCAATACGCAGGTCAAACTCAGTATCTGAGCCGCACAGCGGGCAGATAGCACTGAACCTTATACCGCCAAAAGCTTAGCTTGCAAGGCGGGAACCTCCAGGTTATAGTATTTTATAAATGTAGACGGCGAGGCCCAGCCCGCGGCCATACAATATCTTGCAGGGTAACCCCGCTAGACCATGCCCACGAGGAGGCCATGCCTCTTGTGGAGTGCGCTCTAACACCCAAAGGGCACTGCAGGCCCTTAGAAGTGTAAGCCAGCGCTATGGCACCAACTATCCATCTGGATAGGCTCTGTTTCGAAGCGGCAAGTCCCTTAGCACGGCCGCCAAACGAAACGAAAAGCTGCTCAGTCTGTCTGAAACCAGACGAGCGGGACACATAAGCCCTTAGTGCCCTAACAGGGCAAAGGAGACTCGCGTCCTTCTCCTCATTGAGAACCGGAGGGGCAGACAGGGAAATCACCTGGGCCCTGAACGGTGTGTTGAGGGATTTTGGCACGTAGCCGTGCTTCGGTTTGAGTATGACCTTAGAGTCATTAGGTCCAAACTCCATGCATGACGCGCTCACTGAGAGCGCTTGCAAGTCCCCTACGCGCTTCACTGAAGCGAGAGCCATAAGAAACGCTGTCTTGAAGACAAGTGTTTCATGTCTGACGACTGGATTGGCTCGAATGGGGCACCTTTCATGGCCTCCAAGACCGTGGAAAGGTCCCATGTCGGGACTGAAGGGGGCCTGGGAGGGTTTAGCCTCCGAGCTCCTCTAAGGAAACGCACGACTAAGTCGTTCTTTCCTAGTGACTGGCCAGACACCGGTTTTACAAACGTTGCTATGGCCGCCACGTATACTTTGAGCGTGGAAGGGGTCCTGCCCTTATCCAGTAGCTCCTGAAGGAAGGAAAGCACTTCCGTAACCCCGCAGTCTACAGGTGAAAAGCTCTGCGCTTGACACCAAGCAGAGAACACAGACCACTTCGAGGTGTAGAGCCGTCTGGTAGACGGGGCTCTAGCCTGCGCGATCGTGTTTAACACTCCCTCTGGGAGGTCAGCGGGTACCCGTTGATGGCCCCTGCGTGCAGGGACCACAAATCCGGGCGAGGATGCCAAATCGAGCCTCCCGCCTGAGAGAGGAGGTCTCTCCTCAACGGTAAAGGCCATGGGGCAGCGCTGGTCAGCTGCATCAGGACAGGGAACCACGACTGGTTTGTCCAGAGCGGAGCTATGAGTAGCACTGGGCATCCCTCCCTCCTGATTCGCTCCAACACCTGAGGCAGGAGTGAGACAGGGGGAAAAGCATATAGGGGGCGGCGGGGCCAAACATGGGCCAGCGCCTCCCGGCATTTCGAGAAGAATCTCGGGCAGTGAGCGTTTTCTTGGGACGCGAACAGGTCCACCTGCGCTTTGCCAAACGTTTCCCACAGCAGCTGGATCGTCTGCGGGTGCAGAGACCATTCTCCTGCTGGGACGTTGTTTCTGGACAGCCTGTCTGGCCCCACATTTAGGTGACCAGGCACATGCGCCGCTCTCAGCGAGAGCAGGTTGTGCTGAGCCCAGACCAGGAGGCGTTCCGTCAGCCTGTAAAGGTTTCGGGACCTGACGCCGCCCTGGTGATTTATGTACGCCACCACTGACATGTTGTCCGACCGGACCAATACGTGGTGGCCTTTTATCTGGGGACAGAAGCGCCGTAGCGCTTTGTCGACTGCTATTAATTCCAAGCAGTTTATGTGAAGGAGCTTCTCCCGTACTGACCATAGGCCAGCTAGCGGTCTGCCCTCGAGCAGCGCTCCCTGCCCCGAAGTGGAGGCGTCCGTAGACACCACCTTCACACTCGAGGGGATCCCCAGACTCACACCTGACTGATACCAGTCGGTTGCTTTCCATGGTTTCAGAGCCGAAATGCACTGAAGGTCGACCCTGAGGCGAAATAGACCCGCGGTCCACGCCCTGGGGGGAACTCGTGCTTTTAGCCATAGCTGCAGTGGGCGCATGCGGAGCAGGCCCAACTGGAGTACGGAGGCTGCTGAGGCCATCAGACCCAGCATTTTCTGAAACCTTCTGAGCGGGACTATAGAGCCGTGGCGGAAGGATCTCGCGACGTGCTGAATATTCAATCCGCGCTCCGGTGACAGGCGTGCTGTCATGGATAGCGAGTCTAACACTGTTCCCAGAAAGGAAATTCTCCGACTGGGGAGCAGTGAGCTTTTCGCCCAACTGACTGTAAGGCCCAGCTCCTCGAGGTGCTCGAGTAATGCGGCCCTGTGTTCTATGAGCTCCGTTCGTGAACGAGCTAGAATCAGCCAATCGTCCAAGTAGTTCAAAAACTCGCATGCCCCGAAGTCTCAGGGGGGGCGAGGGCCGCGTCCATGCACTTCGTGAACGTACGGGGTGCTAGGGACAGGCTGAACGGCAGGACTGTGTATTGATATGCCTGGCCCTCGAAGGCGAATCTCAAGAATCGCCTGTGATGGGACGCTATTTGTATTTGAAAATAGGCGTCTTTCAGATCTATTGACATGAACCAGTCTCCTTGGCGCACTTGCGCGAGGATTTTCCTGGTCGTGAGCATTCTGAACTGGCGCTTCACAAGCGTTCCGTTCAGCAGTCGCAGATCTAGAATGGGTCTGAGCCCACCATCTTCTTTCGGTACCAGAAAATATCTGCTGTATAAGCCACCTTCGCCCTGAGATAGAGGTTCTATAGCCCCTTTTCTCAGTAGTTTCGCTATCTCGGCTCGAAGTAGATGAAACACTTCGCTTACACCGTAGTTTCGACTCGCGCCGTATAACGGCGGGGGCGTCGAGCGAACTGTAGCGAACAGCCTCTCGTTATAGTGTTCAACACCCATTCTGATACCCCGGGAAGCCTTGACCACGCATCTGCGTGAATAGCTAGGGGTAGAATGAAATCTGGGCTCTGGCCGCGGCAGGACGGCGGCTCGAGAGCCCCTGTGTACTGGGAACACAACACTGTGTTTACAGCGTTCGAGGCGGGGGGCGCGCTGATCACAGCAGGCAGCCTGGCCGCGCTCAGCTTCTCTATGGCGGGACGCGCAGAGAAAGCGAGCGGGGCGAATCCCGTGGGATTCGGCGCGTGTGAGGGAATGTGGGCACATTACTACAGTACATGCGGGCACATTTACTACACTGAGAATACTGTCAGCTCGCGCCGACTAAATCACTGCTGTGTTTACAGCGTGCGAGGCGCGCGCTGATCACAGCTGGCAGCCTGGCCGCGCTCAGCTTCTCTGTGACGGGTTGTGCAGAGAAAACGAGCGGGGGCGAATCCCGTGAGATTCGGAGTGTCTGTGAGAAATGCGGGCGCGAGACAGCGGGCACATTTTCAGCACGGAGAACACTCGGCTCGCGCCGACTGAATCAACGCTGTGTTCACAGCGTGCGAGGTGCGCGCTAATCACAGCGGGCAGCCTGGCCGCGCTCAGCTTCTCTGTGACGGGTTGTGCATAGAAAGCGAGCGGGGGTGAATCCCGTGGGATTCGGCGTGTCAGTGAGGAAATGCGGGACAGCGGGCACATTTACTGCACTGAGAACACTGTCGGCTCGCGCCGACTAAATGTGTGTTAGTTTCGTTTTTACAGAAACCAAGGGACACGCATCATGTAGTGTAAGCGGGCATTGTATGGGGGCGTTCACTACATTTTCTGCACAACCAACATGAGTTGGTTTTATTTGTGCTAGCCCTGCACCGTGGCGGGCTGTGTCTGGGTGTGGGAATGGGCACTGGGACGTGGGCATTCTTACAACACTCGTAACACCATCGGCCGTGGCCGGAACACCAGAAAATGCACTCTTTATTGGATTTATCTGGGTAGCCATAGAAACGGCTTTTGTGCGCAGGCAAGCGGGCTGAGACACCGGCTGCTTCACTGCGAAATACACTGGGACAGTCACAACGCATGGAACTGAACGAGCGAGAAGTTTTGGTGGAAATCCGGCCGCAGCGGGATCTGAACACCGTCACTTTCCTAGAGAGACTAGGAAGGCCTTAAGACCTCGGGCTTTACCTCAATCCTCGGCCGGGGCCCGCGCTGAGGGGGGCGGCGTCCAGCAGAGCGAGAGCGCGGTGTTTGATCTCGGGCCTGGCGGCGCTGCTAGTTAGCCGAAACGACGGCCTTTGTGCGCAGGCAAGCGGGCTGTGGAACCAGCTTGCTCACTGCGAAATACACTGGAACAGTCACATTGCTTGGAACTGAACGAGCGAGAAGTTTTGGTGGAAATCCGGCCGCAGCGGGAACTGAACACCGTCGCTTTCCTAGAGAGACTAGGAAGGCCTTGAGACCTCGGGCTTTATCTCAATCCTCGGCCGGGGCCCGCGCTGAGGGGGGCGGCGTCCAGCAGAGCGAGAACGTCGAGGAACACGGAGCGCTCAGCTTCCGTCATCTCGGATAGCGTTAGCCACAAATGTTTCTCACCATTCAGGGGGGAAAGGCGCGGGTCTCGACTGTGACGGAGCTTCGTCTTTCCCGAGAAAGCGTCCGTCCAGCCTATTGCGCGTTAGTTGCGCGAGCGCCTTTCAGTCGAGGCCGATGTAATCCACGGCTTGAGAGAGCGGACGCATCGGCTCAGTTTCAATGCCGTCTCCGGTAAGTTCGTCGAGCTCAAGTGCGGACGCGGCGGCAGACGGCGGCCACTGTCCGTCCGTGGGCGACTCGAGCAAAGCCGGCGAAGCTGGCGGGCGAACCGGCGAGCTTTGGCGGGCTGGAAATAGCTCGGGCGCGCGCTGGGCGCGGCGCTTCTTGCGGCACAGCGTCACGGCAGGCTGGGATGCGGGCTCGGATAACGAAGCTAGGCGAGTCCGCAGAGTCACCATAGGCAAACGTTCACAATGATGGCATCCGCCGTCAGCGAGCGCGATGGCCGCGTGATCCTCACCCAGGCAGGACACGCAGATGACATGGCGGTCCTCATCGCTGAGTGGGGCTCGGCAAGAACCACAGGAAGGCATCTTTAAAAAGACGCCGCTCTTTTAGAGGGGTGGGAAAAAAAAAAAGCAGATAATGCAATCACACACACTCTAAGCAGAGGAAAGGATATGTACGCCGGAAAGCGCAGCAGGTACGGCGGCTGAAGGCGGCGAGGCCAGCGACTCCAGGCTCGATGGCACGTCCCGCTGAAGGCTACAGGTCGACGGCGCGGCTTCTCACTCTGGATCCAGCGATGCGGGAGGCTTCGCTGAAGAGATGAAAATCAACGTAAGAGCAGCTATCGAGCCTAGATATGGGGCGAGACCACGCCCTTTCTGGCGGGACGTGACGATATGGGCGCGAAAGGCCCCCATTCGTCGTGACGTCACGCAGAGCCTCTCTCGATAGGCTGCTGCTATTGCCGCAGGGCAGCCAATAGGCGCGCGAGCTGTCTCGCCTATGTCTGCTTGCTGCTGCAAAGCGTTTTACATTAATAAAAAATTAAGGATAATTTTTGGCTTCAATATCTCGTGGAAAAGAGTTTTCCCCATAGCGTAAGATATTACGCAGTACGAGAGATACTCTCGTAAGAGAACTCAAATAAGCATCGTCACGCGTGTGTTACATTGCTTCCTGATATCATGTGCGCAAACACAAATAACCTATACAACAGGGCAGTTGAATGCTTACCTGATAACCTAGAAGCTCTTGTAATTATTACTTTAACAGTTACCCCACCTCTCTCCATGCCGGGTGAACACCGGCTGATGCAGTAAACAGCATTTCACAACGATTTCAGTACAGTAATAGCAAATATCCTTGCTCCTTCTCGATTATCTGGTAATATTCTATTCACAAAATACAACCAATAGTACGGTAATGTTAAGACTTACTTGTGAAAAGCCCTATTTTCGATGGTTCGGCGATTAGAACAGGAAAATGCTCCACGATGCTCTGGCATCTAATCTGCTGCCACGCAACGAAACTAGGAATACGACCGGTTCAAGATGGCGGCCGGATTTCTTGGTTTCCAGAGACCAATAGGGCTTCTAGTCTCTATATGATTTCTATGGCTTCAACCACTTTAATAACCCCAATATAGTCGGTTGGTCTGGGAACGCCCCCCGCCCCGCGGGCCGGTTGCATAAACCTCTAAGACTAGTCTTACAAGTTAGACATCAAATTTGTTTCTTTTAGACTGTTCATAGCTTTTTAAAATCAGTTACATAAAAACGTAGATTGGCCTAATTTGATACCGAAAAGTAAGACTGACTGCCCCTGACTAACTGCTAGTGGGTCACACTAGAACTTAAAGGGCATATTGCAGGTTAGAGGACCCAACGAGTCAATGTATAGAAAAACAATGTAGTAACTAGATTTTCTTTAAAATATACTTATAAATATGCTACATTGGCTTCTGGAGTCGTTTTTGTGAGAGAATTTTACTTCCGCATCTGAAAATGGGCGTGACGGGCGCGACGTAACGGGCGGGAGAGCGGTCGATTCAAACCATTCAAACATCAGGAAAACAATAGATTTTTTTTTTTTACCTGCAATATGCTCTTTAAGACACTGTCTTAACGTAATAGAGCATCACAGTCCCGCCCACAGCCTGAGAGAGTGTTGGTACCGGAAGTAAATTTCCCATTCATTTCTCCCATTTACATTTTGTAAAATCCATATCTAAAGAGGAAGAGCATGTCTGAAGATAACCAGCTACGGCTGAACTCATAAGCATACAACATATCATTTCGAGTGAAAAAATGAAGAGAAAATCCAAAAAAAGTCAAGGGTACAAGCCTGTGTACATATTTTCCTTTCCGACAAAATAACTACTCCTCCCATAAACCACCGTGCCTCACTAAAGTTGACTGAAAGCCACCGTGAAAGAGCCTTTTGAGTGACTTCCAAATCTGACGACGGCAACGTGAACTTTTTCCTCCAGTGAATTTTATATAATGAATGTGCAGGGAAACTCCTTTTCCTCGATTTACTGAAGCTTATGTATGCCAGAGATGTCTGATATGGGGAGAACTCCCACTCACATTAAACTTCCGGGTTCTGAACTGTTGCAGTTCCACTCTGGGTCCATATGAGGGCGCTCACAGGCGGAGTGCAGAATGAATGGAGGTCTATGGAGCAATACCCCTAAAAATCCACTTTTCTCAGGATATATAATTTTTTGTCAAGTAATTCGAATGTTGTATTCGAAAGAAGATGTAAAGAAATTACACATTACTGGGTGTTAGATTTTTTAGAGTCACTTATTTGCTTGAAAAAGTCTTCTAAAAAGTCAATGACGTCATACACATCGTATGACCAGAGATTCTGCTTTACGGCAATCCTTCAGTCTCTGGTGCTTCCGCGCATAGACAGACGAGAGAAGCCGCGAAATTTACAAAATACTACTGTTATTGTGTCACGAAATGTAGTTTTAATAGTTTTTCAGTCGACAATGTAGTTGTTTAAAGCTCAAATCTGTTGTTTATTTATAAAGATAGCGCCTATTTTAAAATTTGATCTGACGTTTTCGGAGTTGTGATATCCAAGCCTTTACCGGGGGCTCAGCGCTCTGCACCCCGCCTGAAACAGCCTTTACTCGGTTAATGCTTCTGACGTTTGCCGCTGGCTCTGAAGTCTCGTCTTGTGGTTAAACATGACATATAATTCGTCTTGTGTATATCTACGGGCGATCTTTGGTCTCATTAATCTTGTTCACTGGCAAATTGTTTTGGCTGATGGCAAAGTGAAGTTTCATAACTTTATATTGTGGCTATTTTACCGTTGTATCCTGCTGTGTCTGAATCGTTTACTTTATTTCTTGTCTTGTATAACTCTTCTTATACCTTTTAGGCTACTTGTACTGTTATAATGTCTCTTACTGATCAATAAAACTGAAAAATAGACAGGGTTGTGTCATTTTATTTTATATAGCCTATATTTTATATAGCCTTTATAATACTATTTTAATTGCTGTATACTGTTTGTTTATTTTATTGACTAAACTATTTACTATTACTTCTCACTTTCTCACAACTCTTATATTTACTTCCACTGCACTGTAGTTGTATATCGTATTACCATAGATAAAGGATCCATCAGTTATCTTTGTTATTGCTAAAATCGGGTCAATCACAGAAAATGCTTTTTCCACAATATGAAAACTATCGCAGCAACGCTCCAAAGCGGCCAATAGGGCGTCTATGTATTTATTATGTCTATGCTTTTGCGTTCTGCACTTTCTTTTCTCTCGAGGCATCGACTACACAGCTGACACAGGTAAATACCATAGACTAGTAAATACATGTGTGAGAGTTCAGTCCGCCTTAAAGGGTACCTATCATGGAATTTTGAAAATTACCTTTCATGTAGTGTGTAACATAGATCTAAGTGAACAAAAACATCCTGCAAAGTTTTAAATATGAAAGTTCACCGTATACAAAGTTATTATCTCTCAAAAGTAAGAGTCGACTCTGAGTCGTTGATATGAATCGATAGACGAACGATGCACTTTCGTACGTCACTTGTCCAAGTTATTTGAATAAGATACGCCCACTCATTGCATTAGGAGACACCAGGGAAAACATCATGTCGACGAGACGCTGTGTTTTGAAGTGCGACGCAAAAGCAAACTTTTTTCATCTGCCCAGTGAGGAGCATTTGAAGACAGTGGCTACAGTTCATAACTATACCACAGAAGTATTATAGCCCGAACTTGTTCTGTGTTCGCGTCATTTTGAAGATGATTGCTTCACAAACCTAAATGCTATAAAGTATGAATTTGCGAGGCGGCTGATACTGAAGGAGGGAGGTTCAGTACTGAGTTTATTTGGATCAGCTTCCTTCTCCGAATCACAATCTGTAAGTAGGCTGTTGCTTTTATGTTTGTATCATGTTCTATAATTATTTTGGGTGTTGTGTACGCACAGGCACAGCGCAGCTTCTAGCAGCTAACTTAGGTCTTCAATGTCAATTGTATTGAAATATGTGAAGTGTTTGTCGTTGTTGATGGAGTTGTCACAGGGCTCTCGAGTGTCACGCATCACGCATTGAGCGTGACAGTCACTCATTTCAGTCTTTTGTCACGCCTCTCCGGCCACACATTGTATTTCTCACGCTGAAAAACTATTTGTAATATATTTAATATGCCGCAATGCCCAAAACTCACTCACTGTGGAACCGGCAGGATTCAAGCGCGTCTCCTCCAGTGTTGCCAGGTACGTATGCCTGCACTGTTTCCGCGGGTTGTTTGTGTAGTGCACGCTGGTTGACGCGATTGTTTTATCCACTGGAACATGATTGTTATTGAGGAAACACCCGGGACCGCTATTTGAATATTTTTGGCCGTGATTGGGTTAGTTTGATGAGCAATTGGGCTGGTTTTGTTGTGCAGACCTGGCAACCCTGGTCTCCTCTGGTGTTGTTCGTCTGGTGTTGTTAGCCAATCAGAAAATAGCACTGTTGTATCTGGGTAAGATCTAGCGCAACAACCAATGACATCCCGTCGGCTGGGTGTCTAACATATCACCACAGATTAGCGTCACGCAAAGGCGGGGTTTGGAAAAATGACTCGCTAAACGATTCATATGGGAGTCGGTGAGCAAATCAGGTAAAAATAAATGCATATTATAAGACAACAAAAGTGTTTTTTGTCATTGCATGCTTGTAAAACTGTTGTTGGGGACTCCCAGAACAATATTAGGAACATTTTAAATGCCATAATAGGTACCCTTTAACATTGGTCGCTTCCTTAACAGAAGGTCGCTTCGGATGCCACGATGCCATCAAGTGGTATCTCTGGTCGTAATCAGTCCTTCACTGACCAATCAGCGTCCATTAGCAGAATGCTAGCGTGTTATGGGCAACAACAACTCAACCTGTAAGAAATCGAAAGGACATAAGTACTCGTTCATTCAACTTTCAACCTATAACCCATGTTGGACTTGCAAAACCTACATTCAAATCTGAGATTTCTCAATGACAATCGGGTGAAAGAGACTAATTTAGCCGTTTAGCCCCATAGACCCCATTCATTCTGCACTCGGACTATTGCCCCCAGTGGAACTCTGGTAGAACTACAACCTAATAGGGAGTGGCCAGGCTTTCTATAATAGACGGGCTTTGTGTATGCTAAAACATTGAGCATCTGGCTCGCTCATAGGCTGTGCTGGGGCAACTGCACATCCAATGGCGCGGAGTCGTCTCTGAGGTGCGAACAATGAACTTAGCCCTTTACGTCTATCGCCTATCAGTTCAACACACAGAGTTATAGAAATTCTACTTGATTAAAAAAAATCGAATTGAATCGTAAATCGAGTTTTTTATAAAAAAAAAAATCACAGATTTTTTTAGGGAAAAAAACGCCCCACTCTAAATAGATTGTTATTGCTGCTTCCATACTAGACATCAGTGTATTTTTACTAACTCAAATGTATTTCTTTACTAGTTCTTATGTGTATTTAAATGTCTGAAACCTAAAATAAACATTATGTGGCTGAAAACAATGCATATTAATTGCTAAGGGTGTCCGTCTCTGGCTCAGCCGCCAGCTAACCCTAACCGCGAAAGCCGTTTGAATCTGCAGTTCTGTGACGTCACTAAACATTCTAAGTCATACTCTCAGGGGCACAGACATAAAAATCCAATATAGTCTATGGTGCCATAAAGCTCAAAAGATTAAATTGTAATTTACATTTTAAATTATTTTAGTTTAGAAAATATCTGCCGATATTCGGCCAACTACTGCCAACCAATCAGCAAACATTCAGCTGCTGTTGTCCCAGCATCTCCATAGGCACTATGTTATGACTATGTTGTTGGTGATCCTGAGTGTAATGTATAGTTATATTTTAATATAGTTTTATGGTTATGTTGAGCATGGTTATGGTTAATAATTTTGCACAGTAATCTATCTGACAATAAATGTGGCACACCCAGTTTTTCAGATGCACACCCAAAGTCTCTTTTCTGGCTACGCTACTGGCTCAACTACTTTATATTACTTTCTCCCGAACGCAACATTTATGTTTTGTCCCGCTCCCGCCCTCAAAAATACTTTTTTTCTGTACCTCCAAATACTTTCAAGTTAGCCTACGTGTCGCCACCATACACATCAGCATAAATGCTCCTGATCAATTATTTGTTATAAAGCATTAACACACAAACCACTGTTAGCCTATAACATAAAAGGAAGCAGCTAGCTACTGTGTGCATGGTTTGGCATGACTGCGCGCAAAGTGCGCTCCCATAATAATTCCTAAAGCTGACATCAGTTCACAGCGATCTCACACATCTCTGTTATTATCAATGAAGCTTTCATAATATACTATACACTATGTTATAATTAGAGGATTTGACAGCATACAGAATTCAGCACTGAACGGCCCAGTCCCAAATGGCCCAGTCCCAAATGGCGCACTTCATACGGACTTTCGGTCTCGTGGACTTAAATGCTCGCCGAGTCTACGAGTCCGTAGGCCGTCCCAATAGCATTTTAACGCTCTGAAGTGTGCTCTGCAGCGCCCCCTTTGTACCCTTGAAGCGGTCTTCCGCGAAGCCCGCAGATGCAGGCTCCACGCACTTTAACTACCCAGGAATCCTTGCGAAAGGCCAATCAGACAACAGATGGGAGGAGAAAATATTTAAGTGTAATTGTCATTACGGTTTTTATGACAAGTTTATACACATTATGATCATCAACCAGTGGTTGATGTCTCAAATATAGGCTAATAAAAGCAAGCTGAATAATATAAATAATATAATATTATGATTAATTAAATAAATAGAACAGAATGTCAGGGCTTTAGAGTCATGTAAACACAACAACAATAGTCAGCATATTTCCCCGAACCTAGCTCCTGTCCACAACAACAACCAGACTGTCTTCCTGTTCCTGATCGAGTCTGTCCCAAAAATACCTCTCAATGCGCCCTCGCGCTAAGGGCCCTAGGTCTGCACTCATGACGTCACCGAAGTGTGGACTCTGAGGAAGTCCACAAGTCTGGAGTGTGCCATTTGGGACTGGGCCAACAAAAAGTCTGTTTTGAGCGGTGAGGGGAGTCTATCGTAAATGCTTCTGATTGGCCATTATTGCGTTCAAGAAATCAACACATGTCTGTGCTACATCACTCATCGCTGCAGACATGTTAGAAAAAGAAACTCTGCCTGTAAACCGTTTCTATTTTGTTTTAGTTGTTCTTATTGCTTTTCTGCAACAGATGAATAAAAATGTATTAGTTTTTATGTTTTATTCAGATATTTCGGTTTGCGGGAGTCCTGCGAATCGTTTTATTCTCCCTCAACCCGCACACACAGGCCCAGTCCCAAATGGCGCTCTTCATGCGACCTTTCGGTCTCGTGGACTTAAATTGCGCGTGCTCGCCGAGTCTACGAGTCCGTAGGCCATCCCATTCATCATTTTAACGCTCTGAAGTGTGCTCATCAGTGCCCCCTTTATACCCTTGAAGCGGTCTACTATGGAGTACTCCATACTCTTCCGCGAAGCCCGCATAGATGCAGGCTCCACGCACTTTAACTACCCAGGAATCCTTGCGAAATGCCAATCAGAAAATGGATGGGAGGAGATTTCGCTCACGGACATGGCTGAGAAGAAAATATTTAAGACTATCATTATGGTTTTTATGACATAGGCGTACATTGCGTGCATTATGATTCATTACATAAATAGTTCTAACCAAATGTCATGGCTTTACTGAGTCATATAAACGTAGTATGAATATTGAAACCTATAAATTTTCCTTAACTCATTTTCATTTTGTGTTAAAATTGAACATTATGTATGATTATGTACAACTGTATTTATCATTTACATAACCATGACATCTATTCTAATGCCCAGGTGGCATATACATTTATAGAACTGTAAAAGCAGGCTGTGTAGTTCACATGGACATAAGATTTGGGAAAATAAAATAAATCTTTTTTCGATGCTAAAGACTGGAATTTTTTTTAATGATATTTGTGATATTTTTCTAATAAAGGGACTGATGAGATAACCTTTCAGTTTATTCAGCTCCGTATATGGAGAGGGATGATAAGGCTTTCACAGGCATGAGGAAAGAATTCCTGTTTCCGGCGTGACGATCAAGTCTGTCCCAAAAATACCTCTCAATGCGCCCTCGCGGACTCGCGCTAAGGGCCCTATAGGTCTGCACTACATGACGTCACCGAAGTGTGGACTCTGAGGAAGTCCACAAGTCCGGAGTGTGCCATTTGGGACTGGGCCACAGTGTGAGTGCATTACTGCCCGCGCTCCCTGTTATGACGTCATCACCCAGTTACGGTAAAAAACACGCTACCTTTGAGGAAACCCCAATAAATGTTATTTTAACGCATTTTAAGACATACATTTTAAAATATATAGGCTAAATATTAAGCACTTTAATGTACACATTAATTGGTTGTGGTGGTTAACCTGCAATTTACACTTTAAAGGGTTACTCAGGGTATTAATTTATGCTGTGCAACAAATTAGCATTTAACATATAAAAGACAAATTAAAATTAAAGCTCAACACGATCATTTTAGTTTAACCTCACCCAATTTGATGTGATGAGCACTTACATCCTCTAGATGGGGACAATGTACAATTTTCTGTGTACCATGAACATTGCATATAAATATTTAATTATTTTAAAGCTGATGTGTGCAATTTTCTTAATTGTACAAATGTATAATATAATATCATATCATATAATATAATACAGTATCAAGTTAAAATGACCATGAGAGTTTGTATTCATATAAAACACATTTTATTTACATAAATTACAAGTAAGCACAAACCAGAATCACCATAAATCTACATTAAAAACATCTTGTATATAATACTTTAAACAGATTTACTATATCTTAACTCCATATCTCAAACAATACTTTAGTATGGTTTCCATAAAAAGAACAGGTATACAGAGTTTAAACTGGCATCCCACTGATATCATCTAACTAGTCAGAGAGAGAAAGAGAGAGAGAAACAAAATGGGATATTGTACTCACAGCACGTTGAGAACAACATAACAGGCATTCTTTATTCCGAATAGCCTCCTCAATATTAGCAAACACTTGATTTCATGACTAGTGAAGATACGATTTTTCTGTATACTGCATTTGGCAAACAAACAGGAATCCTGTTTCTCAGAGTGACGATGTTGTTGAGTCCACTACCTCTCTGCCGTTACATACTGTAGGCACGACGTTGGAGGCCGAGACTGTAAAGACATTTTCAATAATATAAAGATATCGTAAGTAACAAATCACAGTGCATCACCATTGCCATTCAATAGATGTTTTCAAGTATGTGGGGGAATCTCAATAAAGCATATTTTTATTTTATATATTATTAAAACATTGCATACATTTTGCTCTTGTTGATTCTCCTTATATTTTTATTACTGTAATACATATTATTTATATTTTGTAATGCAGCAGTATCACAAATGCTACCATGATGTAAATGAAAATGTTTACAATTTAAAATAGATTTATTTAATATAATATTACTGAGAATTAGTATTTTTGCATTACAGTAATGAGAGGAATTGTCTGTCATTTTGCAAACAAATATTTACATCATAATGCTAAATATTATTTATTTGTCACTTGATTTTGAGGTGAAATACCCATTTTAAGGGATTCACACATGCACTCTAAACTCAGAGATATTTCAGTACTACAGTAATATCAATGCAATCCAATAAAGCCAAATATCTGCACTCACAGGGCCGATGATGTTCTGCTCCAATATTACTCTGCCATCATACAGTACTGAATATTTGATAAATATCTTAATGGCAGTTCAGACATTGCCAATCCATATTTTTGAATATGGGTGACACTAATGAATCAATATGCTTGATTTAAACAGCCACTGCTGTTGATTGATTATATTGACGATGATGCTGTTATTAAAGACATCATAAATGATACTGTACCTTGAGAGAAGCTGGAGCCAGGGCCAGTGGTCACACTGAATCGAGTGGTGGCCACTCGGAGCGTGCTGACGTTCTTCTGGGGCTGGAAGAGGATGATGTGGATCTTGGGAGCGAAGAGGCATCCCAGCACCACTGAACCACTCAGACTCACAGAGATGCACATGGTAGTGGTCTGTACCTGAGAGAGTAGACACAAAAAAAGCGATTGCATTTACACCGTGATATCACCTGACTGGCTTATTCATATGCAACAGGGATGTAAACATGGGATTGAATTTATTTTTCCATTGAACTCAATTCCAAAAGTGTTGCCAAAGCCTGTGCGGCTAAAGATGTATCTTAAAAGGATGAATCCACGTGCAAAGCAGGTGTGTGTGCTGTGTATTAGCAATCTCATGCATACTAATACAGGTATTAGAGACATGCATCGCCAAATAACATTTTGATGAGAGAGGGGGTGAATCAACATGAACCAGATTTTCCCTGTTTTGGTTGAGATGTTTGCTTTGTATCATTGTGCAGATACTTTTATCTAAATTGATGTGCATTCAAGCTATACATTTTTATCAGTATGTGCATTCCCTGGGATTCAAATCCACAGCCATGCCATTGCTATCCTCTTTCAGTTGGGCAACAAATATTAAAAGCTATGGTTAACAGCCCTCTCAGGGTCAAGCATTGGAGAAACTTCAAAACATTGTTCAGCTGCACTGAATTATATTTTTTTTTTCCTCAATACCAAATGAACAAAGAGTACCTCATTCTTTCTTCAGTACAATAGATTTAAAAGTGTTTCTGTGAGCGCGGCAATGTGTCAGAATAAACTAAAATGCTTTAAATAATGCATCGGTCAGAGAGCCGTGTATGGAAAGGTCTTGTATGCTTTCCCAGTGAGCCTTGCTCTTGTTTCCGTAAAAACAATGTTTTAAATAGAATATCACACTGAATGAGACATAGTCTGTTTTTCCTCCATAATTGATCATCATTATTCTTTAACAAAATATGTGAAAAAAAGTGAAAAACTGGCACCACTCACTCAGCTAAACCAACACGACGAGAACCCAACTGCAAATGGAAATCTGGTTTTCAAAGAGACATTATAACATTATAAATATGTCTACTGTAACGTTCCATCCTTGCTGAATAAAAATATGTTTATACATATTCCAGGATTTTGAATCCAAAATTACTTAGTATAGTCTCAGATTTTTGGAGCCGACTATTTTATTTTGGTTCTGCATTTGTGATTTAAGTCTGATTCTGAAGTCAAATATGAAATATTTATCATATAAATCTTACAAGCAGCATGTGCTTTTCCTTCTGCACATCAATGCTGTAGTTGGTGGGTGAGAAGCTGAAATGATACAACTAAAAATGATACAACTAAAAATGATAAATGACACGCACGCACGCACGCACGCACGCACGCACGCACGCACGCACGCACACACACACCACACACACACACACACACACACACACACACACACACACAAAACTTGAACCGAGAATGACATCCTGTCCAATCAGAACTCAAGGTGATTCCCTTCTCTCTCCTGAGGCCTTTTGACTTTTTTCTTTCTGTATCCATCTCTTGATGGATGATGTAGAACTGACCCTTACAGAAGCCCCCTACAGCCATAACATCTCCGGATCATGTTTCTGTCCACTTTTTCTGCTCACTGGAGCATCCAAATGCCATGTACAATGGCCGTTTTAACCAACAGTGCTGGCTATATGCACCAGTACTTGGGCAGTTACTATTCTGGATGCACATACAGTATATAAAAATTATATATGGCAAGTAAGTTTGTTTTGCACTGTAATTCTTTGATTGAATTTTGAAGGTGTAATGTTACTTCCAAACTATATGTGAAAACAAATAACAAAACAAAATTAAAAAAATTAAATAAATAAAGATTAATAACTAATATTAATAATAATTAAGAAGAATTATAATTTTAAAAAATCTGCATTAAAAAATATTAGAAATTATTATATTCTTCTTTAGAAGTTTGTGTTGCAATGTGACCCTTTAATTCACAACAGTGGAATCAGGGTGTGATGTTACTTCCAAACCACAACGGGTGATGAAATAAATAAATAAAACATTAATACCTTTGTTTTTGAAAAGAAACATTAGGACCTTTTCTTTCAATTTAATAATGCATGCATTAAAGGGTTAAAACTGTAAAAAAAAAAAAAAAAGTTTCATGTTGTCAAATGTAAGAGTTCCTGTGTGTGTCTAGAGGCACTTGACTGAAGGATACTCAGACCAATTGAATAGCATGTTTTCATAGGCTAGTCATTTGCCAGGAAGAAAGATCCCCACTTTCTTTGTTCTACACTGAACAGCTTTTGAGCCACATGAAATGTGAGCTTCTCCTTTCATCAGTGCAAAAGACAGGTGATCAAAGAGATTTTTCTATCTGCCATCTGAATTGGCAGGTATGGTAACAAAAAAAAATCAATCAGGCAAACTCTCAGTCTCGCGCTTGCACGGAAATTGTATATATGCTAAAAATAAAGGATAAAGTCAGTGTCGGGAAGTGATTAAGGGTTATAAGAGAAGCTCATTATCTAAATGATGAAAAATATTCCATGCTGTCATTGTGTGTGCAGTGTGATTTGAGACAGCCCCTCTGATATATTTTCCCAGAGGAGAGCCGGTAATATCCCCCCGGCACAAGATTTACTTCTCAAAGAAATCACATTGTTATACAGAACACTCAAGCACGGCATTCATTAACAATATGTCAGAAGACTATAGCATAGCCAAATCTTAGCTACGTTGAGCATAAATTACATGTTCAGAGAAACTGTAAAATGATATTGTGGTCCTCACATAAAAGATAAAAACCGTACATGCATACCACTATATCTGTATGTATACCAATACCACTCATTTTTGCAATAAAAAAAAGAAAAAAATCTAAATGATTTCGCATAATTTAAAGTAAACTAAAAATCATTCACTCATTTGTTCATTTGTTCGTTCGTTCGTTCGTTCGTTCGTTCGTTCGTTCATTCATTCATTCATTCATTCATTCATTCCTTTATTCTTGTTTTTGCTACTGGTCCTGGTCTTATTGTGCACAATTCATCAGAGCACTTTACGTACACATTCAAAAGATTGTTAAGATGTTCAGATAGCTGTTGAAAATGCTGCTGCTTACATTTTTTGTGGAAACCATGATATTATTTTGATGAATAAAATATATAAAGTAATTCAGGGGAAGTGTTATAAATAAATTCATGTTTGCAAGTTAAAATGTCTTATTGATTTAATTTAACGTTTTAAGTTGCAAACATTATTGTGTTGAGTTCTGCTGACATAATAAGGTTGATTTTTACCATTAACTTAATATTTTATGTAATGCAAACTCATATTTCTGCATTGTTTTTTTAATTACGTAAGTTGTAGGGATTTCATAAAATTGTCTTGATGACTTGGAAAATTGGCTAGTGAATTTCTAGCTCCCGCTTTGCATAGTACTGGATAAGGAGAATAAATGTTGAAAATAAGTATTCCGTTCTGTTGCACAATACTTTTCACAATCCAGTAACTGAATGAAATTCCTTCAACTTTTACATGTTTTCATCCTGCTGAATATCCTGTTGCACTCAGAAATACGTCACATTATGGAAGTAAAAAGGGTTGCAAAAGACATTTCAATTTGACTCGAACGTAAATCTTATTTAGAGGCTATTATTTCCATAGAAACAAGCTGACAAGCTATTAAATCCCATTAGTGAGGTATTGCTATGTATTGTCACAACCATGCATTGTACAGCTCATATTTACTTACCCTATAGTCACTGGCAGTAACATAGAAGATTGGCTGGAAAGCCAGCCAGATTATGCACGTGGTGTACATGGTGAAGCCGATGAACTTGGCTTCATTGAAGTTCTCTGGGCACTTTCGAGTCTTAAAGGCGTAAAATGTACAGAGGATGATGAGGACACAGTTGTAGGTTAAAGACATCAGCATGCTAGAATCCTTGCTGTTGCACTTCAATGTCACCACGTCTCTTCTTTCAGGACTGACCTCCTTTCTCACCCCTGGAGCCTCAACCAGAAGCCAGACCACAACTACCAGGAGCTGACAAGAAATCAGACCAGCACAGATGGCCACCTGTGAAGCTGGACTGATGAACCTCGGCCTTTGAGCTCCATCTTTCACACCGTTGAAAATCCGAGCGATGCGATTGGTCTTGGTCAGCAACGCCGAGTAGCAAACGGCGAAGGAAGTGCCCAGGCCGAGCCGCCGTAACGTGCATACTACGGCAGAGGGTTTGCTGATGTAGATGAAGGTCATGCAATAGCAAAGGAGGACACCTAGAAGAAGAATATAGGAAAGTTCACGTCCGCTAGCTTTCACCACCGGTGTCTCATTGTTTTTACGAAGAGGCCGATGACAAAGAGTGTGCAGAGCATGCCAAGGCAAGAGATGGTGACCGGCCCAATAGCCCATGCGTCCTCCCAATGAATGTACTCTTCTGGTAAGTTGTAGCAGCCCGTGAGGTTGTCCAGAGGCCATAGTCCAAAGCCACAATCCGCACAGGTGAATTCATCCAGGAGGTACTGGTAGGGCTGGCAGGGAATGCAAATCCAACAGCAAACGTCACCGGGCTGCATGCTCTTTATTTCGTTTTTCCTACATGGGTCGCTGCATTGGGATGTGGGCACCACTTGACTTTCCCAAGGAATCAAGCTTGTGTTCAGACTTAAATCCCGAGCCCAATACCCCACTTTCCTATAGACATAGCCGTCATTCTCTTTGTGATAATGGAAGATGTTGTAGCGGCCCAGACTGTCTCCATAAGCATCAAAGTGAACATTGTTCTCTGTATCTGCGGGGCGAAATGGAGCTGCGGACACAAAGGGCATATGATAAACATAATTTATTTACATTCTTGGCAACAGATAAATAGATATTTTACAGCGGCAAAGTGTTTTTTTCTTTGTAAGCAGAACATGTACAACCCAGAAAGACCAGTCCACCCTACAGTACTTTCTTCAGCGTTCTGTTCTGCCCATTTCTCATTAGGTTTTAGATGCAGTGGACTCAGGTGCGAAAGGCACATTTACATAATGGAAGTCAGGAGGTTGATACATCGCCTGGTTTCTATGATGTAATTTGTCATTCTTGGAAGAACATTATAAAAAAAAAATAGAAATAGATGAAAAAAAGCTATAGGAACCTGGCAGTCTGCCATCAGTTCACTAATACAAGCAATTGACCACTCGGCACATACATTTAATATAAATCCCTGCTTGTACTTGTTTAAATCATTTAGAAGTTAGCAAGGGGCTAATGAGGCTAATGCATGTAATACAACACTTAGACTGTACACAGGTCATAAGCTGGATTCATACATTAGTGTAATCTATTTTACAGCAGCAGTTTACCCCTGGGGGAACTTCCTAGATCCATTTATCTTTCAAATTGATTTCTTTGACTAAACAAAGAACAGACATACATTTATTAAGATATACTGATGCAAAAAAGGGGTTTGTGGTGAGATTTAAACTAGATGAGTGCATTTTTTTTAAACTTTATTCTTTGCATGCTATAGTGATAACATGAAAATAAGATTGAAATAAAATAATTGAAAACTGCAAAGGGGGTCATCCATAAATATAACAATAGTCAAATCAACTAAAAAGCATGTTGAAATTGTTGGACTTATTGTTTTGTTTTTTTATTTACAGGTATTGCCAAATGAGATTTTTTTTACAGTATATATATATAAATGCAAATTGTCATATTTAATGTTGGCGCATCACAGTCAGTAAAATAAAGGTTTATAATTGAAGGATTTTGAACCATCTTTTGTTTAGAAGAATAAAAAATCCTATTGAATTGAAATGACATGAAGGTGAGTTAATTACAGGATTCAATTTCTGGATGAACTACCTGATTATAAAGTGAACATAAATTATATAATCGATAACTTTAAAAAAACAACAACTCACAGTCAAAGTTTATCTTCAGGATGTAGTCCTTGTACAGCTTTTTTCCATTCACTGGTTTCAGGGCACTGCAGAGTTTGGTAGTATTTAAGCACAGTGCTTGTCTCATGTTGTGAAGGGCATGGGCCATAGCGTAGACAGCATTGACCACAAACATGATCTTGGACTCCTGCTCGAATTTGCCGTCCCGGAGAGAATATTTCCCACAATTAATGTCGTGCAGGCTACACTGAAAGCGGTTTTCCCAGAACTCTCTGAACCAGGGGTTACGTGTGTTGTTGTAGGGATTGAGGTTTGTGAAGTACGCTGCGAACTCAGGGATCGGATAGGACGCCAGCTCAATGGTGAAAGCTCCATCCGCTACACTCTCGCTCCCTCTCACCACACTCTCCTGCGCCCCCCAGCCATCGCTGGCCACCCAGATGAAGGAGACGTTCATACGCTTCGCTGCAACCAAGAGCTCTCTTGCGTCTTCACTTCTGGTGAAGAGGATCACTACTTTAGCGTTGGACTTCTGCAACAGAGATCTGATTACTCCATCGTAACTGAAGCGGTCCATGGAGCGACTGACCTTGGCGGACGTAGCGATGCAGATTTGCAAAGCTCGGGCCTCTTGCTGAAAGGCGTCGATCCCCGTCTCGCCGTAATCGCCCTCTGAGGCAACGGTGGAGACGTAAGTCCAGTTGAAATAGCGTAGGATCTCAGCAATGGCTTTGGCTTGGTAGAAGTCTGGGGGTACAGTCCGGGCAAAGTAATCGTAACGGGATTTGTCACTCAGTTTCGCACTGGTGGAGGCATAACTGATCTGAGGAATCTGGAAAAGACGCAGGAGATTGGCCACCTGCAAAAGGACAAATGAAAAACTGTGATGAAAAACTACTGAAGTTTGTAAATGGCCACACTATTTCACTGTGATTCATGAGTGTTGGCTGTCAGTATAATTCTCATAAACGGCGTGATCAAAATGATGTTTATTTAGACCCTGATGCAACCCTGTGGGGTTTTAATGTTCAGCCCAGTACTCAGAGTTACAAAAGATTTATATTTCAAATAAATGCTGTTCTTTTGAATGTCATATTCATCAAAGGATCCTGAAAGAGTGTATCATGGTTTCAACAGAAATTTTAAGCCACACAACTGTTTCTTGAGCAACATATCAGCATATTAGAAAAATGTCTGAAGTATCATGCGACACTGACTGAAGACTGGAGTAATAGCTGCTAAAAATTAATCTTTGCCATCACAAGAATAAAATACATTTTAAAATGTTATTTTAAATTGTAATAATATTTCACAATATTACAGTTTTCGTTGTGTTTTTGATTAAAAAAATGCAGCCTTGGTAAGTATACAAGGCTTCTTTCAAAAACATAAAAAAAATTTACTTACCACAAACTTTGAACAATATTGAATACACACATTTATAATATAATACTTAATTGTTATTATGACTAAACTGATTCAAATTAACGTTAATCAGAGATTAAAAAACATCTACACTCAAATTAAACAATATAAAATAAACACATGCAAATCTCTAACCCTGTGAAGCCATTTTTATCTTTCAGTGTTTGAAAATAATTTATGTACCATCATCTGCATTTACAGAAAACGTTGAAAATGCCAGTTAAAAAAAGAACTGTAGTTAGGTCTGTCCCTTAGGTCTTAGCATGAGAATGTACTTCCTCTTATAACACAAATTATGACAGATATAACCAAACAGTTATAACCACACTTAGCATAGTGATTAGTCTCACCCTTCTCACTTGTCTCATCTCTGAGAGCCCTATTGGCAACACTTCACATTTCCATTTTCACAATAAAATAATTTCATCCCAAAGGAAATTACCCCGGGAAACTTGCATTCTTTACATCTTATGGGTGCAGCAGCGTCAGCAGCAATTCAAGAACAGAGCGGCAACTCTATTCTTGCAGTTATTACACTTAAAATAAACCTCTTTAACCCTGCACTGGCATAACAGACATTTCTTTATGAAATACGCATGTACGCAAACTGTAGCTCTATGAGAGAGTTCATTCACTGGCTAGGTGTTGCTGGACACTGAAGCACTAGATCTATATGGTTTTGCACACCAAATGTTTTGCCAGCAGTATGTGAGTGTTTTTTAGTTGTGTTTATGTGATATGCAATAGAGTCTGACTGTCTTTTCCTCAGGCAGTTCCTTATAAGCCTAAGGGAAATTCAGCATGAAGACGACAGCAGCGAATAAGAAAGCTCTTCAGGATTTCTCTGTATTGTATGTCAACATTGCATAACATGTAATTGTAATCTGACTTAAAGCTTAACTCAACATCACGTAAACACAAAGTGAATAGTCAATGCATATGAATACACATATCATACGCAAAAGAAAAGAGAAATACAAAGAGGGGTCTTTTCTGCATGCTATCCCAAAGTTTTTATTTAAATGCAGTGCTCCTCAAAAGTTTTTTGTAGTTTTCATATGTAATGCAATTATTGTTGAAGTATGAAATATCAAAGCAAATCTTTGTAAAAATCTGACGAAAATAATTATCTTGATTCTTTAAAATGATTCTTTACAAGCAGGTAGTATAGGCCGTCTGACTGACATCAACCAATCACAGTTTGTTTTGTTCTGCATTATGTTTAGGGGTGTCGATGTTCCTACAATAACAGGCCAGTGTGTAAAACTCTTGGAAGTAATTTTGAGAGTCTAGGCTGCAAACTTTAAGTACTTCACAGAATTTTGAAAATCCAGCATTTAGTTGATCCTGATAAGCGCTCATTGTCACAGTTGTAAACACAACAAGTTTCCAGGTGGAGCATTTAAGAACGTGACACGCATGTCTCCTGGAAATCCTGTAGAAATCCGATAACGACTTTGAAACTCCTGAAGTGTTTCCAATTTGTGTGCCATATTCGTACATCAGACGTTCAGCCAGCGGTCCATGGAGTGATGTCTAGACTGGGATTAATTTATCCCTAACAAATATCCTAATAAATATCATTATAAGTGGAATCACAAACTAAGTATGTGCACGGTAAAATAAAGCAATTACTGACCACTGTTTTGTAAACAAAAATGGAATAAAGATATTAAGCACCAAGGCCACAACCTGCTCTTCACATCCTCCAGACTCAAGACTGGCTTTCTCCTTCAAACACGAGGCAATAAATTATTAATGTAGCTGCCGTTCCTCGTGTACTTTCACTTAAACGGCCACTTACTACCTAAGAACAAATATTACCTGTCTGCTATGATGTCAGTAAAATTTCTATTGCACACTGCCCTACTTACTGTAAGTGCTGTACCTCAAGAATGCATACAAGAGCAATTTTCATGTCATTCTGTTGTTACTAATGCATGGCAGTCTGTTTTGCGTCAATATTAATGTCACTTTTGACTATGTGGCACTGCTGGGGCCAAAACTAATACTATCTATTACAAAGCTCATGCTGGTCATTAGCGCAATATAAACCACAACAGGGCGATCAAGTGCTTAAACTTAAACGACTTCCCGCCTAATAAATTAAAACTTGGTCATTAAATATTGAATTTAAATTATTTTGAAATATGTCATGGATTGTATATTGTAAGCTAGGACAAATATAGTCCATTCCGAGCTAACAAAAATATGTTCTATTCAAAATGTCCTTAAAAAAAAAAATATATATATATATATATATATATATATAGTCACGGTCCACGGGAGAATCAAGATGAAGGCAGGCGAAGGTACAAAAAGCAAAGGTTTATTAATCTCAACAAGGAGCATGAAAACTGTGAGCGTGTGCTCAAACAATAACCAGCAAACACAAGGAGTGAAAGGGGAACTTAAATACACAGAACAATAACAAAGACCACAGGTGACGGTGATGATGATGATGAGGGTGATGAGGAGCAGGTGCAGGTGATGATGACAGAGGATTCTGGGAAGTGTAGTGAAGACAGACGATGAAGAAGGTGGTGCATGTGACATAACTCCCCCCTCCCGCTAGGCGCGACCCGCGCCGTGCAAGACAGAACACGGGAGGGAGGGTGGGCATCCTAGAGTCCGTGATGGGAATGCGGACAGGGTGCATCTGGACAGACTCCAGGATGGTCCAGGCGGAGTAGGACGAGGGCGTGACCATGGTGGAGCAGATGACCCCTCGGGCGTCCAGGGTGTAGCTGTTGGACCCTCGGGCGTCCACGGCGGAGCAGGCTGTGGGCGTGGCCATGGCGGAGCAGATGACCCCTCGGGCGTCCAGGGTGTAGCTGTTGGACCCTCGGGCGTCCAGGGCGGAGCAGGCTGTGGGCGTGGCCAGGGCGGAGCAGGATGAGGGCGTGGCCAGGGCGGTGAGACCCCTTCGGGTGGCCACGGCGGTGAGACCCCTTCGGGTGGCCGTGGGTCCTTCGGCGCCCACGGCGAGGGCCTATGGCCCCCCCCCAAAAAATTAATGGGGAGAGTGACAGAGTCCTTATCAGTCTCTGGGCTGGACGGGACCAGCGTCAAAAGAATCTTTGGCTGGACGGCGGTCTCTGGCTGGACGGCGGTCTCTGGCTGGACGGCGGTCTCTGGCTGGACAGCGGTCTCTGGCGGGCAGGCGACGGGCTCAGGCTCTGGCGGGCAGGCGACGGGCTCAGGCTCTGGCGGGCAGGCGACGGGCTCAGGCTCTGGCGCTGGGTCAACGGGCTCTGGCTCTGGCGCTGGGTCAACGGGCTCTGGCTCTGGCGCTGGGTCAACGGGCTCTGGCTCTGGCGCTGGGTCAACGGGCTCTGGCTCTGGCGCTGGGTCAACGGGCTCTGGCTCTGGCGCTGGGTCAACGGGCTCTGGCTCTGGCGCTGGGTCAACGGGCTCTGCTTGGCGCGTCAAGGGCTGGCTCTGGGTCAACGGGCTCTGGCTCTGGCGCTGGTCAACGGCTCTGGGTCTGCCTGGGTCAACGGGCTCTGGCTCGGCGCTGGGTCAACGGGCTCTGGCTCTGGCGCTGGGTCAACGGGCTCTGGCTCTGGCGCTGGGTCAACGGGCTCTGGCTCTGGCGCTGGGTCAACGGGCTCTGGCTCTGGCGCTGGGTCAACGGGCTCTGGCTCTGGCGCTGGGTCAACGGGCTCTGTGAAAGTCTATTAAATCAATGCTGGCAGAGGCCAGCGGTAGGGTCTCTGTGTGGATGGAACACGGCGAAGGTCAACTGGGTCTGGGACGGGACCAGCGGCGAAGGTTCAACTGGGCTGGATGGGACCAGCGGCGAAGGTTCAACTGGGCTGGACGGGACCAGCGGCGAAGGTTCAACTGGGCTGGACGGGACCAGCGGCGAAGGCTCGGAGGGCTGGACGGGACAGCGGAGGGGAAGAGGTTTCTGGCTGGACTGATGTTACCGTGAGGGATAAACCACAGACCCAAAGCGCCCTGTCCAGAAACTCCGAGAACGGTAGATGAAGGTCCTCGAGCAGCAATATCTGGGCTAAGGGATCATCCAAACCTCTCCAGAACCGCTGTTTAAGGAAATCTTCCTCCCAGTATACGTCCTGGTGCAGGTGAAGATATACCTCTGTGAATTCCTCCAGCGAGGCCCCATTTTGGTCAAACAGGAAAGCCTCCATCTGGTCGTCCATTTTTGTCTTGGCTGGTTATTCTGTCACGGTCCACGGGAGAATCAAGATGAAGGCAGGCGAAGGTACAAAAAGCAAAGGTTTATTAATCTCAACGTGGAACATGAAAACTGTGAGCGTGTGCTCAAACAATAACCAGCAAACACAAGGAGTGAAAGGGGAACTTAAATACACAGAACAATAACAAAGACAACAGGTGACGGTGATGATGATGATGAGGGTGATGAGGAGCAGGTGCAGGTGATGATGACAGAGGATTCTGGGAAGTGTAATGAAGACAGACGATGAAGAAGGTGGTGCATGTGACATATATATAGCCTATATCCTGGTTATGCAAACATTCAATTTGATCTTTTTGCAGACATTATGGGAGCATTAATTTTGAATCTGAACATTCTGAAACAAGTAATAATATTTAAATAATAATAAAAAAACATATATGAACATCCAACTAAAGCATTTCTGAAAAAGCACTCCATGAATAAAATATAAATAACATTTTTGTGCTAATTATTCAATTGAATTAACATTAGATAAGATGTGTATTAATGATAATGTTATACAGATATTAGACACAACCTTCTATCATAAAACTCTCTCTCTCTCTGTAATGCATAGCATAATGACATATAGATTCAGTCATCTCATATATAGGAATTTCCGGGGGCATTTTTTTTTTTTTTACAGTTCTCAGAGAGACGCAATATGAAAAGTTCAGCATACATTTTTCATATCTGTTGCTATAGAAACAAGTTGGGTTGAATATGAAAGGGTGCCTTTGAGAAGCAGAGGTTAATGTTGTTACTCTGTTCCCCCAGAGGTTTCCTACCTCACTTTGAGATCCGCCTCTCTTACGATTCAATGTCATATAACATTAACTTAAACTAAAACCCTCCTTCTTTGTCAAGTCCAGTCTATTTGTGTTTAAGCATATTAGAAGACAGCTGACAATATCCTCTAGATTGACACACCAGTACTTTGACAAACCTAAATTGCACAATTTGAGGTAAAAAAACACAAGCGAGGTGAAATCCACAACATACTTATTTAATATTGTATTATTAATAGTTAAAATGAAGCAATATAACATGTATAAAAGTAAGATATATTATAACTTCATGGGTGTTGCAGAAATATAACTAGAGACTATCAGTAATTATCTAAATTATAGTCTATGCTCTAATCACCTCTTAATTATAGTTCATTTTCTAATTTGCTTCTAAATTAGATTTAATAGCAGTCTTGTATTAATTATCCAGCTTTGTACAATAGCCGCCATCAGTCTGAAGTGCATGCAGGTGCTCATATATTTATTTATTACAGTTCAGGATTTTTTATTCAAATGTTGCTTCTGCCTGATGACATTCTAAAAGCTCCCAAACACAATAAGATGATTTTCACCAAGCCAGTGTTTTAGTATATACAGTACAGCTTGATAAATAGCAAGGATCCAGCGTATACAAACAAGTTATAAACTTACAATAAAGTACCATGTTTTTTTGGGATAGCACGTGAATCATTTATGTCTGCAGCACAAATGATGTGGGACGAGTTAACACTGTTTTATACTAAAAGGGTAACTTAAAGTATGATCAATAGTAGAAATATTGCTGCAAGTACTGTTAATGAATGAATGAGATGAAATATTAATAAACAGATGCCAGTGCACAGACACTAAAAGATCATCAAAGGTTTCAAAATTCAAATTGGTCACAGTTACAGTATCAGCTTAATGTTCTCAACAGGAATTTCAATCATATTTTGAGGAGCATTTCAATCCAATTGATTAGCGCTGATTAGCCGTGGGTCGCTTTTCTATTATACCAAATGGCTTTGTGTGACTTAAACACATTAGATATGGAGCTAATGCCCTTTTTCATAATGTCATGATGCAGAGAGTCTGCCTTCGAGACACAGCCTCGGATTTAATTAAGAAAATCACCAGCCACATGGATTTGCAGACGGAAGAGTAAAATAATTATTCTAGAAGAGAGTATGGCTTTGAACAGCGGGATTTGTGTTTGACGGAAGAAATGGGCATATTGTTTGTTATTTAACACATCCAGTTGTTCACATTATCATGTCTCATATGTCTCAACATAATGGAAAAATATTGAACTAAATTATTTAAGATGAAAATCACATTAATTAATTGTATCACGATATCAACAACTGTAAAATAAATGCGAAATCATTTTATGAAATATAAATGAAATTAATCAATAAAAATGTATTTCTTTTTAAATGTAATGCCAAATATATGGAAATCTATCAACCAAAACCTTTTTGAACATGTTCAAACATGTTTTCTTGGGAATAATGTTAGTTGGTTAATATTTTACATACAGGTTTTTGTCTCTCACTTGAGAACATTATACAGGAATCATCAGGATATACATCTTGCATTTACTGATGAGCATATCAAATCTTTCCCATAAAGACATGTTTCGGTCTGACAAAGCGCTCATGTCTTATTCATTTACACAGCTGCTTAACACTGGCCTGCTGTCAGCCACTCTATCAATATACCCTCTGCACTGCCTTCATATTGACATTTTAGCAGAGGAATGATCCAGAGGCAAAAAATAGAAAAATACTGACTGAAAGAGAGATAAAAGGAGGGAGAGATTACGTTGTAGCTACTGTATGGTAAGCATTAACCTTGTTTATAAGGCTCTGGGAGCTTCTGTTCACACACTAGATCCAAGCTGAGCTGGAGATAACATTGCACTATTTCCTTGGTCCAATGACTCAATCTCTTTACTGAAATCCATGTTTTTGGCTTGCTTTGTAATGCAAGAAACGGAAGCATTAGAGCAGAGAGAGACATGCACCCTGCATTATATCTGGAAGGGTTTCAAACGAGAAGCAGAGCGAGAAGAGAAATGTTCTCCATTCATATATCCAGGAGCCATGTGTTTACAGCTTAAGAATGAATTGAACCGACTGTCCATCTATTCATTTTTGCATAGACTATCCATCTATTCTCCCACTCACTGATGCTCTTTTAACTCATGTAATGTCACACATTGTGCTTGTACTTTCACACATTCCTCTCTATAAAGCTAGTGAACGGCACAGCACTGACTCTGACAGTTTGTTCCCAAGCACAGAAAGTGTTACTATGAAATATGTATAAACAGAGTAGAGGGAAAAATTGAAACACAGTTTTTAAGAAACTCTTACGGCCAGAGACAGAGATCGGGAAACTCTGCTGACAAAAATAAATAAATTCTTATGACTGTAAAGTTAACTGTAAATTGCTTTGGAACTACAGGGTGAATTCAGGGTGATTGGGACACTTTTTGCCATTGAGATGATTTGGTGTCCCAATCAACCTCAATTCCTATTTTTGTTCAAGTTTATATATCTAAAATTACTTTAATAGGAGGTAGAAAAAGATATATGCAATGATGTCCTATCTGTCTGTCAACACATATTTCAATACCTCTGCGCACCTGCTCATACAGACATCATACGTCATCAACACGTTTCATGCTGTGCAGAGTTAGACAGACGCCAGTCACCGAGCACCACAACCACCTTTTACAATTCCTCCTCAGCCAAAACAACAAGCTTATGCTGCATTCACACGCCATAATTGATAGAGATGGAAACCTGTGATGTTATTTTTGGAGCGGTTCGTGACTCAAATTCACGAGTTTAGCTTGCTAGCTTGCTATTGCTAGCCTCTCCGAAAATTGCCTACCCTACTTTTAAGAGTTGTAGTTTAACTCTTTTTATTGATGTTTTTCCAATCAGAGAGAAAATAAAAGACAACAGTACAGTGTTTGTTTTGACATATAGATCAAGGAATGCAGATGAAATTAAGCAGAAGTATTTCTTACTCTGATTCAAAAAAAAAAAAAAAAAAAAAAAAAAGAGAAGGAAAAAAAAAAACCAAACAAACGAAAAAAAGGGTTGTAAATAGTGCTTCCAAACATGCTAGTATATTACAAAATAGTACAAGAAAGAATAATATTATTGTATTATGCATGTACAATGTGGTATCAGTATAAATATAATACAGCAAAAAACTGTAAATATTACTAAAAAGAAATAGAAAAAAAAAAAAAAAAAAAAAAACCACAAAGAACAAACTTTGCACCTTTTTAAACAATCACTGCCAGCCGTTCAGAAAACAAATACAATTTATTTCCCTTTTTCATGTACTCTGTTTCTTAATCAAACAGGTACGAGAGAGAGGACAGAATCAGCAAGGGTCAAAAGCGAAGAAGTGGTTACGCAAAGGGTTGTTTATAGGAAAGTTATAATTTTTTGAAGTACGAAAGAAAAGGTTGCCAAATCATGTGAAATTGTTCTGTTCTGCCAATCATTGTAAATCTAATTTTTTCTATTTGAATACACTGTAACAGGTCATGCATCCAGTGAAAGTAGCTGGGTGGAAGAGGATTTTTCCAGTTCAACAGTATAAGCCTTTTGGCAATTATTAAGCAAAAAGCTACAGCATTTGACTGTAAAGATGATAAGGACACCTTTGCCGGATTAAGACCAAATAGTGCCACTAAAGGACACGGTTCAACATCTAATATAAAAACGTCAGAGATTGACTTAAAGATTGATGTCCAGAAAGAGGTCAACGCTGGGCAGAGCCAAAAAGTATGGTAAAGAGTAGCCGGGGCTTGTCGACAACGGTCACATGTAGGATCGAGATCTGGGTATATTTTAGACAGTTTAGCTTTAGTCCAGTATATTCTGTGCAAAAGCTTAAACTGTATTAGTGAGTGACGAGCACAGATAGAAGTGGTGTGTACACGACAAAGGGCCTTCGACCATTCCTCATCCGTAAAAACATGATTAAGATCCGATTCCCAATTCTGCTTAATTTTAGACATGGGTGAAAAATCTGAGAGTGCAGTAAATGAAAAAATTGTTTTGTAAATATTGGATACAGCACCTTTAGAGACTTTGATTTCTAAAATTTGATCAATCTCTTGTTTCAGAGGTGCATGAGGAAAGTGAGAAAATCTATTTCTTATGAATTCACGAGTCTGAAGATATCTAAAGAAGTGTGTTTTCGGGAGATTAAATTTGTCTGATAAATATGAAAAAGTTACAAAAGTATTATCTTGGAAGAGGTCATTAATATTTACAATGCCCCGTCTAAACCATAATGCGAAGGCTCCGTCTGAAATGGAAGATAAAAAAGAAGGATTTTTATATATGGGAGACAGGCTCGACATTTTCTGAAAGCCAAAGTGTTTTCTAAATTGTTGCCAAATTCTTAGGCTGTGAAGAACTAAGGGGTTTGAAGAATAGTGGGAAAATTTTATAGGAATGGAAGAACATAACAAAGCATGTAAAGAGACTCGGCTACAAGAGTCGCATTCTATTTCAACCCATGCCGGAACCCAATGACAAAGACCATAATGTGACTGACTCCAATATAAAATGCTATGAATGTTTGCTGCCCAGTAATAAAATAAGAAATAAGGAAGTGCAAAACCACCTAATCTTTTGGGTTGCTGAAGAAATAACTTCTGGATTCTTACTGGACCTCCGTTCCAAATAAAATCTGAAATCACTCGATCTAGTGACTTAAAGAATGCTTTCGGTATAAATACCGGAATATTTTGAAATAGAAATAAAAATTTGGGAAGAATATTCATTTTTATGGCATTGATTCTACCTACGAGCGAGAGTGGGAGAGTTCTCCACCTAGCAAGATCCTCTTTTGCTTTCTCCAAGATTGGAATAAAGTTATGTTTGAAGAGATCTACATATTTCCGTGTTACTGTAACTCCCAGATAGCGAAAATGATCTGAGGCTGTTTTAAATGGAAGAGCTGATACTAAAAGAGCTCTTGCGGGTGTGTTAATTGGAAAAAACTCACTCTTATGTAAGTTTAATTTATAACCTGAGACACTACCAAATTGTCCTAGAGTACTTAAAACTTGTGGAAGACAAGTTTCTGGATCTGAGATATATAACACTACATCATCAGCATAAAGGGAAATTTTCTGTTCTTTTCCTGCTCTATGGATGCCAGTGATCTTGCAATTAGTACGAAAAGAGATTGCAAGAGGTTCTATAGCTATAGCAAACAAAGTGGGGACAGGGGGCAGCCCTGTCTTGTCCCACGGTGAAGAGAAAAATATTCAGAACTAATACCATTTGTTTTTACCGAAGCCAAAGGGGAAGAATATAAGAGTTTTACCCAGGACACAAATTTATCCCCAAACCCAAATTTTTTTAATGTATAAAATAAATAGTCCCACTCAACACGGTCGAAAGCTTTCTCTGCATCAAGAGAGACTAGGGCTTCTGGCATGTATGAGTCTGATGAGGTATAGATTATGTTCATCAGCCTTCTAAGGTTAAAGAAGCTTTGTCTGTTTTTTATAAAGCCAGTTTGATCTGGATGAATGATGTCTTGAATAACAGTTTCCAACCTTAGAGAGATGATCTTGGCCAGGATTTTCACATCTACATTTAGAAGTGAAATTGGACGATAAGACCCACAATCTAGTGGATTTTTATTAGGTTTCAAGATCAGAGATATTGCCGCCTGACGCATGGAGGGAGGAAGATGTCCATTATTTAGGGATTCTTCAAAAACTGAAAGTAATAGTGGGGAGAGCTGGAGAGAGAACTTTTTTAAAAACTCTGTGGGAAAGCCATCTGGACCTGGACATTTTCCACTCTGCATCTGAGTGATAGCTTGCAAAATTTCAGCTAGACTGATAGGATCTTCTAATTTGTTTTTTGACTCGTTACTAATTTGAGGAATGTCAAGATTTTCAAAAAAATGATCAATAAGATTAGAATCTTTGATGGAGTTTGACTGATACAAAGAAGAATAAAACAATTTAAATTGATTATTAATTTCTTGAGGGTCTGATATAATATTCCCTGTTGGGGTTTGGATTTGAGCAATAAAGCTTTTTGCAGTTTTGAGTTTAAGTTGTAATGCAAGTGCTTTACTCGGTTTATCACCAAACTCATAGAGTCGGTGTCGGGACTTAAGTAGAAGGTGTTCAGCATGGCTAGTGGAAAGAGTGTTATATTCAGATATCAAAAAAGCCTTCTCTTTATGTAGTAATGGGGTTGGAAGTTGTGCATATTTCTGGTCCAACTGGCCAATCTGTTTAGAGAGTTCACAGAGCTTTTTATCACGCATCTTTTTGATAAAAGCAGAACGAGAAATTATTTCTCCACGCAAATAAGCTTTGAGCGTGTCCCATAGAAGAGACACAGAAATCCCTTCCGTAGAGTTGATCTCGAGAAAAGTACTGATCTTTTCGGAGATAAACTCAACAAAACGGCTATCTGACAGGAGTAACACGTTCATTCTCCAAAACCGAGAAATTATAGAACCACCAGGAAGGGCCAGTTCAAGAATTACTGGGGCATGGTCAGAGATGACTATGCTATCATAAGAGGAAGACTTAACTAAAGGAGTGAGTTTGCTGTCAATGATAAAATAATCGATACGTGAGTAAGTATGGTGAACTGGAGAAAAAAAAGAAAACGTCTTGGAAGTGGGATTAAGATGCCGCCATATATCAGTTATACCGTACCACTCCAAAAAGGAGTTAATTGTTCTAGAAGATTGGGACAAGGGAGCTGGTTTGGGAGATGACCTATCTAAGGCAGTATTCAAGACACAGTTAAAGTCGCCTCCCATAATCAATTGGTAGAAGTTCAGGTCAGGAAATTTAGAAAAAAGTTTAATAAAAAAGTCTGGATTATCCCAGTTAGGGGCATAAACACTTGCTAAGGTGACTTGATTATCATAAAGAGTGCCTGAAACGATCACATATCTACCATTTGGGTCTGAAATAACTTTAGAAGGATTAAATGGAGTATTCTTATTAATTAAAATGGCTGTGCCTCTAGCTTTACAATTAAATCCCGAGTGGAACAACTGACCAACCCATGACCTCATCAAGCTTTTATGACTGGAGTTCTTAAGGTGAGTTTCCTGCAGAAAACATATATTGCCCTTCAACTTTATTAAATTGGAAAAAACTTTGATACTTTTCACTCGATTGTTTAATCCCTTTACATTCCAGCTAATTAATTTGACCCTACCCCCCATCCTCCCCTGAAGTGTATTAAGCATTGTTCACAAACATTAGCTTAATAATATTAGGGGGAAAATGATGATTGTAAAAGTAGAGCATGACAAAAGGTGCTGCCAAATAAGATATGGCTGAAGGTGCACAAAGTAAACAGAAAAATGAAGAAAGAAAGAAAAAAAAAAAAAAATAAATAAATAAATAAATAAACCTATTCCCTCCTGGTGCCCAGAGCTAACATGAGATCTAACATGCGTAACATTAACAAACCTAACTGAAAGGAACGTAACAGTCAGGTAAAAGAAAAAAAACAAGTTGACTAGTTCTTGCAACTTTAGCTGCCCTTTCGGCAGTGCTCCGTGAACAGAAGTAAAGTATAGGCCTAGAGTTTATTCTCTCAGCAGTATATGATGCATGGCATCCAACTTAGTTTCACTCAGCTTATGGAACGGGACAAGATTTTATTAATATAAAGAGTGGTCAGGATTATGTGTGTTCTACCTCCTGTGTCATAACACCAATTTAAAGCACGCTTACCCACTTTGACAAGGGTGACCAACTCTTTTTAGAATTAAAACATGTCCGTCACTCAAACCTCGCTGGGTGCAGACTTGATGACCGTACTAACAAAGTCCATCGCTGCCTGCGGGGTCTGGAATATATGACGCTGTCCTTGGAAATCGACGCGGAGTCTGGCGGGGTGCAACATTCCGTAGGTGATGCCAGCATTGCGAAGTGCTGATTTTACGTCTTTGAATTCAGCGCGTCGTCTCGCCACCTCAGCAGACATGTCCGGGAAAATACGAACAACCACACCATGAAACTCCAAAGAGCCCAGCTCGCGACTCAGTTTCAGTATGAGTTCTTTGGTTTGGTAATGGTGGAGTCGGACCAGCATATGTCTAGGAAAAGCGTTTTGTTGTGGTTTTTGGCCGACACGATGAGCTCGATCAATTTCCAGAGGTCTCTTAAAGGCGCCGTCTCCAAACAGTTCAGTAAAGAATGAGGCCATAAAAGCTACCGGACTTTGGCCCTCCGAGCCCTCTGGTATTCCAATAATTCTTAAATTTTGCCTCCGCGACCGGTTCTCTAAGTCGTCCAGCTTGAGTTTGAGGCTGGTGTTTTCTGTTTGCAGCGTGTTGCACAGCTTCTCCACTGCTGTCAACCTGCCATCTGAGTCGTTAAGCGCCTCTTCAATGTCCCCGATCTTTTGAGCTTGCGTTGACAGGGTCGTTTGTAATGTTGAAACGGCAGAGCGAATTTCAGCCAAGAATTCAGACCGTAGTGAAGAAATTTCTGATCGGATGGTGGATGAGATTAAGTCCTTTAAGGAAGCTGGCGTGATCTCTTCCTCCGCCTGTACTGAAGTGGTAGCATTAGCCTTAGCAGCCTGCTCGCTCCCCTTATCAGTCAGCATTTCTACAATGTTTCGCCCTGATTTTCCTGGTTTTGGCATTCTTCCTTATTTATGTATGGTAAAATCGATTATTTGCTAGATATATGACAGAATAAATAACACTGCTGAAAAGAAAACAAATGAGTGTTCACGGAGCGACTTCCAACCACGTCTATTCACCACGAGGCATACCGGAAGTCCCAAGAGTTGTATTTAAAACCACTTCACAATGTGCCCCCTCAATTTGAATGGCCATGATTCTTCTGCTTTTATAAAGATGTCATGACTTTTTCAACATGAAAAACCCATCAGTTTGTCCCTAGAGATTGTCTCATCCTGCTTTACCATGAAAACACATTCCCACTACACATCACAAAGACAAGCACATTCAAACCCAAAACTGCATTCATGCTCAATAAATAAAAACACATTGAACAATTTATACATGCAGAGCTGTGTGTGAGGAATGCAATATGAGGATTATGATCAATACAGTGATAATGATGATGAAGAATGACAGCGTCGGCACTTACAACGTGAATATTAGTGACAAGGAGGATGATATGAATGATGAACTGATGCTGCGGTGACATCTTTTGTGCGGCTTTGTTTGCCTCTACATCAGAGGAGGTGGATTCCACATTCGGGATTTTGAAGAGTTTGGTTGCCAGGCAACAGCTGTGAATATGTTTGGTCAGGTGGAAGTGTGACCCGGTTAGAGAGGAGAGGCTCGCTCTAATCTAACTCTGATCCTTCACCCCTTGCCTGACAGTAGACTCTCTTGCTGCACGCTTGCTCTCTTTCTAACAGGGGTCTTTACTTTCATGTGCCCTTTAGGTGGCATCAAAGTCACTAGCCACCATCCTAGCGCTCACTCTCACAATCTCAACAATCCTTGAGTATGAGTTACAGATTAATGATTAAAATACTCTAAATGTGAACTGATTTCATGCAGTCTGTGTGATGAACAAGCGGTTAAAATCTCATTCTGATCTGAGGATCTCAGTGAGCTGCACATCAAGTGTAGTGTACACGCAAAAATATTTTGGCAAAGCTGAATTTTCAGCATCATTGCTCTTCAGTGTCTCGTTATTATTCAGAAATCATTCTCATATGCTGATTTGCTGCTCAAGAAACATTTCAAATTGTTAAAATGTTAAAAAACAGTTGTGCAGTTTTTCTTGTGCAAATGTGATCTTTTTTCTGGAATCTCACAATCCGCGCTGAAGCTGCGATCGTTCGCCAGCTCTGTGGAAAGGTGCGCGCGTGCACATGTTTTCGACGCGTACGCTACACGTCTCTTCCTGACGTCACGCGGCTTTTCGGGACGCAATTTTTTTTTTTGCAGGGTGGTAGGGGAAGACTCATTAATATTCATTCCCTGATTGGTCTTAACCCCAGTGACGGGTAGGTTTAGGGCGGGGTTAGGGGTAGGTCATAGGTCATCAGACCAATCAGGGATGAGTTCCCCAATGAATATTAATGAGTCTTCCCCTACCACCCTGCAAAAAAAAAATTCGCTTCCGGGACATTAACGGGTTGTGTGTGAACCCACTCACAGATCCCGGCAAATCACTGGCAGTGTGAATGAACCGAAATCAAACAATCCCGGGACAAATGCCGGGTCATATTATCTGTGTATTTTCCAGAATCCCTGTGTGAAAGGGGCTAAACAGTTCCAAGTTTATATTTCACAGTCTTTATCTAAACTCAGAATTGTGTGAATAAAATCAGAATTGTGAGATATTAACTTGCAATTTGTAGTATATCCTGTACATCCTGCAATCATTACTTTTTTCTCAGAATTGTGTGATATAAACTCACAATTGCAAATTATAAAGTCTGAACTGAGATTTTGAGGAAAAAAGTAATAATTGTGAAATTAAAAAAGTCATGATATCTTACCATTACCTTACCATTTTTTATTCAGTGGCACAAACAAGCTTCCATAGATCTCAAACTTTTAAACAGGAGTGTATATATATATATATTAGTGCAGTCAAGCGATTATAATATTTAATCGCGATTAATCGCATTAATGTCACAGTTAACTCGTGATTAATCGCAATTAATCGCACATTTTTATCAATTCTAAATGTCTCTTGATTTCTTTTTGTCCCATTATTTTTTCAAATTTTGTGTTTAAATGTTTTAATTTGGTATTTAAACAGAAGATCCTTTGTAACTCCACTTTAAAAAAAAAAAAGAAAAAAAAAAATATATATATATATATATATACACACACACAAGGAAATAAAACTTACACTTTAACAAATATGCATAAAAAAAATCAAAAAAAATAATCCAATCCCACCCAAAAACTCAACCCAAAAGTGCTATCCAGTGGTAAAAGCAGGTGATGGAGCCATAGTAAACTTTAATCACTTGCTTGCAGATTTTTTTTTTTTTTTTTTTTTTTTTTTTTAATGCACTTATCAACAAATGTTTTTTTTATTGAAAACAACATTGACAATACTGTGTTCAATTTCACACTAAAACATTCTCACTTGGAGCAAATAATCTCTCACACAATGTAACACTGTCCATCAATAAAAGGGTGAAAGAAATAATACGAGGTCCTGATAGTAGCTAATATGTTTCCATCTACACATTTTTATCCGCATTAAAGGGATAGTTCACCCAAAAATGAAAATTAAGTAATTAATTACTCACCCTCATGCTGTACCAACCCCGTAAGACCTTCGTTCATCTTCGGAACACAAATTAAGATATTTGTGATTAAATCTGAGAGCTGGATCCCTCCTCCATAGGCTTCTAAGGGATTGCAACCTGACAGCCCCGAAAAGTCATTAAAGACATCGTTAAAATAGTCCAACTGACTACAGTGGCTCAATCTTAAGTTTATCAAGCGACGAGAATATTTTTTGCACGAAAAAAAACAACTAAAATAACGACGTTATTCAACCATCTCTTCTCTTCTGTGTCATTCTCCTAAGCTGTTGACGTAGTGTAACAGCGCAGCGCTTCTGTGTTATACGTCACACGTAGGCTCACTCTTGGCTGACGCTGGTCATGTGTGTGATGCGTGTGACGTTCAACCAGAAGCGTTGCGCAATAACACTACGTGAAATCTCCAGGCCCAAAGAGAATACTTGAATAAAGTCGCTATTTTAGTTTGTTTTTTTGCGCTCAAAAAGTATTCTCATAGCTCGATAAACTTAAGATCTAGCCACTGTAGGCACATGAAATATTTAAACATTTTCTTCAATGACTTTCTGGGCCGTCAAGTTTCACTCCCTTAGGAAGCCTATAGAGGAGTGATCCACCTCTCAGATTTAATCAAAAATATCTTCATTTGTGTTCCGAAGATGAACGAAGGTCTCACAGGGTTGGTACAGCATGAGGGTGAGTAATTAATGACTTAATTTTCATTTTTGGGTGAACTATCCCTTTAAGTGATATCGAATGAAAAATGCCTTATGGAAACAGTAAAATTTGATTGAATTTCATGAATATCGACTCAAATGAAATACATTCGGTCTCATCGAATTTTATCTTAATCGATATACGGCTTATGCGATAAACGCTGATGGAAACGTTATTATGGCGCGATCCATTTTGTCTTGCAAAACTTTGTTCGCAAATGTTTGATTGAATGTTGTGAAACTTTCAATTCAGAATCTTATTGGCATCCATTTCGGCGTCTTGCACTCGTCATTCACTCAAAACGTAACGTTAACCTACTATTTGGCCGGCTCGCAACAAGTGTGTTTCCGGTCTAGCTAGATCTGGCAGGACGCGGAATGCGCGGCGCTACGCCAGTTTCAAAACATTTTGGATGCCAAAATGCTGGTAATCATTACAGCGGCAAAAGTTGAACTATTTTGAATTTTGACCGCGGTGTGTGCACCGCTGCGCTTGCGCTTTGGTCGACGAAGCAACAAAACGTCCTCGCGCGGCGCAAGCCATTGAAATGAATGGGTTTCATAGCGCATGCCGCGTCCTGTTGCAAAAGCATGTGAAAAAAGCGACAAAGTTTGCTAGGCCAAAAAACGCGTTAATCTCGCGATAAAAAAATTAATCGCGTTAAAATGGGTTTGCGTTAACGCCGTTAATAACGTGTTTAACTGACAGCCCTAATATATATATATATATATATATATATATATATATATATATATATATATATATATATATATATATATATATATATATATTTTTTTTTTAAGCATTCACACAAAAACGTCTCGGTTAAAAAAAAACCTTGTTCCCTGAAGGAGGGAATGGAGAATGATTGGGATCACGCTTATGGAGCCTATCATTTTCGAGTATTGAAAAAACGAGCGAATGCACATTGGTGTGTGAGAATTGCATCACACGCTCCGCCCTGCAGCTGCCGGTATAAACACAGAAGTGGATGCACGCACAAGGGGCCTTATGTATCAACACTGCGTACGCACAAAAACACGGCGTACGCCAGCTTTCACGCTCACGGTCGGATGTACTAACAGTGAAATTAACGCGAGAATGTGCGTTCCTTCACGCCGATCTCATGTCTGGCGTACGTACATTTCTCATAGTTTTTGTCCGTTGGCGACTCTTACAGGCCATGTACACAACAAATTGTTCTACAAGTCTATCGCACCACCACATGTGGGAAGCATTGCTATTAATTTGCAATTTATAAAATAATTATAAATTATATAAGATCTATAATTCCGCTCGAAGGGGGTTTCGCCCAGGGTGTAATTCAATGTAGAACCGCCACTGTTTGAGTCTGTTATTAATGGGTACACGCATTTGCCATAAATGCAATGGATACGTAAAATCTCTGGTGTACTTTTGGTCAGCTACATTGCATGCATTTGAGTCTCCCACAGCAGCAGATATACTCCAGAGACAGTAAAGTGTCACCCATAATTGAGGCAACTCTCTGCTCAAAGGGTGTAAGTTCATCGACCCCTTTATCATTGCCTGTTCTGCCCACACTTTCGGTGTGCAGCAGTCCACCTTTATATCAGACCATTTCTATTTAAGGTCATTTACAGCGACTTACAGATCCAACGCATTGACGGCATCATCCAAACTCTCACACTCATATTTTTTTCCTTTTGTTATTAATTCTGGAGTACAAAGTTCCAAATAAAATATTTTTTCTCGTTTCTACCTCCGATAGTAGCACCTCCAATTCACTTTCTGTAAAGTTTCGTTTCTTGCCGCTTGCTTTAGCCATTTTCTTACTGCTTTCTTTTGCCAAAGTGGGCTCATTACCATATTTACATTTATTTAATTAAGGGTGGGGCGTTGTGCTCGTGCATGTGCGCTAAATTTTACGTCAATTGGGATGTACAAAGAGAATATGCGTGGGATCCTTCGTACGCAGAGATTCATACATCTGTTTTTTTTTTGTGCGTACGCACATTTACAGCTTTTTCCGTACGCAATGTTTTAGTATGAATTCAACGCAAGTCTTTGTACATGAGGCCCCAGTTGTTTTTCGCTTTGGAGCCAAGCAGAGCCTGGAGTCAACGGTGGTCCAGCAATAGTGGCGACGGGACTAGGTCTCCGTTCCCTCCTTCAGGGAACGAGGGTTACATACATGACCGAAACCTTCCCTTTGACGTTCTGCTCATGTTCGACGCAGTCGACGTGTCGACTGATTGGGATCCCAATTAAAACGCCACTAGTGCCACCTTCCAGTGCCTAGACAAATGCCTTCTGATCCCCCCTCATTATTTGAGGCGGAGATGGGACAGGGCTTAGGCCAGGTAAGTCACTAGACTTCCACAAGACCACTGAGAAAGCGTTCTCTTTCTTTGGAAAGGAATACGCTGCGGAAGCCACATCCAAGGGATGTAACATGTGGAGGATACAAATATGGCCTGGGCAGATGACCGGGCAGTACAACATATGGAATATTACTGGGGTGGCTCCAGCCTTTAACAGGGTGGAGACTCAACCGGTCAGTGACGGCTCTGCCAAGGGAAGACACGCCCTTGCCGCAGGGAGCTGTACCGTGGAAGAATACACATATGGGATCGTCGTAGGGATCGCAGCATATGGACCCAGCCTAACACAGGTTCCACCAGTGAAAGGCCTCGCTTCGTACACTCAGCCACGTCCGTAGCCGAAGGGTATGGAGGAACTCGACAGGGTTCGGCTAAAGAGGAACTTTACTGGAGCAAGAATTGCGCACATTTCCAATCCACACCGAGCTGCAACCTTCATGCCCCGGAGGGCGAGTTTGGTTGCAATGCGGAGCTCCTCCATGAGCTCACAGTCTGGGCTACCCTCGTGCATGTTCATGAGTGCCTGGGCCTGGTGGACCTGAAGCAACGCCATGGCATGCAGAGAGGAAGCAGCTTGCCCACAGGCTTGTAAGCCTTGCCCGTAAGGACGGACGAGAACTTACAGGCCTTAGAGGGGAGACAAGGATCCCCCTTCCCCAAGGTAGTGGTCGCCGGACACAGCTACACAGCTAGCGGTTTCTGGCAGAGAAAGGTGCCGTCCATGCCCTCGTAAGCTCCTCATGCACTTCAGGGAAGAATGGTACTGGGGCGGCGGGCTGAGAAACCGGTCCACCCCGAGAAACCAATATTCCAACCGAGACGGTTCGAGCACACAGGGGAATGACCGCAGCAACACAGAAACAGTGAACTGAAAAAGTGAAGCACTCACTTCTTTGCCCTCTAACCACCGTCAACAAACACAAACACAGAAATATGATGCTGTTAAAACAACAGTTGAGAGCTCAGATGCTCGCGATCACCGTTGCACTCGAGCTGTAGAATCACCAGCACTGGGAGAGTCTTCCAGAAATACACCAACACACTAGCTCATTGTATAGTACAACACTCTTCAGAGACGGCTCCGAAGCGAAAGACAACTGGTGCATGCATCCACTTCCGTGTTTATATCCGCGCTGCGGGGCAGAGCGTGTGATGCAATTCTCGCATGCCAAAGTGCATTTCGTTTTTTCAATACTCGAGGATGACAGGCTCCCTAAGCGTGATCCCAATCAGTCGACACGTCGACTACATTGAACATGAGCGACTGAAAGGGAAAAATAATTATGTTTACAACAAGAAGAACATTTTTAAAAATATATACTTTAAGTTGTTCATTCAACCATTTTATATAGGGTCTTTTAAAAAAACAAAATAACAGATAAATGCATAAAATCTCCCAGGCAGATGTGTAGAAGCATTTAAAAGAGATAAACTGCTGCTCATTATGGTGCCAATAAACAATCTCTGTCATGCAGACAGAGTTAATGGTACAGAGAGGGTCCTTACTGTAAATCTAATTGTCGTTAAGAATGGTGAACACAGTCAATTGACTTTCATCTTTCTTTGCCTATCTATACTTGTGAAATTACCCAAGTCATATTTTTCTTAAATACTGTAAAAAAAAAAAAAAAAACTGCATTAGACTTTTATATTTCAGAGATTTCCTTGCTGCTGAACTGCTTTGCTGATTTATCTGTTGTCAGTCTGTAAGCATAGGTGCCGGATACTGCTTCAGTATTAGTCACAGAAAGCTAAGAACTCGACGAGCTGAATAGAGCTGTAGTATGAATTAATCACTAGCTATTCCTGAGGCTAAATGTTCCTCAGTACGATTACAGAATGCAGGCAATCAACAATTAACATGCTGAGAATTTTTTCAGAGATGAAGTCAACTTCTATAAGATTATCATTCAGAGCTTTGCAGGAGCATTGAAAATTGTTGTTAAGTTGGGAGTTTTTCAAGTTAAGGTGGGAGTTTTCCAAGTTAAGCCTTCTGTCCGGCGGTATCAATCCCTGGTAAAAAAAAGTAGCTAAATCACAGGAAGGTGAGATCAGCTGAATATATCACCAGAGGTGTTTTGAGGTGCACCAGAGGTGTTCCTACCAACAGGGCTAAAACCAGAAAATTCATTGAGGATTCAAACAACAGACTTTTCTCACCGGTGCTGCTAGGGAAATGCTATCACAGCCTTGAGATCAACACAAAGAAATTCAGGAAAACTACTCTGTGTGGCTGGTTTGCTATGCAGTTGGTGTTCACAAAACGTGTTTTTTAGTTGCTATGGCCTTGCTAGGTGGTTTCTAGGGGATTCTGGGTGGTAGGTAGGTATACTGGCCCAAAATCAGTTGAACCTAAGTTAGGGGTGGGCGATATGGAAAAAATATCATATCACGATTTTTTCAGGAAAAATCACGATTAGCGATTTTATCACGATTCTTTTTCATGTTGCTTTTTAAGACTATTTTGCAAATTACTGAGCCGCAATACAAGCAAACTTATATCCCCATTTAAAAAATATCAAGTGTATGTTTAATGGAACTGCAATTGTGCAAAGTAAGAACAGTCAACAGGACCTGCATTACAATCAGACTTCTCATCACACACAGTGTGTGTGTGTGTGTGTGTGTGTGTGTGTGCGCGTGTGTGCGTGTGTGCGCGTGTGTGAGAGAGAGAGAGAGAGAGAGAGAGAGAGAGATAGAAGAGAGAGAGAGAGAGAGAGAGAGAGAGAGAGAGAGAGAGAGAGAGAGAGAGAGAGAGAGAGAGAGAGAGAGAGAGAGAGAGAGAGAGAGAGAGAGAGAGATCAAATTTTATCATAGAGAATGTTTAAATAATATCAGCTTATGAGGGAAACGGAGGCGGAGTTAGTGGTGCTTCTGAGATGATGCTGGACTGCGGGAGAGGTCTCTGTGCACCGTTACCGATCATAGCGCGCGCTGACACGAAATAAAGCCTTGTTTAAACAAAAAACCTTGTTTATAAAGTGCGTTCGCTCGCACGAGCGTGGCAAAAATGACGAGTTGGGTGCGTAAGACCTCATTTCGCTTGGCTGTGTTCACAGCATTTTTTGTAACAGCGCGCGCGGGATGAACGACTTCACGTCTCACACAACTAGGCTGTAACAATACGGGATATTTTACGGGAAAACACTAAAACGGAAAGACGGCCAATCACATCGTGTATAGACCCCTTATCAGTTGGTAAACATGGTGACGTTTTTCTGTGGGCGGAGCTTAGTTGGCTGCAGAACGATCCCTCTCGCCGCTTCCCTAACGTTAATTTGCAAGTTTTGTTAGCTTGTTTTTTAACAATGACTGGAGAAAATCCGATTTTATCTTAATGTGCAAGGTCACTCAGTGTCCAGGACTCCGATTTTTATTTGCAAAAGTTAATTTTAACGGACGGAACCAGACGTAAAAAACGTTTTACGGCTGACCCGTACACGCTCACTCAATTGACGATCTGACAGGATTAACGCTACCTCCGGTTGAGTGGCCTGACTTCTACACCTACCTGATAGAGAAACCGAGCGTAAAGAGAAACTGAGGGCATATAAATCTTTAGATGCCTATAACTATGTGCTGAATGGTCATGTACAAGACTTGTGTGTACGATCCGCAGTTCTGCCGAGCCAGCGCCGAGAAGAAGACAATGTAAACAGTGACAGTACGGTGCAATTTTAATGATGTGAATATTTTCTAGAAATAAAAATTCCAGATACAGCATACTCATTTTTCATTGATTCTTGCACCCAACAACACATCAAGATGACATTTAATAATAATAATAATAATAATAATTTAAGCTCCTTATTATGTAGCCGAATCTGTGCTGGTTTGTATTGGCCGCCTGCAGTTTTCCCTTCCTTTTGCCTCCAGCTAGCGCCGTGACGTAACTGTGACGTCGGCTGATAAGGGGTCTATAGAGTCGGCGGGCGGGGCTTAACACAATGACGGCACAGTTCATGACGTTCGTGATTTCCATAGGTGATTTCCCTGCTACTTGAAAACAATGAAGATGCAGCGGTCTTTCGAATCGGCTTTGGCCGCGACTCTGGAGGACTTGAAGTTAAGAGAACGTCACTTAAGTTATTCTTAAAAAAGGAAGATGGGTTTCTTAGTTTTGACGGCCGGATATGGCAAAAGTTTAATATATCAACTAGCTCCGCTAGTGAGAAAACGCACGGGACTCACTCATCCACAGCCGTTCGTTGCTCTGGTTGGTTGTAGCGTTATCCTATTGCGTGCCGAGGGATTTTGAAAGACAGCCGTTTATCCCGCCCCTCGGATTGAGGCATGTCAATGGAGAGTTCCCAGACCTAACATCTTGATGTAGGTCTGGCATGCCAGGCTACGATTCTACGATATTTCCGAAAAAGTGAATCGTGGAGACATTTTAATCGTCCACGATTAAATATCGTCATATCGCACACCCCTAACCTAAGTCTCTATGCATGATATTCTAAAAGATTTTTCTGACTGTTATATAATCTGCCAGATGAAAAGTCTAATCACTTAAGTAAAAGTAAAAGTACAATCTTTTTCAACAAGTCAAATACAAAAATATATTTTTTCCAGTGCTACCAGCTAACAGGGAACATTCTCGGAACTTTGGCAGCAATTCTGGCAAGGATCTCTCAAAGTTACGGACAAACTCTCTTCCAGTAACATACTGTGGAATACTTTCCGTTTAAAGTTATCCAGTCTTTTAGCCTGGGAAAACCCAGATGAACTTCCGGCAAATTTAGATTTGCTCTGCAAGTTAGTCTGCCGAAGAGCAGATTCAAGCTCATTTCAAATCTTTCCAAATTGAGACACCAATTACAAACGTTGAGACAGGCTTTACAAGATGACGATCGATCTGATTGGTTTTAGGTCTATCCATTTGCGCCAAGAGGCATTTGAGCGACGTCCGTTGGTGACGCCCCTTTGGAAATGAGCTGTCAATGAACCTTCCCCAGACCCAGGGCCGTCGCCAAGGGGGGGCATTAGGGGGCCGTGCCCCCCCAGATGACACAACGTGCCCCCCTAATCATATGGTCATTGAGCAAACTTACTATTGAGAGCAAAAAAACGTATTCACATATTCCATAACGAAATGTCGTCAGCACAGCAGCATTTAGCACACAGGTGCACTAATCTCTGTAACTTTAAATAACACATTGTCTTCAGAAATATGAAAATTAGTCGGAGCGCGTGGCTCTGCGCAAGGCTTACCTTCCCCTGGCCAAGCGGGCTTGTCGAATTTTCTGATTCATTTGCCTGCTAAAAACAGCCTACTGTTTCCACGTAAAAAAAGGTAATTTTTCTCAGAATTGCGAGATATAAAATCAAAATGGCAAGTTATAAAGTCAGAGTTGAGTGATATACAGTCACATTTGCGTGTTATAAAGTCAGAATTGTGAGAAAAACTCTGAAATTGAGAGAAATCCATGTGAGAATTGTGAGATAAAAAGTCGCAATTATCTTTTAATTTTTTTAATTCCGTGGCGAAAACAAGCTTCCATATACTTCCGATTGCTTTTAGAGGTAAAAACTGTCCAAATGCTGGTCTAGGATCAGTTTTCTCCGTAATAAAAGAATATTGGCTAAACTCCGGTGTTTTGAGCGGTGGATTACGCGCGTGCAAATCCTCTCGTTATAATAAGCAGTTAGGCTATGTAAATAAGGCATTATTGTGTATCAGCTTAACTGATAGCCTAGGAACTTTGTGAGATCGCGATGAAGTTGTATAACCGCTTTTTAAAGATAATAAAATAGGCGCTTGCTGCCATGCCAAATCCTGCATATAGCTAGTAAATGTTTTTAAAGGGGAAGCGCATATCCTCGTGGTTTTCGTTCACCCTCCGCCTATGATCAGAAACTTAATATTTTGTGTTTTGGTGTTGTTTAAATATAGAATTTGGTCTATTTCAGTTATATTAGACTAAATAGGGGATGTTATTGTTTTTGTGACTGTCTGTTTTGTAGATCATAAAAAGTGTGCCCCCCCATGAAAATGAAATGCCCCCCCATTCTATATGTTCTGGCGACGGCCCTGCCCAGACCCTAACTCAGTTACGACTGAGAAGGGTCTGGTTTTAACCAGGCTATACCAGTCTTTAATAATGTTCTAAAAACATTTGTTGATACATCCTCCATGGAAAGTTTTGTCTTCCCCTAATGTTTTTTATTTTATTTTTTTATTTACTCATTGTTTTGGAAGGTTCAGAGAGCATTCAAAAGTAACATTCCCAAAGTTTGAAAAATGGTAAAATGTTCCCTTAACGTTTGCATAACCATTAAAGTCCCCGTGAACCGGAAGTTGCAAACGACTTTTCTCCAGTGCTGTGACGTATTTCCGAGAGAAACGGAATACTAAATGAGGCAAAATAGTGAGCGTGGCTTTTTTTTTCCAAATAGCACCTGATTGGATCTAGAAAAATGCACCTCCTCGCCATCTCTCCTTTCACACGCTGTGTGCCTGTCTACTGTCAGTTGGAGGGGCGTGATTACGGATGTTAAGCAGACACCTAAACCGTCAAGTCTACGTCATCGGGCAAGGTCCTCCAGTGCAGAGGGGAGGGGCATTTTCAGAATTTGATTAAAGATTACGAAGCCAAAAAATTTTTTTGTGTGGATTGACTTGCATGGATGAATTATTCACCACAAAACGATCAATTTAGGCAAACAAAGTAAGTATGGTCAATTTTGATTTCATGGGGACTTTAAAACATTTTTAAAAAACGGGATGCTTTGAACAATCAGAGAACATTCCTAAATAACTTAATGGAATGTTAGCAAAATATTCTAAAAACATATTTTTATTAGTTGGGCTAATTCTGTTAAAGCTTAAATCAGTTATCTGAAACTGGTGGAAAATCATTGGGTGAAGAAAAATGGTCTGTTTTAAAGGGTAACTAAACCCTAAAACACCTTTTTTTAGTTAATCATCTGTAACACTGGGGCTTTATTAACGCTGTTCATTCGAGTACATTTTTTGACATTTGGGTATAAAGTGTTTTAATTCTACAATATATGGTGTAAAAACGTCGGGAGTGCTGCCCTCTTCTGGTTGAACGGTGGCTACTGCAGTTGAATTTTCCTATTGGATGTTGTGGTACTGTGTGACATAAGCAGGCACCAGCTCACCACGCCCTTGCCTACAGAGAGACGCGGGTCTCAGGTGCACGCCCCCCTCCGCTGGGCTATGCCCACTTTTCCAGCATTTTTCAAATATTGCCAGTGGGTGGAGTCAGGCTCTGATCAGGGGTTGAGTTACCCTTTAAAAATGAGTGCCAAGAACATTTCATACAAACAATCAATAACTCATAAAATAGTGCAAAGTTTGATGAAGGATACAAAAGATATCTGAGCAAGTTCAACAAGAGAAAGCTTATGAATGGATTTATGAATGGACTACCACTAAAAGACGACTTCTTTCTTTCGCAAGTAGGAGGAACATGAGGTGGAACAAGACATGAAGGAAATTCGGATAAGTGAGGCATGCATGACAGAGTGTCATCTCATCATAATATTCACATTAATGAATTAAGTGCATGTTCATGGGCCGTAATTATAACAGGAGTTACTGCATGTTTTTAGCATTAGACATCTCAGTTACATGCCATCTTGTCCTTTCTGTGTAGGAATGTAAATTTCTAGAGTGATATCTGTGGAACCAACATATTGCGTTGTAAACCCGTCGACATCCCTTCAGCTTTGATGTACTGTCAAGCGAATGATATATGTTTCAGATTTAAGGTGTTGGGGCTGTGCTTTGGAGCAGACACTTTAGAACAGCAACTCCATAAATAGCTGCCAGGCAAGGACATGCACTTTTTATGAGAAAGGCCCCAAATACCGACCTCAACCAAAATTACATCTCGTTCATCAGACTCTCTCTCTCTCTCTCTCTCTCTCTCTCTCTCTTGCTCGCTCTCATGCCCTAAAAGCTTCTTTAGGTTTGCGTCTGTGCTGTCAAAGTCCGCCATTCTTATCGCTCCACAGGAGAGAACACTAATAAAGGAGAGTGGAGTCTTAACACGAGAACCTCTAAAAGCCTGAAGCATACTCCCGTCTGTTTCAGTCGACTCCACGCAGTGAGTTCACACTGCTGTCAAGCAAGTCTCACCTTAACAAGCCTGCTCTCATTTCACAGCCATACGTCTCTGAACAAAAATTACAGCTTAAAAATGCAGGAATGGATGCAAAGTTATCAGCTCATGGTGTGAAATGAGAAAGCACTCAAGAGCATTTTGGGAATGTACAGTATAATGTATATTTATTCCCTCCCATCGTAACCCAAACTCTAAAGGCAAAAACTTGCAAATGAGCAGAATGAGGGTAATACTGAATAAAAAGCAAGAAAATTGTTAATTAGCGTTGCACAAAATGAACTCCCTTTTAATTCATTAGACAGAGTTTTAATTGAAATGCACAGGTAATTTGGAATGTCAAGAAGAACTCAATTCAAAGAAATTCTGATATGATGATTTGCTGCTCAAGAAACATTTCTTCTTATTATGAATATTGAAAGCCGTTTTTAAAAATTGGTTGCAATCTGAAACATCACTGCTAGAGGCCGCTAAAAACTACACATAGCCCTTTAAAAATAAAAATGAAAATATTACTGACTCCAAAACTTTGAATGGTAGTGTATTTGTTGCTGAGTTTGAAAATGTGTATATTTCCTCACAAAATTGTATTGTATGGCATGAAAACCAATGGAATAAAGCACATAAAATACACTATATGCCCAAGTGAAAAAAATCTAAATGTGTTTGAAATACATTTATTCATATAGTACAGATCCATTAACATATTTACTGACATATCGCTTGAGACTTATTGATATAATTCAACTTTATTTGAAGTACTTCTTTATTTCACAATGCACCTTTTTTTATATTAAGCCTCAAATGTGTTTTAATATCACTATTGATAGTATGATCTCTGTATAATGTAAGTCTTTGAATGCAAGATATTTAAAGTGTACCTAAAATATTCTTGCAATAGTTCAATTTTAGCACAATCACCTCAGGACTACTTTCGGATAACTAAAGTGCATTACGTATAAAATTAGTTGTTCTAATTTTGCAGACTTTAAGTATGCCCAAAAGTACAAGTGAAGGATATTTGTATTAAAGGGGTAGTTCACCCAAAAATGAAAATTCTTGGAAGAATGTTTTAATCAAACAGATCTCGATCCCCACTGACTTCCATAGTAGGAAAAAATACATACTATGGTAGTCAATGGGGATTGAGATCTGTTTGATTGAAACATTCTTCCAAATATCTTCCTTTGTGTTCAGCAGAACAAATAAACACATAGAGGTTTGGAACAACTTGAGGGTGAGTAAATGATGAAAGAATTTTCATTTTTGGGTGAACTATCCCTTTAAGTACACAAATATGTCAATGTATTTGTTGTATACTAGAAATAAATAAATGTATTTCATGCCATATGCTTTGTTTTTCAGCTCAGAAATTCTGTGTCCCACAGTATAAAGAAAATTACAGAATTATCATTTTGGAGGGAAATATTTCTTTAAAGGAAATGATGGTTCTAATTGGTGGAAATGGCACAGGAAGAGGGATTCCCCAGTGACATGCTTCAGAAGAGAGATGCTAGATGAGTCTCGCTCACACTAACCCTCCAGAAAACATCTCCCACCACTGCCCGATGTGTCCTTTTACAGCAGTGAAAAGAAACCGTGCATGTGTGTGTCTGTACATATGCATGAGAAACAGATTCCTGACATGCAAAAAAACAGGAAGATAAGCAAGATCAATAAAAACAAAGCAGAGGAAATAACAGTTCGAGCAGAAACAAGAGAGAGAAGATGGGGATTTCTGTACAGTGATAAAATGAAATTTCATACACTCAACTCTCTCTTCCTCCTTGTCTGTTTTTTCTGCATTATTAATGCATTCCATGTCCCTGTGCGGGCACTGCAGTAATTATGCTTGTGAAACCTTAAGAATGAACACATTTCTCTATCTCTGACTGTTTCCACCTCACAGAGTGACTCATACTCCAACCGCAGCACGTATCTGACTGCCACTGATGTTAATGTGTTACTTAAAGCCTCCATTCATCAGCCAACATTCTTCTGTTGGGGGGGATACATAATTAACTTGTTATTTCAATTCAGTAATGCTTAAATTGCTAAATGTACTATTGGTATTTGCAACAGATAGATCTTAACAAGCACCTGTCACACCAAAAGCAATATTTTTAAGAATGTTAATAATAAATCAAGATTCATTTTTAGAAGAAAATGTGTCTTGTTCTTGGCCCAGCAAAAGTCACCCCCACAATACAGGGTGTTATAAGGTTCTGGGTCAAAAAAGCTTACCCCAATATGATATTCTGCTACGTCCTTAAGTTTAACTCTATGCGTTTTTCCCACCGATTTTATATTTTTTACTTAAAATTATTAGTTCAATTACTAAGAAAAGTAACAGAGAAACGATATCATCGAAATTACTTTCAGAATGATTTCATCCAGCTGATGAACGATAAAAACATTGACAGCCAATCGAGCATTTAAAGTGACAGACAAGCACGCGCTTAGAATAAACAAATATATCGTCTGCTGGTGTGGATGCTAATATCATCATTATCTTTATAGTTATCATTCTTGGTGTGAATGGGCCATTATAGCACAATAACATTAAACATGCAATTGTCTAAGTAACAAAAATGTGAAGGTAAGATGAGAGCATTCTGGCAGAATGTTTGATATGAATGTGTAAGACACATTTGGAGAGCATGTAAAGAGCCAGATGAGATTGAAAATAAATAGGAATGCGGTAAATTTCCAATAGCACAACTGCCTTTCTAGTCTGATGCATTCACGGTAGAGTGTATGAACCTTCATTAGTGCAAGAACTTTCATAAAGAAGGAATGTTGATTAAGTCAATCAATATGCATATTAGACATTTTGTTCTAATTATCCGGTAACGCTTTAGATTACAGCCCGGTAAGTACTGCGTAATTAAGACGAATTAACAGCGTAACTTTTGGTAATTATAGTGTACCTATGAAGTACTTGCATGTAAGTATAAGGGAACAATATGTAAAGTTTGGGGAATAAAGGGTAACAATCAGGATAATTAAAAAAAATATTTATACTGTAAGTATTCTAGAACTAAGGGGTACTTATTCAACTATCATAGTACAGCAATGTTTGGGAGCAATTTAGCGAGAACTGCGTACCTTTCCGGGCTGTAATCTAAAGCGTAATTATCCTTCTATCTCTATTTTTAATATACTTAGATCTTCAGACAGCAGATTTGTGAAGAGTGTAATCAAGCTGTCACTGTCTTGATTCCTTAAAGCTAACATCTGCAGCACGTCTGCTCCTGACATCCCAGGGAGTGTCAGGAAACGCCACATGGTTGGTGGCGAATTGGATGGGTTGAGCATATGGATGACAGGTAGCCAGACACCGCCACTATTTTTTCCTCATTAAAAGACTGCTAATTTGTCTTACTAAATGCTACAGTATGAACCACAGAAGTGAGATTGTTAAATATACCTAGCTATGTTCACAGTGAAAAATATATATATATAGATTAAAAACTGTCAGTCTGTTCATTAGAGCTAGGGATTTTTCAGTGACTCTTTCTGCATGTTACATTGTTATGCCAGTAGGTGGCGGCAAGATACTGTTTATATGAGCGAGTCAGTGAATCTTTCAATTATCCGATTCCTTCAAAACACTGATTCATTCAGGAAGGAAACAAGTGCCCAGTCCCAAATGGCACACTCCCGACTTGTGGACTTCCTCAGAGTCCACACTTCAGTGACGTCATGTAGTGCAGACCTATAGGGCCCTTAGCGCGAGTCCGCGAGGGCGCATTGAGAGGTATTTTTGGGACAGACTCGATCGTCACGCCGGAAACAGCAAGACAGTCTGGTTGTTGTTATGGACAGGAGCTACAGGTTCGGGGAAATATGCTGACTGTTGTTGTTGTGTTTACATATGACTCAGTAAAGCCCTGACATTCTGTTCTATTTATTTAATGAATCATAATATTATATTATATTATTATATTACTATGTTTGAAACATCAACCACTGGTTGATGATCATAATGTTTGTATAAACTTGTCATAAAAACCGTAATGATAATTACACTTAAATATTTTCTTCTCAGTTAACAATTGTCCGTGAACGAAATCTCCTCCCATCTGTTGTCTGATTGGCCTTTTGCAAGGATTCCTGGGTAGTTAAAGTGCGTGGAGCCTGCATCTGCGGGCTTCGCGGAAGACCGCTTCAAGGGTACAAAGGGGGCGCTGCTGAGCACACTTCAGTGCGTTAAAATGCTAAATGGGACGGCCTACGGACTCGTAGACTCGGCGAGCACGCGCAATTTAAGTCCACGAGACCGAAAGTCCGCATAAAGTGCGCCATTTGGGACAGGGACTGGCTGCATCTGAAATAGGTACTTTGTGCAATCTACAAAAGTATGTTCTATATAGTATAAATGTGTGTATTATAAGTGTAATCCGGACGTACAACATTCACCATTACAGTGTGTCATTATCATGTGACCTACCAGCGTGTTGATATTTGAGAAGCCTTATAAATTTGCATATCTAATATGCTACAGCTGACTCTACCGGGTCAACTGAACTATACTGCGGGCTTGTGCATATGGCTGAATGACAGCCACAGTGATAAACACAATATACATGCAAATGAATCCTCATGCATATTTATGACATAATATGATTATCAAGACATTTTTCTGGAAGGAAACACAAACAGATGAATAAAAATTTTTAAAATAGGTGACGGGGATCAGTACCTGTATGGATACATCACTGTAGGAGCCTCCAATCACTCCAGAGATTGCGAGCGGAACATCATCATGGATGGCGTAGGATCCATCCGGGCATGTGTACTCACTATCGTCCACTTTCGTTAGCGAAGCGCGCACAAATTCAAGCGACTGCTCCAGTGCGTATGTGTCCTTAGAGCAAGTGTCCAGAATGTGGGCACCTAACGTTACCCCGGGCAAAATCTGATCATCTTGATTGATTTCGTCCAGGGCTAGCAGCATTGCCTCCAGTCTCTGAATCCCTCTCTGTGCATTGATACGGCCACAGTCCTGAGCCCCCTCCCCCTTTTGATGAACAGGAAACAGGCCTCCAATCACCAGATCCCCCTCGATTATGATCTCCTTCTTGGTGATGTCAGTGTTGTAACCTGGGATAGCCAAAGCCTGGGGTGTCCTGGCCAATAGAAGCAGCAGTAGAGTGAGATGAAGCGGCCAGGAGGGACCGTGACCTCCGAAATGAGTGGACCTCTGAGCCATGGTGTGCAAAGATCTGGGCGCTTCGCAGGTCAATCCCTGTTTAGCAGTCTTTGGTCCTCTTATGTGTTGGAAAGGGATGGTGCTCAAGCTGTGCTAAGGGAAGACTTCAGACACTTCAGTGTGCATGTAAGCAATCGTAGGCAAACTCAAGCATCATCGCCATCTCCTGCTTGATCAGAATCTGTGGATCAAACAGAGAGAGAGAGAGAGAGAGAGAGAGAGAGAGAGAGAGAGAGAGAGAGAGAGAGAGAGAGAGAGAGAGAGAGAGAGAGAGAGAGAGAGAGAGAGAGAGGAGAGAGAGAGAGAGAGAGAGCATTAGATGCTGTAATACACAACAACTGCTGTGATTTACCATTGCCCTTGGGGTTGTTTTTAACAAGAACAGTTTTCTTAGGGTGAAGAATAAGTGTAGGGACATGTACATCCCACAATAAGAATTGAATTTGTTCTATGCACTTTTTCATCTGTCATGTTTTTCTACCTAAACCAATTGTCCACCCAAAAATGAGAAATCTGTCATCATTTACTCACCCTCATGTTATTCCAAACTCATATGACTTTCTTTTTTATCTGCAAAACATGGACAATAAGTCAATGAGAAACAAAGCTGTTTGGTTACCAACATTATTATTTTATGTTCCACAGAAGAAAAAAAGACACTCATATACTGTAGTTTTGGATGGACATGAGGGTGCGTAAATGATGACCGAATTCTCGTTTTGGGTGGACTATCCTTTAATTCAATTGAACTATGGTAACACAATTTTTCAATATTTTGTCACAATCCAAGATGTGGTTTACATAATCCATTTGTGTTGGAACCACATGAATAATTTCCATCTGCGTTAAGGCAGCATTGCTGGGGATTTCTAGTTCTCAGCGTGCATTTCGCAGGATAGGATAGGGAGAGTAAATGTTGTGAAATTAAGTGTTACTTCATGTGTTTTTATGCAAGATGAAAAAAGTATAAACTTATTTATATTTAATGTGATGTGTTGGGATTATGCAGCTTTTCTATCATGGTGGAGTTATCATTAAAGCGAAGAGTGAAGCTGGTGAAAATATTTTGCTATAAAAATGCCAGTTCAGAGACCAGTTTCCTTATTCTTGTGCTTTCCCACCAGCACCATAAATTACATGCGGTTAAAACTTTACATTTAACATGCTAGTATGCAAGAATGCGTTGACTATTTCTAGCTAGATATTTAATTGAGCTACTAAGACATGTCTTGTTTTATTGCCATTTACTGAATTCAGTTACAATTAAAAGGCATTTGAGTAAAGTTTACAATTAAGTAACTGCAAATCATGTCATGTTGATTTGTTAAAACATTTCCATAACATCAAGATCAAGGCAGGGGAATTAGAAGATAGCAATTATAACAATCATACATACCGCTGTTTTATTGCATGGCAAATTCTTTATATCATTAATTAGACTACAGGACATGTATATCACATAATAGATCACACATACAAATCTGAACAGTTAATTTTGAACCATTCCATGAGCAGCTATAGAATTTTTATTAAAACTGAGGAGATATTGGGCCATTAGCATTTGTTTTATTCTTTGCTTATCAGTAGTCGTGAGCCGCACAGATTTCCCCAAATAAGTGACTCCAGTGTAATTTGTTGTGCAGTTGAAATATCCTCATTTGACTGCATTGATATTCTCTGTAACTCTCAGAAATGAATTTCTCAGAATGTCTCTGTTATTCCATCAGGCGGCTGGATTTGTTAGCGTACAGCACTAGGTATGGCTTCCCTACGGCCCCTTTCCCTTAGGATCCTGGCTAGTCCATTGAGCTTTGTTCACTTGTGTTTTGTTGTGGGTAAATTGTGTGTGTGTGTGTGTGTGTGTGTGTGTGTGTGTGTGTGTGTGTGTGTGTGTGTGTGTGTGTGTGTGTGTGTGTGTGTGTGTGTGTGTGTGTGTGTGTGTGTGTGTGTGTGTGTGTGTGGTGTGTGTGTGGCAAACCCTACATTATGTGGACAAAATGTCCCCACAAAGATAGCAATATCTGAAATCCTTGTCCTTGTGGGCACATTTTTTGGTCCCCATGAGGAAAACAGCGTATAAATCATACTAAGTGATGTTTTTTGAAAATGTAAAAATGCAGAAAGTTGTGTGTGATGGGTAGGTTTAGGGGTAGGCTTAGTGTAAGGGGATATAATATACAGTTTGTACAGTATAAAAATCATTATGCCTATGGAGAGTCCCCACAAAGATAACGGACCAGTGTGTGTGTGTGTGTGTGTGTGTGTGTGTGTGTGTGTGTGTGTGTGTGTGTGTGTGTGTGTGTGTGTGTGTGTGTGTGTGTGTGTGTCAGGCTCTGTGCTCAGGGGACAGTGTGACTATTGTAGTGTAAAGCTAGCTCGTCTGAACTCATGTAGAGGATCACTATCAGACAGCTTGTAAGACAACAGCTGCTTCACGCACTCACACACTCACTCACTCACTCACACACACACAGCGGGTTTTTATGTCTTACGGGGACATTCCACAGACATAAATACTTTTATACTGTACAAACTATATATTTCAACTCCTAACCCCTACCCCTAAACCTACCCATCACACAAAAAAATGCATTTTCACATTTTCAAAAAACATAACTTACTCTGATTTATACAGTAAGATGTTTTCCATCATTTTCACATAAAAATCGCCCCACAAGGACATTTGGACGTTTTTGGATATTGCCATTATTGCCATAATGTAGGGTTTTACCAGAACCAAACACACGCACATTAGTACGCTTTTGCATTAAATAAGAAAGTGACCTTAAACAATTCAGTTACAGCATGCACATGAAAACAATGATTTTGTAAAAGATTACCTCTGTAGTAAGCAAATTGACCGAACAGGGCTATTTTTGTTTATCTCCCTCTCCTTTTTTCCCTCTCTCTTGCAGGCATATCAATGGGGAGCATACATGCTAATTTCACACATGCTAAGAGGTGTTGAGTTTAGCTTTCAGATGCTGTGAATGATATAATTATGAGGTTTGCAGCTCAACTCCTGCAGTGTGTGAGAAGAGGGTATGTGCATATAAGACTGCATGCTAAGGTGCTTATTTACATTTACATTACAATGACTGTTACACTACTGGAAAACAAAAAAGAAACTACACTGATTTAACCCTCATGTTCGGTTAATATAAATACATACATACCACTGAAGTATGTGGTTGGAACTTCAATGGGGGAATTCACTAAGAATGAATTGCACCTGCTGATAGCATCATTTGCACGTGTGTTCTGAATTGCACATGAAATCGGCACCTAATTCACCAAAGAAATTACTGTATGCAGAGGTAACCAACATCTTTATGAAATTGTCCTGAATGTAGTTTGAACAGCACAATTCCCCAGTTTGAAGGCCGGTTGGGAGTGAGAAGCTGTGGAGGATGCTGAATCAGCGGTTTAAAATTTAAAAAGTGTGTACTATATGTGCATCTGCTATATTTGCTCAGATATAACGCTCTTCTCCATCATTTGATCATCAGATTAATGACTGCTGCCATGATGAATAAAAAATATGCTGAAAATAACTTTCTGAAAAGTCTTTGAGAACCAAGCTTTGATTCTCTGTCAAATATGCTTGGATTAGATCAGAAGAAATTAAGAGGTAAAAAATGTTTTATTACTTTTTATTACTTATTACTTTTACTTTTTCCACATTAATCATTGGAGACACCAGGACTCTTAAAATTTAGACATTAAACTGAAGTCTGTGACTAAAATTGTATAACATTTAAAAATATATATATTTGAAAATGGTTTGTCTTAGTGAAACACCATGGAGAAATAGAGTCTATAAATAACCAGAGGGGGGAAATACATCGTAAATTGCACTATTTCTTTTCAACTGGACGTGTCATAAACATCAAATGAGAAATCAAGAATGAAGAGCCAAACAACAGTTCAGTTATGACCAGCAGGAGCGACAGTTCTTTGGAATTGGAGTGTGTGTGTATGTGCGTATCCATATCTCAACAATATATGTGTTCATCTCAGTGAGACACACACCTACTCATTAGGGTCTTCTCCCTACCCTTTGTTTCCATGGAAACTTGCCAGACAAGAGTGAATGGAAGGAAAAGAGAGAGAGAGGGAGCAATAGAAGTGAGGCTGTAAGGGCCAATCTAGTCTGAATGAGAGTGGAGTCCCTATGGGAATTCTTGTAAAGCTGGTGTAAATTGGCCATATCTTTTTACGACATACATCCCCTGAACCGTATCTCCTATGGATTAATACTTGCATCCCTTCGGAAACATAAAGATAATTTGAGACCGCTGTTCTTCACAACAGAATTTATTTATTGGATGATAAGCTTAAGTAATATCTGACACTATATATGTAGAGAGGCGTATTGTGAAAGTGAGATGAGCTTCTACTTAAGTCAAACTAGGTTTGGTGTGCGGTATAATGATAAAGTGCTGAAAATGCCCCATATTCGTGAACAGGAATCAAGTCTGGGGCAAATGGCGAAGCACAGTGAATGAAAACAAGGTTGGAGTCAGTATGCAAGTATGTGAGCACTATGTTTTGGTTCACTCAAAAATGAATGAAAATTCTGTCATTATTTACTCACTTGCATGTCGCTCCAAACTTATCTCAACAACTTATCATGACATTGTCTAAATAGATGCTGATAATATCAAAAAATAATAATACTAGATAAATATTTCCTCAATATTTTCCTCACTTGTTTATCAGATAGAATATTGAAGAAACTGGCTTTTCTCGTGACCACCCCAGCTAACAGGGAATGTTCTCAAAACGTCCCTAACATTCTGGCAAGGTTCTCTCAAAGTTATGAAAAAAATTATTCCAGTTACATTAAATAATCTTCATTGAAAGTTATCTGGTCTTTAAAAATGTTCTCACAACGTTAACAAAATATTTTAATATATTGTTCATGGAATGTGTTTTCTAAAACATTTTTGTTGATTATTCGTCAGAACGTTTTAGAGAACATTGTTCCCCTTAAAGCAACACTATGTAACATTGTTTACCTTAAAATAATGTTTCCAAAATCTTATCAGTGGTTCATCGAGTCGAGTATCACTTTTACTGTCACCATGTAACTTCGGGGTTCGGTAGTAACCCGACCACAAAAAGAACTACAAAATTCGACTGCTTTACGTCAAGCGCTACAATAGTCATTATTTCATTTTTCTTCGTTTCTGATGTCGCAATACATCATCCTTTCATGAAATCATGTAACATACTCTACCTTGTCTGTGGACATCGTTCATTCTAAAGCCGGTGCTGGATAAACAGCGAGCGTGCGTGCGACGGTAGGCTAAATTATTTACGACAGCGGCAATGGACAATTTAGTTTCCAACCAGTAGGGCGACCGAAGAGGAAAAGTTACTTGGTGTTACTTTAATATTTGCAAAATTATAAAATAAAATGTCCCCTTAACGTTTGCATAACCAAAATAAAAATAAAAAACATTGTTACCTGAGACAACATCTAAACGCTATAAGGCTTTTACGATTGCTTTAGAGAACTTTCTGACTGACACATTTTGTCAGACATTCAAGTCAGTTTCTGAACCCTTAAAATCAGGGTATCAGAATTGACTTTCCATTCCCCTGTTATTGGAGCTTTCAAGGGAAAACCCAAAATACATGTGGAGACCTAAATACTCACTCAATTGAGAGAACTTATGGTCAACATCAAATACATTATGTATTTGAAAGGTTATAGCTTCATAAGACCAGGAATTTAGTGCATGAGTCATCTGAGCACTTTTATGATTTTTTTAGGTGCTTTTTTGCCCTTTTCGGAGTCAAGTAGCTAGTTCTATGTATATGGAAGAGTGAATATTATTCATAACTTTCTTCTGCAGATTTAAAATGTGCTTTATTCTGTGTACACGAGTGATGCCATTGTTTTTGTTGGGGGAGGGGGGCTATCTCGATTTTGATTTCATGTTGACTTTAAGCTGTTTAGTGTATCTCCACTTACTGAGATGTCTGCATATTTACACAAGAGATATGCCACTTCGCTGTGACCGCCGTGTAACCGTGCTGAAGTGGAATATAACATTTACATTTATTCAAATTATGTAAATACTTGGCAATTAAAGACCCATAAATTTGCCTGAATATCCAGTCCAATTTTCCTCCCGTCTCGCTCGCTCTCTCTCTCTCTCTCTCTCTCTTCTTTCTATCCACTCCTTCTCCACTATCACTTCTATCTTCCGCTTCACCAGATGGCCTCTTCAATTTGATGCCACTGCTTTTGCCAGTCTTCAAGACTTTTCCAGCCACGCAGTGTGAAGAGGCAGGGGAACTGAGAGATGCTGGCTGAGCGCGTAGGGAGAGACAGAACGCAAATAGGAGAGAGGATGGAATGAGCAACATTAAGGAGAAGGAGGAGGAGTTGTGCAAACCCTCACAAAGTGTTAATCCATTTCAGTATTTTATTTTCAATCTCATGCTGGCAAAAAGAGCAGCATGAATATGGTAATAGCACATCTAGGAGAGAGGTCATCTTTATGTAACCGCAGGGCAGATGGAGGAAAAGGTAAGAGAGGGATTCCATACAAGGGCTCTTCTGCCCTGATCAGAGAGGAGAAACTATGAAAATGAGTTTTTAGATGACAAAAAAGGAAATTTCCAGGGTTTAAATCGATCCAAGAATCATCTTCTTATGTGACCAACCTGTTGCTTTATTTAAAGAAGCCCACATCCCTCTGCAATCTGCAATCACATCAGTCAAATTCTGAACACTCAATTTTAAATTCCATTTTCCACAGTTAGCCATGCGATAAATGCACATTACACACTTGTAAGCAAATGACAGCTTCTCGGTCCCTGCTATGTTTGGGCCGTGGCTGTGCCAAGTCCACCCTGGCAGTGATGAAGCTGAAAACAATAAACTGACAGAATTACAACTTCAATTTCTGCTAATCACTGGATTGCAGTACATTTTTCGACAAGCTGACAAATGTCTTTTTAATTTGGAGCTCCAAACCACAAATCCAATTCGAACAACTGTGAGTGTGAGTAACGCCACAACCCAGCAGGCACGTTATTTGATAATCATCCAAAGAGTCGGTGGCTGCAGTCCAAATGAGGTTTTGAACACCTTACTCAGGGCCCTTTGAGCGGCCACATCATCAACCACCATTTGAAGGGGAATTGCAATAAAGTGTGTACAACCGCTTACTCCAAGGGGACAAAACGACTGTTAGAGAAGGCTAAACGCACAGAACACTTTCTGGAAATGAGAACAGGAAACAATCCAATGATTATCTTTACTTCAAAAGCCCTAAATGAAATCATTAATTTTTATTAAAGTCAGCGTGAAACGGAAGTTGAGATAGTCTTTTCTTCTCGATTGTGAGAGAGGTAAATTCGAGTGAAACAGCTTCTAGAACAAGAAAAGAATGTACGCCAGGACAGTCATCATTGTTTTTCCAAAACTGTTTGAGGTTCTTTGTTATTTTGTTATAAAAGAAGATATTTTAAAGAATGTTAGTAATCAAACAGTTGACGGCACCCATTGAACTCCATAGTAGGCGAAATAAACACTATGGAACTCAATGGCTACCATCAACTGTCTACCCAGCAAACACAGAACGTTCCCCTAACCTTAAGGGAAAGTTCTAGGAACGTTCTGGGAACCAAAAACTAATGTTCCCAGAACCTAAATTTGTTTGCTGGGTAGTTATCAGCATCTTTTTCTTCTTTTGTGTGTAAAGCCCGGGACACACTAAACCGACGCCAAAGAACTAGCGTCGATGAAAGCCGACTGTGTTGTCGCCTTGCGTCGGGGGAAAAAGCTGCACTTGAACACACAGAGAGAACTACAAGCGACTGTCAGCTAGAATGCTCGTTCTGCGCCTGCGTGTAAATGAGACAACTGTCAATTACTGCAGATATATTCATCATTCCAAAAGGGAAACCGACGCTGCAGATACACAAAACACAAACAAAGCAGTACGGAATATCCATCCTGCTTAACACTTTCTTTATTCGACTCCGCTCATGTTAATATTTAAATATTCGCCAAAAAACACTCAAGATGACGTAACATTATACCAGCCTTCGCTCTGTACCATTTTGATTACTTTGCTCGCTGTTTTGCTATTATTCTTGTGCACTGACTCGTGCAGCCAACCAGAGTTCCCTCTTTCACCAACGGCAATTCAACATGTTGAATCGGCCGCCCAAAAAAAAAGACGGTGTCAGACTAGAGCCAACGGTGCAGAACACACTGGGAAAACCACGTTGGCCGACGCTCGAAAACGGTCCGATGATGCCCAAAGAAGTGGGTTATATTCATCATTCATTTCTCACTTTGTCCATAAAGTTAAGTCGGCTTGGTGTGTCCTGGGCTTAACAGAAGAAATTAACTCATGCAGGTTTGAAACACGTTGAGGGTGAGTAAGGGATTTTTGGGTAAGTGATTTTCCCTTTAAGTTCACAAAATGGCCTGAATCGTTCAAGCTGGAATCGATTGTTGGTAACAACTCATTTACCCAATCCCTTAGTCGGATATTACTTTCAGAGTCCATGGGAACCAAAAGCATATGAGAGAGAGATGGTAAACACTCATTGCAAGAATTATTGATAATTTAGGACAAAAATAGAATGCTCTTCAATAATAATAATAATAAAAGCCAAGCACATGCAAGTAACAAATAAAAATACTAATCGTTTGATTTTTAAGCTGAGTATAAGATGTTGGAAAGGATTGTTCACCCAAAAATGTAAATGGTGCAATTTGCTGCAAAATCTTTTGCTCATTCTCATGTGTTTCCAAACCTGCGACTTATACTTTTTTCTGCTCAACAAAAAAAAAAATGTTCCCTTTCTAAATGTCAGTCCAACTGTTCAAAATATCTTCTTTTGTGTTCTGCAGGGGGGAAAAAGAAGACTAAGGAACGACACGATTTAGGTGTTTGAATGAGAAGATGTTTTAAAGGACAACAGTTTAAAATACTTCCAAATAGGCCTTTATCAGTTTAACTGAATGCCACCGTGAAAAAATGACTAAACAGGGATGCAGTGCAACTTGATCTGATTTATGGTATCTTACAATATAACAATAAAACAAAATACTCATTACAGTTCACCTTTAAAGCTTTAGAAGGTACATTGTAGATTGTAAGAGAATGATCCTGACTTTTTCACATGGGGTACTTATTATCAGATCACAGTAAGAGACAAATAAAATTTAAATAATACCCATCCAGTACAGCATGAAGGAGACAGGAAACAGCAATTAAAATGCTGCCAATCAAATTCCCCACACACACCAAACTATACTGTGAATTCAACTGCAGAAAAGATTAAGAGATTGCTCGGTTGCAATAAGGGATTTTCACTCCAATGTTCAGCTTGTATATATGCTTCACTCTTCATCACTTTCTCATTACTGTCTAGTGTCTTTTACAAATGCAAGGAGGACTTAAGGAAATTTTTCTCTGCATTCTATATGGTCTCTCCTCTCCCTCTCTGAACTTGTACATTATTCATATCCCAGTCACTGGAGACCTGTGAGATGCTGCATACAGGGTTTCCCTTTTGCCTTTAAACACTTTAATGCAACCCTAATACATCACATTATGTATTTATCTGACACATACTCCCGGGAGTGTGAGTGAACTCACATATGGTTCTTTCTCCCTCTTGGAAAAAGTACACAGCATAGATAGACCCACTGTGATTAAAAATCAATCCGTGACTACATTTAGTTCTAAGCATTTGCATTTGTTTTAGTTCTACTAGAAGCACAAATATACACACACGTTCCCTATTGCACGAGTGCACAAAAGACACACAGATCCTCCTGTCTCTGTGCACGAGTCTCTCCTGGGATCTGCATGGTCACAGAGATTCTCTGTAAGTCTTTTACCAGATGCTTGACAAGAAACACACACCATCTGCTATCAAATGTGTCTGATGCATTCCAGAGGATCTTAGCATTACCTCAGACAGCCATTGAAAATTAAGACATTATTCACATTCTAACTTTTACAACAAAGAGTTTAGTTGATGTTCACAAAGTGGTGACAAAAAGCTGCTACAAATGCTCTACGGTGTAAATGCCATTGCACAGAGCAAACATAATTGATTCAACATTGAATCGGCGTTGAATCAATGATCTTTGCTATTTGTGGTAAGTTAAACACCATAAGAATGCACAATTTACCATAGTGTGAAGAAGAAGTGGGTTATATCCATCATTCAGTTCTCACTTTGTCCATAAAGTTAAGCATAATAAAACCAAACTTTATTATGCTAAGTGATAAGAGTGAATTAATACTCCATTTCATTCAACAATCATTTAATCTGTTAATCATGTGGTAGATTAATAAAATGATGAGTGATTATCCAAGACATGATAAGATAGATATCTATTTAATGAAAAAGCATACTCGCTCAATTGCTATGCCCATTGTCTTCTTGAGAAATCAGGACCAAGAGAGTCAATGCAAAATGTATTATCTATAGCTTTACCTAAAAGCAGGTTATAGGTGATTTATTATGCTGGATGAATTCTCTTCACATCCTGATAGCAGTCACTAAGTTAAGTGGTCTAAATCTATTTATATGTATATACATCGCCTGTGGAAGGCGTAGGACCATAAAATGTTCGTCAAAACATTGCATTTGGTCCGAAATCTCCGAATGCAATATTTCCATACCTCTGCGCACTTGCTCACACAGACATCATACATCATCAGTGTGTTTCATGCTGTGCAGAGTTAGACAGACGCCAGTCACCGAGCACCACAAACGAAACCCGTGGCGTTACTCGGAGTGGTTTGTGACTCTAATGTTTCAATGGTAACACTATCAATGCCAGAATGAATCTGGAGCAGTCAGGTGGAACAGGTCAGTGCTCTTTAAGTTGTTTATGTTCATAATTATTGTAATTGTAATTATTGTTATTGTATGTGCTTTAAGACATGACGTAATTTACCGCCGTCTCTCGTCGTGACGCTTTGCTCCCTGCTGTGCGCGTTCATGTGTTTCGGAGGAGGCATGGCTTTGGAGACGCTCTGAAGGGAGGGTGGGATCTTATGCTAGCTTTCAAATGTTGTTTATTTAAGGCAACTGAGGCATTAGTATACCATCATATAATGTTTATTAATAAACATTTGAGTGATTCTAAGAACAAAGTTGAGTTACTGAGTTCAAAAGGAAAAAAAAAGCTAATTGGCTCTCAACATCCATATACAAAATCTTTTTGCTCTTTGTCTCACACTTTCTCTAATTACTATCTGTAGTGTCTTTTACAAACACAGGGCATAAGGAAAGCGTATTCTCTACATTTTATATGCTCTCTCCCCATCCTCATGTTTCAAATCACTAAAAAACATTACTCATCTTGATATATGTTCCATCACAAACGAAAGAATAAAGGTTTTGGAACGACATGAGGAAGAGGGAGACCATGAGAACTCCACGCAGAAAGGTCTGCCAACTCAGCCAGGACTCGAACCAGTAACCTTCTTGCTGTGAGGTGACTGTACTCACACTTAGCCACTCTGACACCTTGCTTTAGTTTACACCTCCATTACTTTTACTATCTTTGTTGCTGTAACCTATCAATCACTCCCACAGCAGATTAATCTCACAAGCGGTTAATCTATTTCCAGGCAAAGACACTTGTCAGCATCTGTGACTTATCCTACCACCGTAAATTCTTCTTGTCGTCCAGTCTAAAAAGCCATTAGATGAAATCTTTGTTAGCAATTCTCACTTTTATTGTTGATCAATTCAATTGTCAGTGTGGTTGTGTTACTTGCAGATAAGGAGGCACTTACATGCAATTGTGGTGATAACACAGCTTTGCCGTGCTCACAGAGGCATCTCCACTTTGCTGGATCACTGAGACCTGAAGAATTGACTTTTATTTATCTCTTTTACACTATTTCTCTTTTGCTCATTTCAGATTTCAACAGAAAAGATTTAACAAATGAGGGTGGAATACAATCAAACAAGTGGCATAAATTAAATAAAAATACTATCAAACACACACATACAATATATACGCGGAGACACTTTAAAGCAGTTAAATACTTGATTAGGCTATAACAAATAACATGCACATTTTCGACTGATCCATAACGGTTATTGATTCATTATATAGAACCGACTCAAAAGAGTCATTCGATCGGGAATCGGACTGTCTCTACAGTAGGCTACGTATTTCAGTTCGCATCAACAAAACAATGCACGTTCGAGAACCGTTAACGAAATCGAACGTCATGAAAATCCTTCGGTTTTGGTGTTAAAAAGGAACCCTTTTCAGTCCAACCTTCTGAGCAGAGACTTGCGTGCTGGCGAGATTCTTGACTCTCGCGCAAGTCTTCACAGAGGATATAAGAGCATGTCCGGCACGAGCTTGAATTATTTAAACTGACCAGCCTAACGGTTGTTCGCCTCTGTTTGAGTTTATGTTATTTTTAAACCACAGCTTGTTTTGGGATGCCCTCCCTACTCGCCAAAAGCCAAACACATAGTGGTCGTCGTTAGCATGTTTTCCATCTGGATTGTATTTAGTGCATTCTTTTTTAACACAAAAATGGGCGAAAACATGATGATTATGGCATCATGTCATTTTAGGAGATAGCAGACGTGGGTAAACATGCACATTGTGATAGAAGGCTAGCCTAGATACAACCGTGCATGATTTTGAACGTTTCAGAAAGGCAACAATCAAAACAAAGGGCATGAACAAACACCAGTATTACCTAGTTCGAGAGCAAGGTTAAACTTGAATGGTTAAAAAACACCAGGGACATAGCCACTTTTCTAACAGTTACCACTCACTCCTGGGTTAAAAAACAACAATCACTGTAAAAAAACAAACAAAATAATGTTTTACCGCATATATTTATATATTACCGTAATGTTTTATAATGTAATTTGTTTTTCTTTTTCTAAAGCAACATGTAAGACATGTCTAGATATGTAAGACTTCATAA